>VYXH01008560.1:238746-257473 GCA_013397275.1 Burhinus bistriatus
CCCAACAACAAAAAAGTAAAACCCAAAAGCCATTAGCATGGCTTATTTTCTCAATTTCACTACGTCCATTAGAGTTGTTTTCTTCTTAAATTCTTTAAATCTTCTCTTTTGTCTTGTCTGTCTTTGTTTTACGAGTTTCATCCCAAGTTCAAATGTAGCAGTTCAGAAAACAGTGCACTGGATCATCTTTTCCCCCGGTGCCATCTATCCCGACCCGGGAAAGCTCCCAGCAGGGAGGAGGAGGGAGACGGCACGTTATTTCCGATGCTTCACTTCTTTTTCTGACGCTTTGGAGTCTCCGGCCGTGTGCCCGTTCCCTGTGCTGTTCATGAACATTTTATCCAGCCCCTTCAGGGACTCCACCAGGTAGTTCTGGAAGGCTGTGAGTGCCGCGCAGATGGCCGGGCCCCCAAAGCCGTGGGTTATCAAGCTGAAATGAGTCAAACAGCTCTGGACTCCGGGCTCTAAGATGAGTGAGGGGCGGCTGTTCCCCAGCGGCGAGCGATCCTGGGCTATCAAGTCTGCAAACTCTTTACAGATTTGCCTGGAAGAGAGAGGTTTGTGTTACTGCAAATGCTGTCGGGAAGCTGCAGGGACATAGGTGTGTTTGGGGTCTCTTTTCCCTCTCCCTGCCCCAGCAGCTGCCTCCCCTCCGGGAGCTTTCGGCTCCAGCCTGGGCAAAGCCCCTGGGTGCAGACTCGGAGCTGCTGCTTCGAAGGGGCACGTGTGGCCGTGCCAAAACGCTCCCTGGGGTGAGGTTAACCTCTCCCACGTCGCAGCAAGCCCTTCAGTCCGTGCTAACTATCCACCTTGCTGCACATCTTTCGGATCTGCGTGCAGCGTATGAGGCCATCTCTTCCCCGCAGAAGAGTAAGCTTTCGGGGCTACCGCTGGCCTTCCGGGCCGCAGGTACCTAACGCAGCAGTGGCTCGTTGCCACCTGTACTCACTTGGTAGCCAGCAGCATGTTTTTCCTGGTGTGGAGCTCCGTGGGGTCGGAGTGCTGTCGGCACAGGTACTCTGCCGCCGCCTTGGCTGGGAACTCCGTTTCACACACGTACCCAAAATCCCGAGCCAGGTGAACGGCTTCACCTACAAGCGGGACAGATTAACAAGCTGTGTCAAGTGAAAGAGGAGCACTTTCTGTAGCAACTTCAGCCGTCTCGCTGAGGTGCCTTATTTCTGCTGGGACTGGAGTCCTTTCCTTTCTCAGGTGCCACCCAGGACCTCTCTCCACCTTTGGCTCTCGGTGCAGAGACACCACTGTGAGTTTCTTATACTCATCTGTAAGACAATTAGTCCACGTGGGTCCAAATGACCCATTGCCAACTCTAAACAGAAGCTGGTTCCTTTGTTAGCTTTTAAGAAAGCATCAAGACGGTGCTGGAGTTAGAGCAGGATGAGGTGTGACTCTCTGGGCCGCTCCTCCAAAAGGAAGAGCAGCAGAGGTGTTTCTTATGGGCGCTCCCCTTGCTGCATCTTTCTCTCCCCACTTCCAAAATTTCCTGCTTGGCCTCTCCAAATTGAGCAGAGGTTTAAACAGGGGCTGGAGGGTGAAAAAGCGACCTGAGCCCCGTGACCGCAAGACAAAATGGGGATGTGAGAAAGGGGCAGAAGGAAGGGGGTTACATCCTTCCCGCAGTGAGCAGGGGCCCTCGGGCTGGACGCGCCGGCAGCGTATCCATCACCCCGTGGAAGTGCCCACCCATTGATGGAATTGATCCATCTCCAGGCGTCCCCCTGGAAATAATCAGAGCTGATGGCAATTGATCATGCCCAACACCCGAAATCCCGGTTGGGCAGGCAGAGCTAATTTGACTTGCCCCCCTGCTGCTCAACCGTATTAGGCCATCCATCCTAATAGCATTAACCTAGATCCCATCAGAGTCTCCCCAGCTCCCGGCGCTCAGCCTGTGAAGCCATGTTATGGGGAAAGCATCTGTGCTTCCCAGGTAACGATAATAATTTCCACTTTACCTCCTCCTCCAAAGAAGGAGCAAATAAGGTAAACCTAGAGAATCGGAACTGCAGTTGTCTGTATGTTAAAAAACAGTAAGAAAGTAATAGCTGCTGAAAACCAGTTATTGTGACAATAAAAAAGGGCTGCGTGACCTCACGGTGAGAGCCAAGGCTGGAGCCAGGATTTATTTCCTCCATGAGTATGTGTGAGTGGCGACACAGCTGAATGTTCTAAAGGCAGTTCGGATGCCGGCTCAGAGAGGATTCAGCGGAGGGGATGAGGAGTCCAGCTTTTGGAAGCGGTGGCAGAGCCCAGGGGAGGAGAGGCTGGAGGAGAGCGCTCGTGGGGCAGGAGGCCACGGCAGGCAGAGGGGTCTCTCCGAACACACACCTCTTTCCGAGAGCTCAGGGATGTTTCTGAAGCTGAGCTAGAGCCTTGCTGCTCCCCTGGGTCCGTTCTGGAGCTACTCCCACAGAGCGGGTGCCCGAGGGAGGACGAGTGCTCGGTGTACATGGCCAGGGCTCCCAAAGGAAGCTGCGTTTCTACCCGCAGCCCTCGTAGTGCTCCCTGGGTTCCCTGGCACCCATTCCCCCCCATCCATATGAACAGTTGTGGGTCACTGTAAGAAAAAGTCTATCATTAGCACTCAAAAAAACACCCAGTTTGTTGTTTTTTTTTTTTTAAATGAACAGACATTGCGAAGGCAGAGGGGAGAAAACAAATTAAACCAAGACAGCAAATGTCCAAGAAAGAGGGTACCTGGGGCACAGGCGCCCAAGCCAGTCCCTGCGTGCTGAGTAATGACAATGCAATAGCACCTTCCTCTGGGTGAAACATCTCCCGGTACCATAACGCTGGTGTGCAGGAGGAAATTATATCCATCAAGCACCCATGGCACCACTCTTTTATTTACTATGAGCTGGTAAGCAGTAACCAAAACATCAGCAGCCACCTGAAATCAGAATGTACTTTTCTTCCTTCCTTCTTTTCTTTCTTTCTTTCTTTCATTCTTTTCTTTCTTTTCTTTTAATGGAAATCAGCCTTTCATTCACCACGAACCAACTGCCCTCAGTAACAACCTCCGCCTAATGAAGCGGGTCATTTAATTTGCTGGCAACAATGGAGATGATTTTCTATTCAGAAACTGCAGGCAGCTGCCTCCAACACGCTGGGCACAAACACAATGGATTCCAAAGCTCGAAGGGAGTCGGAGCTGTCATTGCGTTTGTTTGCATCCCGGGTCTTTTTCTCCCAAGGCGCAGTGGCGACATCATCATTTCCATAGGGCAAAAAGTAGGAGGGGAGCAAATAAACAAGCGGCTCGAAGCAGGGGCACCTCACACGTCAGGGCAGGTCGCACGCTGCCCGCCAAGGCTGTGCCCCCCACAGCACGTTTCCCACAGCTGGCCCTTACTGCCACGCTCCGAGGGATGCTACTACGAACTTCACCTCCACCTGCAAGACCTCAGCGCTGTGCGGCATCTCCTCGGTGTCTCACTTGTCCCCTGCTGTCCCAGGGGAGGAGGGCAGGACTCGGATACGGGGCGTCTCCTTCTTACAGGAGACAAGACACGGACCTGAGCGTGGTGGTGGAGCCCCGACAGAACAGGTCGATGCTGCCCGAGGGCGGCATGGTCGGCAGCACCTGAGTTGGGTCCTAAGCGGGCGCACAGGGCTACCAAACAGCTGCCGAATTCTTGGCAGCTTTATTCAAGCTTTTTTGTGTTTGGTTTCTGTGAACCTGACTAAGCAGCGTGAGAACGGGTTCACAGGAGTGGACGGTACACTTAGATATAGCCGAAAGGGAGCTCGCAGCCCTCTTCAGGCTGTGGATGCCTCTTCCCCATGGGCTACGACTGGTCCGACAGAAACGTCTGAGTTTCGGAGGACAGACGTGCTTGAATCAGCACGGAGATTTACACGGGGATATTTCCAGTCTCGGTCGGTGGTGACCGCTGCATACTTTGTTTTAAGTGTTCTCGTTTGTGGAAAGCTGCAAATGAAGTTTCGGCACTCCCATCCTTCGCGGGAGTGGAGAGTGACTCTTACCTTCCACGAGGGATGTCAGCAGGGTGACGTTGGCAGCTTTGCGCCTTCCTGCAGGCAGATTTAGTCCAATTTTCTCTAACCTTTCCCTTAAACACCGACCTCCATTTTTTGATTTTGCTCTGAGAAGAGAAAACAAGGAGGGGAGAAAATTATAATGTAGTTAACGTTAAAATAACTATAACTAATCCCAATTTAAGCTTTTAGGTTTGAAGTGCAAGAATAAATGCTGTTCCCCAATGACCACACACCAGAATGTCTCATGTCCATAAACCTGGGAGGTAAGAGCTGGCGCTGAACACAAAGCTTGCTCTGGAGTTTCCCCCTGGATTTCAGCACGCAGCGCAGCCCTGCGTCCTTGGGCTGTCCCAGGGCTCTCAGGAGCAGCTTACCTGCGGAGGACTCCTCCGAGGAGAGAGGCGTTGAGACACTCGGGGGGCGAGAGCCTTCTCTGCACCTCCCCGACGGTCACCTTGTACTTGGAGGTGGAGCTGAGAAGAGAGAGACGGCCAGGCACGGAGCAGAAGACCTCGTTGGGATTCGTCACCCCTCCGATCAAGCCATCTTTGTTCATTGACAGGGTGGAAATGGTGGTGCCGTTGGCCTTCGAGGGGATGGGCACTGGGAGACAAGGAAGGGAGACAGAAGAGGAGACCGTGGCTGAGAGACTCCAGAGCCAGGGACGCTGCTCGGTGACCCTCCTGGCAGCTTTCTAGCCCCCAGCACCCATGTACAGCCATCCGCAGACATCAGCACGGCTGGCTGGGATATCTCAGTTAGTTCCTTAATTTCCTCCACAAAAGAAGAGAGGTGAGGTGATGAAACTAAACTAAATTAAAAAAAAAAAAAAAGGAAGAAGCCTGGACTCTGCTCTCGCCTGCTTTCCCACGCCTCCCGGCTCTGCTGTAATTAAACCCAAGGTTTTGGGCTGGTCTCCTGCAAGGCTAAGGACTGTCCGCAGCATGGCTGTCTGGACCCGTGACCACCTTCCCCTCCCTGTCTCCTCTGGGCACTCCATGCAGGTGGGGTGGCAGGGTGAAGCGCTGGGTGCCGTTCCTCTCCCGGCTTCGGGACGGGATCGCAGCTGCAGCCCAGCTCTGCAGAGGCAGACGGCTGCGTCCCAGCCCGCAGGATCCACAGGGCTGAGCCACCACCTCCACACCCTGCCCAAAACCCGGGAGATGCTGGGGTGGCCGAGAGCCATGTTGGCCAGTGTGCGCCCACAGGAACCCGTGGAAAGAGTTTCTTTGACTTCAGCTTTGGGATTAGCCCCACAACAAGCCGCAGTCCTAAACTTTCATCATCCCTGGCTTAAAGGGAGCTTGAGAAAATCAAACCCAATTAATCCAGCACAGACTTCCTTCTACTTAATGGGCAAAAGTCAGTTAACACAAGAGGTTAGACAGGCGATGGTGACTGCAGCATCGCATCGGGCCCATGGCATCACACCCGGGGTGAGGTGGGCACAGTTTTCCCATACGTCATTCCAGTAAGAAATGTTCTTAGACGCAATAAAGGTTTATAGGTTAAAACTGGCTGAAACCTGTGCCAAATCTCTTTGGCTTTTATGTTCCAAAATTAATAACCAATTTAACTCTGGAAAAAAAAACAGGTTTTGAAAGATTCCAAAGAGGACTGCAAATGCCATCGCTCCGGATCATTTTGGCCCTGGCATTCTTTGTGGTTCCTCAGTAATGACTGTTCTACAGTGCACATTCAGATGGTTCCTGCAAGTAATGCAGCAACAAATACCAGGGCGAGATGCAGGTTTTATAAAGGAAATACACGTGCCCAAAATGAAAAAGAAAACTTAAAAATTAATTGGGGGGGTATGTAGACTGGCCCTA
Organism: Burhinus bistriatus; assembly: GCA_013397275.1. Taxonomy (NCBI): domain Eukaryota; kingdom Metazoa; phylum Chordata; class Aves; order Charadriiformes; family Burhinidae; genus Burhinus; species Burhinus bistriatus. Next base: position 244,599 of record VYXH01008560.1, read on the forward strand.
TTAGGGGGCGCTTACAATCAGCATATTGTAAATACAGCTTAACAACTTGTTAGTGTGGCAATAAAAAAGTAGCACGTGTTACATAAAAATGGCTAATGTTTTAAGACTAAAAGATGAATGGAAAGGAGCTAAGGTACATTAAGTTTCCTCTCAGCATGAAACTTGGACAAAGTCGGGGACTGAAGGGCGATATGCACTGGTGCCCTGCTGGAGTCAGCCACTGCGGTGCCGGCACGTGCCACGACTGTAGCTGGTTGAGGGATGTTCCGGGAAGAACATACATGGGGACATCACCATGCGATGTAGGAAACCAGAGCTATTTCCAGGAAGCAGCAACTTCAAAGCTTTCTTCCACAGTCCCAGAACAGGTTCTATTTGTCTCTAGGAGACACCCTTAAAATAGAAAGTCAGAGCATGTTTTACAAATATCCCTGCCTTGCTGCCAAGGCGTGTGTCACTTCAGGTCCAGGCACCCAGGGGACGTGGGTTCTGCTGCGCCCCCAAACCAGACGCCCCCGGAGAGCTGGTGTTGCTTGTAGTATCAAACACTTTGTCTGTCCACAAAGAGCTCTGCATAATTTATATACTCGCATATTTGTGCATGCCTGAAATCATGCGGTGGCGTGCATTCAAGCCGCATGCGTGGCCAGGGACGTGCATAGGCACGAGGGACTGAACAGCCATGCAGGAGAGAGGGGAATGGTGCCTCACCACACGTGTCCATGAAACACGGCATCTGGGGAGGAGGCAGACCCAGGTGGCACCAGCGTGAGTTAACACCGGAGCCTACGGAAAATCGGGCTGGAGATTGGTCTGATAGAGCTCGGGCGAGTTGCACTGGCAGCGTGCCGGGAGAGGACGGGCAGGGCAGGGCGGTGGGAAGGCACGGATGGGTGCTGATGCACAGCAGGGTGATGACATGGAGACACCACAACACTTTTGAAACACGTACTGGCATTTTTCGGAATGATCCTACTGTCAGAAACAAAGCCCCTGAAGAGCTGTAACCCAGAGCCTGGCGCTGCGGAGGTTCATGCCCAGAGCAGTCGGGTCAGCCCTGCTCCGTGCCACAAGCAAACCATGCAGGCGCTGCCACCGGGCACGTCACTGAGCATGAATACTGGCATTGCTCTTCTGCTCCGAGGCCAGAGCCCCGTCACATTTGGCACGTGCAGGCATGGGACGGGGCTGGCCGTGTCGCGGAGAGCTTGCACCCTCAGCAGCGGGGCAGAGGGAATGCGAAGGGAGAAAGAGAACGGGTGGCTGGCCCAGCATCACGCAGGGGTTAGCGGCAGCGCTGGAAACTGAGCCGGTCTCTTGAGTCCTGTAACAGTGCTTCATCCATTAGACAGCGTTGCCTCAATACAACAAGAATAAACATAGCCACATTCGCCATTAATTATTAATTATTGTTATTTGGCCTCACCTGCTGCTGTTTGCCTGGGCTGATCTGCAGCTTGTTTGCCCATAAACATGCTGCAGGAGGGAGACAAGCTACCATTAAAGCCTGACAGCTTTGTTTCCTTGGCTTTTGGGGAACCAAAATTGTCTCTTGTCATCTGAGTAAACCAAAAGTCCCCCTCGATCTTCAGTTGCTGCTTTCCTGTTCCCGCAAGCAGCAGGTGATCGGAGCACCTGAGCCAGCCTGCAGACGAGAAGGAAGCATGAGACCGTTGCAGGCCGGCACGGCGCGCAGCCGACAGCCCAACGCCCCGGCGCGCCAGCACGCCGACCCCCTGCGCCCGCTGCCGCCGCCGGCAGGAGCCACGGGACCCTTCCAAACCAAGACGGGTGCATGCAGGCGCCCGGCCCCGCTGGGATGCGCTACGTGCTGCTTCGCACAGCCTCGTGTCAAGGGTTCGTCTCGGCTACGGGGCAGAGAAATGAACCGCTGGAGCAGAGATGGGGTGTTCACGAGGAGGTTTCTGGGCGCCAGGCGCTGAATAGCCACAAGGCAAGTGGGAGGCACTCGGTGCCGCCGTGCCCGAGCAGAGGAGCGGCCGCACGAGGCACAGACCTGAGCCCCACGTGGCGCTTTGCAGCTGTGAATAGAAATGTCACATTGGTGTCACTGCACAGGTCGCCCCTTCTGAGGTTTCCTGGGTTCGGCCGTAGGAGATACCTGTCCTTGGCGCGGCGGCAGCACAGCGCCTTTCCCTCAGTGACCCGGCTCTCGCCCTTCTCACCCCAAGGCAGCGGCTTGGGCAGGCTCAGCTCCCGCTCGTGACCGTGGAGGACGGGGTTTTCAGCAGAAACACGCCCCAAGAGATGCTCGTTCATACAGCAATGGACCGACGCATCACGCAGGCTAACGAGGAAAAGGTCAGCTGCTGGTGCCCAAACCGCCGGGTGCCCAGGTGCTCAGCCCCCTCCCTCCGGGCCCACCTGATGAGTGGGACAGGGCTCAGCTGGGTGCCCCCACCCCACCCCACCCCAGGAGGCTATAAAGGGCAGGGCAGGAGCTGCATTTCCCTCTGCGAGGCTGTGTTTGGGCTGGTTCAGCCAAAGAAAGGGGAGGAAGGGGACGTTAGGCTTTTAGCAATGGCTCAGAAAACTCCTGGGGAGCGTGAGGTCTTTTTCTCTTATGTCCATCTTTGCTATCTGCTCTTATTATTATTTCCTAATTGGCCCGTGTGAGCTCTGCAAGCTGTGTGATAGACGGGTGAATGGAGGTGAGCTGGGGAGCCTGCGGCAGCGCTGGGGAAAGGCTGTTCCCAGAAGCCGGGAGCTGCAGCCAGACCCACCGGTGCTGGTGGCCTCTGACCAGGAGCTTCATGGCAAAGACACCACCGAATCAGGGGAATGAGAGGGTGAACATCTGTGTGGTGCTACTGGAAGACTTGTTTAAGCAAGAAATGCTGTAAGTGTGGGGGGCTTCTGAGAAAATGAGCTACCACGGGGGTTAGTGTCGCCTGGGGAGCTGGGGGTGGCGGGAGAGGGACCAAAGCCCTGGGCACAGTCCTGGCAGGGCGAGTTACTGGAGAGAATGTAGATGTGTCTACATGGGGAAAGCTAACAAAACCCCCAAATCTTAGTCTGCTCCCTGAAACCCCTCGGTCATTGAGGCTTTCTTGCTTTGTTTTGTCCCCCTAAAGTTTTTTTGCTCTTTCCTTCAGCTGCCAGGCACTCCGGAGAGGTTTTTTTCCCCATGGGAGGGTTGCTTAGTTCAGGTTAATCCTGTTGCTTCTAATTCAGCAAATCCAGAAGGCCTTGACTGGTGTTGCTGATAGTCAGCTCCTCGTGTAGGGGTGAGCTCGGCTGCAGATTTCACAAGCTAAATCCCCGGTGAAGCGTTTTGCCCTGGTGAGCCTCCGGTCCTGGGGCGGCTGCTGCTGGGCTAGGGAGCGGCGGGGCTGGGGTGTTGGAGGGATCTGATTTGGAAGGGAAAACTGCTTTTGAAAAAAGGTTCTGCTGACAGACCTCAAAGAGCTTCACACGTTGCTAATCCCCAGCCCAGGGCTGGTAGAGAACCAGTCACTTAAGTCATTAACTTGCTCCCGGTGCCTGCGTGAGCTGGATCGTTACTGCAGCTGGGGAAAATTGAGGCAGAGAACAAGTAAAATGATTTACCAAAGATCAGGCATATGGGCATGATCTGAATGCGTGCGCTTCTGTCTGTGGGAATGCTTTTATAAGCAATCCGGGCTTTACAGCACTTCCTAACGCTTGGGCAATAGCTATAGAACACTGATTAATTGTGGCCTCTGCTTTTATAACTCCAGACTTTCTTTTTAATGCTGTGCAATATTTGTCACTACATCATCTTGTCTCGTGATGCTCTTGTATTTCGAAATTAGCTGCTAAGAATCGCTGCGCGTCAGTAATAGGTGTACGATGCCTTGCTGAACATTGGAAGGGAAACTGTCCTCGTTTCGTCTGTGTAATGTCACGGGAAGTGTTTCCATGAGGCTCAGCATCTCACCGCCTCCTGTAACGCTGCAAGACGGGCACCACTTGCAGTACACTACACGTTTCACGAGTGCACTGAGCAGCAAGGCCGAGTGACAAACTCCCATGCGAGTCGCCTCTCCTGGTGCTGTGCAGCAGGTACCCACGGCTTCATCTTCCCTTTGAACCCACGAGACTTGTGATCTCCTATCAGAGATGCCTTTTTTGTGCCAAGATGGACCTAGTTTGTCTTTTAAACATACCTTGGGGGTAACCGTCAGATGCTGAAACTCACACAACTCCATTTGCTCTGGCATGAAAACCCCTGATTCGGAGAGAGAGCGTGATTTCAAAACAGGTCCTGGTTTCCAAGAACACCAAAGGCTTTGTCCCTTGACCTTCCGGAGCTGGAGAGCACCCTGCCTGCGTGCGGTTGTCCCCCGTGTCCTGTGCAGCCAGCAGCCTGGGGGCAGAGGGGAGCCCCGGGGCTGGCACGGCTGCAGCCGGCTCCCTGCTCTGCCGGAATTGTTCTATGACGCTGGGCAGGTCAATGCCCCAGTTCAGGCTTGACTGCCTCCATCGACAAAACGGAGATGATAATGTCTACCTGGGAGGGATGCTGTGATACCCAATTAAAACTTGACAAGTGATCCCTGGATGAAGGATTTCTCCAGGTGAGAAGCCCCTAGGTGGTAAGTATAGCTAGAAGAATTTGGTCCAGCACCTAACGGCGGGATGGGATGATTCTCCTTGGAGAGGCAGGCATGGAAAGGCAATCGCCACGAACACGAGGTCCTGGTACCTCAGCCGTGCTGCAGGTGTGATGGGACACCACAGCCACGTTTCTGTTAAGGGCTTTTCAGGAGATACCAGGCAGCAGGGTGAAAGAGAAGAAACACCACTGAACTGAGGATGCGTTGCTGAAGAGATGAACTGATGCTCAGTTATGGCTCTAGCTGATGGAGTAAGGAGCGTAGTGCCTCCGAGGTGTCCCAAGACAAAGCATGAAGTTTCTGACACTTTTGTTCTGGTTTGTAGAGGTGAGTCCCTTGGTTTTTTTAAGTTCCAGGTACAAAGAAGAAGGAGCAAAAGAAACCCACTCTTCAAAGGCTTTCACGCAGAGGTGTAGAAAGCCTCGGAGAATTTCCTGCTTTTCCCTGTCGAGTTTCAGCACAGATGAACCTGCAGCCCTGTGCCTCTGCCGTCACCCAGGCTGACGATGCTCCGTCCCCGAGCCCCCGCGCTGCCGTCTCACTGCCTCTCCTTCCCCATCCGCCTTCACAACCGTTTGTGTCTGAAACCACCACTCTGATTCCTGGAAACAGCCACTTTTACATGTAAATATTCCGTGCAAAAGGCCCATCTGCAGCCCGGGCTCAGGCTCTGCACGTGGGTGCTGCGGGATCACGGTGCCCGTGCTCGGCGGCTGACTGCGCACCATCCACTTCTGGGGATTTTTAAGGGAAAAGAGATTTTGACTACAAAAAGACAAAGATGAAGTACTGACTCATTTCCATATGAGAAACATGCTACCTGCTTGCAAAATGATTTGTAAGCAGGAAAATTTGTGGTACTTGGAAATGGAATTGCTTATCGTGGTGTTATTTGTTCAGTTCCATCTCCAGCTGGAGCCCGGGGTGCTTCGAGGGGAAAAACGAGTCCAGAGGGAACATGCAAATCGCTGCCCGCCTTGCAAGTCTGTTTTCTTCTCTCCTTAGATACATTACAGGTAAATCCTCCTCCTCAGCAGCGCCGAATCCCTGGATATTGGAGCTTTTGTTGCAACATCTCTTTCAAAAGTGGGAGTGTACTACAGCTGAGATCGCATTTGAAAGCGGTATCCTGTTAATCCTTTTAGGAGCCTACCTGGGACAAAGCAATCGCGCATCTTCAGGCACAGCGCTGTCTCCAGCCACCCCAAAAGCATCTCGGCCCCCCGGTCCCTCTCCGGGGCCACGCGCGGGTCAGCTCGGCTGCGTCGGGCATCGCTGCCGATCCCGGGCAGCCCAAAAAACCTCTGCAGGAGGCCGGTGTCGTGCTGCCCTGCAAAGGGGGACGCCTGCACCGTGCAAACCTATTTCGGCTGCTCCTCACTGCGGCTGCTGGGATTTGCTTCCGTGATATTGCAGGTGCGGTGATGACAGCCCTGAGCCCCCCCTCCCGGGTTTTGGTGCCCCCGGCAGACGGGGGTCCTGTGGCTCTGCCCCGCGGCGGGGGCAGCTCTGGCTGGTGGGTGCTCGTGCGTGGCCCCTGGTGAAAGGAGCTCCAGAAAGGCGAGGGGTTACCGCTGTCTCTCCCAGGAAGAGCTTTCAGTGAACTAATCTAACCTGCGTTTGAATGTCTCTGATGTAAATTATAAGCCGAGATACATATATAAAGAAGTATCTGCATGTGGGGGTGAGCCAGGGGCAGCTGCTCCTGCCGTCGCTTTAAAAGCCCTTTTCCACCGAGGGGATGCTGCAGAGTTCAGCTGCTCCAATTTCCTGGTGTTTCAGCAGAGAGGTATTTATTGAGGTCCGGGGAAGGAGGTCAGTGCCATCAGCTGTATTTCAAACCCGCGGTCTGTAATTATCCTTTCTTCCTAGAGGGGATTATACAGGTATTTTCTTTATCTTGAACGCACAACCTGAACCAAGTCCCCATGTCAAAGAGCCTCTCTAGGAAACGCCGTAATCGGCTCCGAGGCCTTTTCAAATGGAAGGATGGAAAGAATCTCGTTTTTTATCTCTGGGCTTTCCAGATTGCTGAGTCCCGATAGGGAAATGGATCTCGGACGCTCGGAAGAAGAGAGGGAGCAGGGATGCAACTCGGCAGCCTCAAACTATTCCCATGAGAAAGCTAATCAGCAGAGGTCCCATGCCTATGCAAAGCTCCCGTATTTAACATTTTGTTTCCCATGCAAATCAATACATTAGGTTATCAACTAAATGTTAAGGTGCCATGTGATATTAATTGCATTTTTCTTTCTGTGCCTCTATTTTACCCAGTGAAGTACCCGCCGTGTGTCACTGCAGGCGTCTCCTGGGGAGCTTTGGGACAGATCGATGGGGCAGGAAGGTTCAGCCTCCCGAGACCCGCAGATACGACATCTCGGTTACGGACGGTACCTGCTTAGTACGTTGTGTCTTGGTAAGAATGGCCAATGAATGTGACAACAGAATTTACTCAGACCTCTGCAAAAGCACCCTGTGCTCCTCCAGGACTGGGAAGGGGATTAGTAACCATTTGCAGTTAATAATTTCAGCTAATGCATTTCCCTGCTTTACCGTTTAGGAATGATTCTGCCTCAAATGTGCTGCTTGCTCAGAATATTTTGTGAATTTTTCAGAAACTGCTCACAAACAATTTGTTGTGAGTTCCCACACGTTTCCCTGCTGCGCTTCGTCTTACGGATTGGGCTGTGCTGTCTGGGGAGCCTCTGGTGCAGCAGCCTGAGCAGTAACCTCAGGAATACCCCACTGGAAAGCAGCAAATATTAATGATTACAATGTCCTCCTAACGAGTGAAACCCAACTGCTCCAAGCTTTGCAGGAAATGAATGAAAAAGGATTTGGAGTCTGCTTTTGAATGTCAAAGCGTATTTGCAGGTGTTTACTGCGCGTGCGTTTTGCTGTTCACTGGAAAAGCTGCTCTGGTCCAGCAGCGCCCCGTCCCCCCCGAACGCTGCACTTCTCATTCCCCCCTTTGCGACTTCATCTGAAAAGTCAGTTTAGCGCAGGGATTCAGATTATTTCATCCGCTCTGATTCAAATCTTTTTTTTCTGAATCTGCAGCTAAGCCCTGTCCTACCTGCGTTAGAAAAATGACAACTATTTAAACTTCGGTCCAATTACTAACTGCTCTGGATGGACCCGTGCAGCTCTGCCTCCGCTTGTACAGAACTCGCGTGTTCCGCAGCACAAAACACGCAGGTGTCGGGAAGGGAACTGAAGCGGGAGGCTGGAGAGCCAGAGGATTTCAGCCAGAGGAACTGGAACCCTGCGCTGCTCCATGCTGACGCCGAGGAAAGTTTCTCATCCGATGTCAGCCCCAGCCTGGTGCAGCAGTGCCGCGCGGCAGCGAGCGCTCCCGGACCCGCGCGCACTCCACCGCTCTGCCCTGTAGCGTTAACCATCACAGGTTTATTCATTTAGCAGCACAAACTCCCGTTACATTTTGGCAACCAGTCTACGGGATCTTTATGTGTTTAAACAGTATAATCCATTTTACAGTAACATGCTTGAGAGGTTTTCCCTGTATTCCCTGTAGAAGCGCCTGAATTTGTGTGGCTTGGATCTACATAATCTAAAAAGGGAGAACAAAGACGCAGTGTCTTTCACGAACGGCGGCAGATCCTATGTAAGCCACGGTACCGTTGCTATCAATTTGTTAAAATGTATTTAGATCATTGAAGGGCAAAAGACCCTTCAGCAAAGATTAGACATGAAAAATAAGAGAAAAATATTTCTCTTCGTATAGAACTTGCTGCCAATCCGCAGAGCGTGCGGGAGGGTTTCGCTCTGAGCCTCAGACGGCCGCAGTGTAAATCTGTGGGTTCACCTGCCGTTCTGGAGTCGCCGGCTCGCCCAGGGTCGCTCTGGGGAGAGGCACTGCTCGCCCACTATCGCAGCGAAAACGCTTTTACTTTTCCTTGCTCAGGAGATGCCCTGGGTTTCTAACGCCTGTGCCTTGGCGGGATGTCCAGCAAAGCAGACATGTTGCAGCCCGGTCAGCACCGTGCTCCAGCCAGGATGTGTGTCCTGGCCTGGGCTGCCAGCGCCACACTGGGAAGCGTGTGTCCTCCCCTCTGCAGCGGCCGGGACCCACCACGGTGGCAGAGAGGAGCCTCGGGGAAGGAGCAATGTCCATGTCTTTCTACGGGGGAAAACCAACCAGCCACAGAAACAGCGTGGGGAGAACCCAGCCAGCTGCGCAGGAGCATGTGGGTGACAGTGGCGCAGCTCTTGCGGTGTCTACAAACCCCCCGGTGATGTTTCTTCAATGACTGTCCCCGTCTCTTACAAACTTGTATCTTGCTTGAAGCAACACTGAATCCCCTTGGTCAGATCCTCTGCTCGCACCTCGCCAGCCCCAGCACTGCAGCCCCGTGTTCCCCGGCACATGGGGCCATCCTGGAGCTCCCAGGGAGCCCTGGGGACACGCCATCCCCACAAAGCCACCTCCCTGGGAACACTGCTTGCTCCCTGGGACCTGTCCGACCAGTCCAGAGGGAATAGGGCCTGACCCGATCCTTCACTCCCTGGCGCCTCGGCACTTGGGTGACTGATGCCAGATAAATGCCTGAGATAGAGGGTGGGGAGACTCGGCAGGGCTGGAATCCCAAGCACGCACCGCAGATGCTGCACAAACTGCAATGGCTTTTTGGGCTGCAAAGGTGAACCTGCTCACAGCTCCCCTCGTCCCACTCCAGAGCCCTCCAGACCATGTTCTGGGATATTTAATTGCAACTGGTAATTTGGGCTCATACCTAGCAATTCTTTCTTGCTCCCTGGTGCTTCCCTGCTCTTTTCCAAGCCACAACACTTAACCTCTCTCCAAACCGAAGGTGATACCCGGACACAGCAGAGCTCAATATGGGACAGGGCACAGAGATGAGAGCTGAGCATGCAGCAGCTCCTAGCATTATATCCACATTTGCTAATTAGTTCCTCCAGTAAGAATTAAAATAAACAAACAAGTGGAAGGACAGCAAGAATGAGTAATTCCCTAGGATCGCACAGGAAAGGGTGGGATGGTTTAGTGGTTAGGGTGCTAGTCTAGGACTTCAGAGAACCTCATTTAGGTTCTTCAGATAATTAAGACGGATTGCAAACATTTCTTTTTCTAAGTCAAGGTATCTCGAAACATTACTAAACAGGGAGGAATGGTCTGCGCTTGCCTCTGTTCTGCTGCAGATTTGGTGTGACCCTGGGCTGGAGGCACGTGAGCGAGTCCCTGTGGGTCTGCCTGTGCCTGCGGTGCTGTGGGTAGGTGCCCCGTGGGACCCCAGCGAGGCACATGCCTGTTGCATGGCACCCTCTGCAAAGTGAAGATCTCAGTGCCACCTCCTTCGTGGGGACAAGCACCGTGGGGTGTATGTCACCCAGCTGAGGCTGCTCCTGGTGGCCCTGCTGCCAACCCACTGTTGGACAAAGCAGCTCCCGTGGGAGCCGGGGCTGTGGTGTGGTGGCAGCGACCCGCCGCCCAGGCGGGTGGGAGTGTGTGCTGTGCTCTTCCCTAAAAGCTTTTGTGCCTTTACACAGTTCTTGAGAGTGCTGAGGGAGCACATGGGGTGGCTGGGGACAGCAGGGTCTGCAGCAGCCAAACACCGGCCAAACCCCTGAGCTGCAAAAATAGTAAATGGAGAAGTCAAAGAAGAGCTGCCTGGAGCCAGCCCGGCACGTCCGTGGTGCCTCGCTCGGTGCTGGCCCACGGAGGAGCCTCACTTGGGGTCCAGCTCCTGCAGAGAAGTGCTGTTGGTTTGACTGACAAGCCACATGCTAAAAAGCAACCCAAGCTGGCTTTTCTGAACCTACCCTTTAAGAACTGCTCTTTGCTTCTAACAAAGAAAAAAATTCATTTAAAAACATCTAATTAAACAGTAAGTCATGACAAGGTACATGAAACTTGGAGATAACGCATGCCTGGGAGGCAGCGGGGAGGTTGAGACAAAGCCCAGCGCCTTCACCGGTACCCGCGTGTGTTATCTCACATGAACACACACCTGGTTTTATCCTAGTGCAATTATAGGACATTAAAAATATAATTTTAATGGAGGAATGGTGATCTGGATGCAGTTCAGAGTGAAAACTTTCTTTTAAGTTTCCCTGTTTGATTAGTAGGTGTTCCTGCCGCGCACGCATGTGTGTGCAAGGGAGAAGCGCCCGGATCAGGAGGTGTGACTGTGTTTTGATGAACGCTCTATCTCGTGGGGTGTGCGAGGGCTTGCCTGAACTGTAAAGCCTTCATGAGCAGCGCTAAGGCAGCAAAGCCTCCAGTCAAGACCCGGCTTGTCCCAGGTGAGCCCCTTTTCCCACTCAGGCAAACTCCCGCAGCAGATAAAGCTGCCGAGGGCCGGGAGGGCTCTGCCAGCAGAGCTCAGCACCCTGCCCCTCACTGGAGTCCAAGCACCTCCGCCCACGTCCGTGGACAGTCTTATAAAAGACGTGTCTTCACAGCCCCGGGTGTTTTAGAGGATGACCTCATTTATTACCTTGCTCGTCACAGGAAATTATGTTTATCTAATCTACCATTCTTCCAGGATTTTTTTTTGTTTTGTTCCTGCCACATCTGGCTTCACGCGGCATTTCTTACAGCTCAATTCCTCTCCACGCTGAAACGAAGGAGAAACGGCACTGCTGCCGCCACGCCAGCACCCCGGTCCCGCCGGCAGCCCTGCACGTGAAGCCCACAGGGAGATTTTCCATCAAAACCTGGAGCTCGCGTGCGGTGGCGAGTGGATCTAAGGATCTCAGTCTTAATCTCCCTCCTCTGCTGCATTCTTTAGTAGTGACAGCTACTTCTTGCAATATTTCTAAATGTGGGCTCGGAGTGCTCCGAGGCACAGCTTTCCGTCCGTCTGTCCAGCATCCAGCCAAACAGGTCCACATTCCTGAGCAGAAACGCTAGCACTGCCACTCCGGAGCAGCTGAAAAGCCTGGGATGGAAATTTAAACAAGTGACAAACACGAAAGAGAGCGCAGCAGCCGAATTCTGCTGCCTAAATGCAAAGCCAGGGGCATTCAGTGCCCACCAGCCACGCAGCACCCATGTGCCGTGCATGCCTCGGTGCCAGCGCGAGCCCACGCTGGCTACACCCTGCTCCGTCTGTACTCCGGGTTGTAAAATGCTGCAGCCAAAATGCTTGCCCGCGAGCGGGGTGTGCAGGCCCCCACGGCTCTCCTGCAGGGCCCCATCTCGCCCCGGCCCATCGCCAGCGGGACCCCAGGCTGCTCCTGCACCCCAGGGTGCCCCCAGGCTCCAGGGGCCGGGGAAAGAGATTTGTATTTTTCTTTGTAATAAAAAGGCTCTATCAGAAGCTTTTGGCTGATCCTGAAGGGATGTCAGAGCAATAAAACCCCTCCTTATTTTACGACCAAGCTGCAGGATTTTTTGCTACCAAGTGCAATGGCGTAATGTTTGATTTCATAAGCAGAAAATCACTCTCTCCTCGCTCAGACGGGGAAGGACCCGCACCAGGAGGAAGCGCTGTCTGGGGGGTTTCATGGCAGGACGTGAGTAGCTGTCCCGGGGAATCTAAACACCAGGGCAGCAGGTGAGCAGAGCAGAAAATGCCTGGAGCTGCTGTAGCCTACGGCAGCCGGAGTCCCAGACTACACTTTTTCAGAGTTAATTTTACTGTTTTCGAGTCAAGTATCTTCCCGGTCTTATATAAATGCTTGGGAGGGTGGGGGGGAACAAAACCAAAAACAAAACCCACCAAAAAAAATTTCCCAAATAAAACAACAATAAAAATGACACAGAAAATAATTTCTGAAATACTTTTGAAAAGGAGGAAGAACAAACAAATGTGTATGCAAAAAATATTCGCGAAAGCTCTACGACCCTTTACGGGATTTTATCCATTTAATTCTCAAACTAAACATAGTCCCTGTTTGTCACGCCAGTTCGGGGGGAAGCTCGGCCTCCGTTTTCCAGCGCTATTGGCGGCTCCCCGTGCTCCCGGGGAGATCCCGGCTCCCCCTCCACCGGCACGCAGCCTGCCCGCACCCGAACCGGGCCCCTCCGCACCGGCCGCGCCCGGGGGAGCGTCCACGGGAACAACGAACCGGGGCCGGGCCCGACAGCGATCGTGGAAATTCAGCTTTGAAGGCGCGTTTTCAGCCCGGATCTGCCTCCCGGCATGTCCCCGCCGGTGCGGGACCCCCGCGGCCACCGCCGGGGCTGCGGGACGGGGCCCCCGGGGCCCCCCGAGCCCTTGCCGAGGCGACATCCCCCCCTCTCTCCCGAGGCGACATCCCCCCCTCTCCCGAGGCGACATCCCCCCC
>VYXH01008561.1:0-64057 GCA_013397275.1 Burhinus bistriatus
CCCCCCGCCCCCAAAATCTACAGCTTAAAATTCAGGTGACTGTTAACAAGATGGCTTGCTGCCTGTGTGCCTCTCCGCACTTCTCTTTGCTCTGTGATAAAAATTATCTTGTTGACTTTTTTTATGTTGTCGTGTAGTACTTGGGAAGTCAAGGTAGAAGAGACTAGTGTTAGCCTGCTGTGATTTCCATTAACCCGTAAAACACTGGATGTGATGGTTCCCCTCAGGTGCTCGCTATATAAATAAATAAAAAAACCTCAACACTACTTAGCAAAGTTGTGCTGGCTGGTAGGGAGAGATTTTGTATTGACTAGTTAATAGCAATTGAGCAGGACGGGGCTTGGGGGTGGGTGGTTGGGGGCAGCAGATCAACCGTTTGGCTTTGTAGGTGAATTCAACATGATCAGATCTCTTTAATTTTCCAAAGTTTAGCCTTAGTTTCACACACCCTAAAGACAAACAACAATAAACTGGGAGCAAGCCCAGCGTTTGCCCCTGCTGCTGTGATACTGAGCTGCTAGTACAACTTGTATCACCCAACTGATTATAAAACTTGCCCTTCAGAAGAAGACCACAGTTCTTAGGGCTGGGTCTGGTCTCCTTTCATGACTGTGGGTGCACACTTCTGGGCCAGGAGATAAAGTGTGAGGGGTGCCTAGGAGAGCTAGGAGTTTGCTTTTGGGTTTAAAAGCAAACTTGTGGCACTTTGGCCACAGGGAAGAGAATTATGGGCAGCATTGTTTGCTTGGGAGCAGGAAGAAGATGGGGAGAAAGTGCTCCCTTGGTAAACTGGACATTTCTTTGAGCTACCTGATACGCCTGGTAGCTCTGAACACAAAAGAAAATATGCTTAAGAAGTTACATTTTTATTTGCTATTGACAACATTTTTGTAATGAAACTGTGGTGCTTATGGTGAGTCCTCTGCATCCACTGAGAGACGTGGAGTGGATCCCAGCACTTATATCCCACTGTATAAAGGCAGGTGTTCTGGGCTATATGAGAGTAAAGACTACTGGGTCCTGTAGCTGGGATAACCTGTTTTGCAGTTGCTTGCTGCTGCATCAGCACCTTCAACTTAGATGAAAGATACAGTTGTTAGCAGGGTTGAGTGTGTGAAAATTCAGTCTTGTACCCTCATCTAAGGATTTCAGGGGTTTTTTTATCTCAGATGCACTCTCCTGAGCTTTGGAAAAGGGGCGATTCTGAAAAATCGGCTTGCATCTATCGCACACATTGGTATGCTATTGCGTACACTGGTATAGGCAGAACTGTCATTATCTGTTGTTCATTTTCCAAACAGATTCCTTGCCCGCCTTTTCCCTCATGCGTTCAGATAGAGCATATCTGGATACTCTCATGCTTCATCATGCTGCAAGCTCACCTTGCAACGTGTTATGACCTCGCTGTGCCTTGGCTAAAAGATAAGTAGAAAAGGCACATGGGAAGGTGCTAGCATAATTGATAGCACTGATTTGGGAGCACTGTGAAAAGTCTGTTGCATTATATGCCCTTACATTTTCCACACCCAGATCATAATTTATCCTCAGCTGTATAATGACTGCTAATCAAAGGTTGTTAGAGACCTTTGGAAAGCACCTTCTTTTGAACATGTAACTGTATGTTGACAGATGGTGTGCGCTAAAAGAAGGATATGCTATCTTTGAGGTGTTCCGTGCTTCCTCTGCTGATAGTGTCTGAATTCTGGGCTATAGTCAGGCTACATGAGTGAAGATTGCTTTGACAGCAGTGGGGGTGTGATTGTGTAGCTTCATTTCCCAACAACCCGAAGAGTTGCAGCACCTTTAGGAGGTTGGTGAGAATAACATATGCAATCTTAAATTTCTCTCTGTCCATTTCCTAACTTGATGAGGTAGAAAGGAGGTCAGGCTTTTCCTGAGAAGCTAGTGTCAGTGACTGAACAAAATGGAGGTGATTAGGAAAGGTTTAAAAAGGAAGAAAAACTAGCATCTGAGGGGTAGAGCTCATGGTGAAATTCCATGTGAAAGCATGTCTTGTTCCCAGAAACAAATGAGGGAAGTAGTATCTTCAAGATGTTGATGCTGCAAATAAGAGACCTTTAAGAGTAATAATAGTATAATTGGAGTTTATGTGCACAAATGTAATTTGGCACCTGCGTGTGAGATATCTCAGACAATGCATGTAAATTTTACCCTTCACTTGTTGGACAGGGTGGATGGTACTTGCTTAATACAAAGATGTTCACTATACTATGTTTGTCTTGGTTTTATTGTGCTGTTCAAACCCTGTTTTGCAAAAGCTGGCAAGTATCTTGAAGTGATAAGAAATAAGGAAAACTCCACAAATCTGTGACTGCTCAACAAACATAGTACAGTTCCATTTATCAGATGAGGAATATTCAAGAAGAGTTTGACAGTTCGGGGTTCATTGGTTTCCTTGAGATCCTAGTTAGTTATATGTAGGGCCAGTGTTTTTATATAATATTTGGCACTCTGCAGCATATTGTTGTAAGTGAAGATTCTGTTGAATTCAGTGGTAGATAAATACTTAGTATATTAAAATTAAAGTCTGGTCTCAAGCCAACCATGTAGAAAATGACGGACATGAAGTAGTGTCCACTTGTGAAAATAATTTTGAAATGGGATTTGAGAATAAAAAAGGTTCTTAGCTGGCCAGGATTGTGTCAAAATTGATGGAGATGACGCAGAATCCCATTCTGTTTATGAGCCTTACACAATTGCTTCTGTGCAGTTTCTGCACTCAATCCCTTCAAGCTGTTTTCTCTTGTCTTTACCTGCCCTCCTCCCATTTCTCCTTCGTGATCTTCTAGGATTCAGTCAGGCTTTTTTTTCCTCTTCACATCCGGGCATTTAGATACTAATATTGCTTTCTAAAAATAACATTCTAGAAGCCTTCAAGAGCAAGGATTACATTTTTATTTATGCTGGTAAAGTGGTGTGCGTGTTTAGTGTGCTGATACCAGTAACAGTCCAGAATGAAAAGGAATTTAAGGTTTGTCTTTTCTTGCTCAAACTGACATGAAGTATGTGTTCCTACAAGAAAATAGGTTTTTTTCTCATCATAAACAGCGTCTGCTTTCTCTGTCTTTAGACCATGCTGTTAAGATTCTTACCGTGTCTGCTATTACTCAAGCATGCATGTGCCCTTGGCAAGTAGTCTTAAACTAGCCAAGTCATGATTAAAATTATTTGAGCAGCTTCAGCATCTGTTTATCCTTCAGCAGGAATGAACTAATGAAGCAATTAAAAATTGATCTATAATTAGAGGAAACCCTAAATAAGGGACTTATTTTCTGAAGTCTGTGAGGAGTTAGTTACCCTAAGACATCATGCATTGCTGTGCTGAAAGGGAATTGTGTTTCCTTCTTGGCTCCTTTAGTTTTTCTCCAGGACACTGAAAGTGCTGCATGTGTTCCCAGACTGACTCGTTAGTTTATTTTGGGCTGGCTGGTCTGATCCATTTCTCTGGACTGATATCAGCACAGTTGTAGAACAGGCATTGCAGTTGAGTTACATACTGGGCTTGTTCCTCTCTTTTCAGTGGGAGAAGCACCCTTACTACAACCTAACAGTAAAAGTCCTGCGAGCCAGAAACGTCAAGGGTACAGATCTGTGTAAGTATTTAGTCAAGGTATTATGAAAACAGATGGTTTGTTCCATGCATACCTGTAACACAGCTAACGTTGTTATGGGAACTTCTTACCTACACAGTGTATTGCCTTTATGTCTGAACAAAGGCTTCTCTTATAAACGTTATATGTATTTTAAAAGCTTGATGTGAGGCCAAGCTGCAGATTAACCCTACTACTTTGCAGAACAAGATCAGGTAAGTCCTGGTAATGTTTAGCTTCCCTGCTCCTTTACATGGCCTACTGTGGCCCATTCTGTGTTCCTTTGTCTGGATTCAGACCTCCGGTCATGGCAAATTTCACCCTTGCTCCTGCTGAACAGTTTTCTTGCACCTGGAAGTAGCAATCTTCAATTCTAGCTTCCAAATGTTTATTTTCTCAGTTGTAGTAGTGCTTTCTTTCATGTGCCTGCTATTTTGTTCATGTCATTGGAGCTTTTTAAGGAGGTAGGTGGTTGACTGATTCCAAGACAAACTGCTTTTTACCTGTTCCTGTTTTTGATAGCATGGTATACATTCCCTTCCTCTTATGCATTTGTGTTGAGTAAAGCTCTTGGGGCTGTTTGGGGCATTTAGATCTTTAGAACTCATTTGAGATTTAATTCCTTCGGATTTAATATAGTAAGGTAGTCTGTCTGCCTTAAGTTTGTATTTGGCATCCAACATTGAACTACTGGAATGCTAAATGACTCTCCAAGGAATGGAAAACCCTCCTGAAAGGCTGAGGGCTAGAATCACACTGTGAAGAGAAATTCTTTTTATGGCCTTTCGGTTCAACTGGAGTGAAGAATGGTTCCCATTCTTGTGTCAAAGGGGCCTTAACTGGAAGAAGGAAGGACTCTGAGACAATTGGTTATTTTCAGGGAATGGAAACAGAAAGCTCAGCTCCTGGCCAGACTAGATGAGGGTATAGCAGTGGTGGATATTGTCTACTTGGACTTCAGTAAGGCTTGTGACACGATCTGTAAGATTCTCATAGAGACGCTGATGAAGTATGGGCTGGATGAGCAGACAGGGAGTTGGGTTGAAAACTGGCAGAGCTCAGAGGGTGGTGATCAGTAGTACAAAGTCTAGCTGGAAGCCAGTAACCAGTGGTGTAACCTAGGGGTCCATTCTGGGTCCCATATTATTCAATGTCTTCATTAATGATCTGGATGATGGAGCAAAGTGTACCCTCAGCAAGTTTTCTGATGTTACAAAACTGTGAGGAGTCACTGGTACACCAAAGGGTCACGCTGTTATACAGAGGGACCTCGGCAGGCTGGAAAAGTGGGGTGACAGGAACCTCATGCAGTTCAACAAAAAGAAGTGAAGTCCTGTGTTTGGGCAGGAACAACCCTGTGCACCAGTGTATGTTCTGGGTTCTCCACTACAAGAGATATTGGAGCTACTGAAGAGAGTCTAGTGAAGGGCGACTCAGACTGTAAACAGACTGGAGCATCTCTCTTATGAGGAAAGGCCGAGAGATCTGGGACTGCTTAACCTGCAGAACAGAAGGCTCAGGGGGATCTTGTTGATGTCTACAAGTGTCTGGATGCGGTCCTGAGTAATGTGCTCTAGGCATTCCCGCGTCAGCCGGGGAGTTGGACTAGATGATCTCTAGAGGTCCTTTCCAACTCTAAAAATTCCATGATTCTGTGATAGGAGGGTGTTAAGAAGATGGAGCCAGACTCTTTCACTAGTGCCTAGTGACAGGACAAGAGGCAATGGGCCCGATATCAGCAGTAATCTTTTTTGAAAAGTTGATCTTCCACATTTTGAATAGTATTCTCTTTTATGAAGTACTTTATGGTTTGGATGAACCAGAAAAAAGAAGTATAGGTACCTAATGTTCAATTTGCTGCTGTTTAAAGACATGTACTCCATTAAAGGCTTGATTAAAGTCCAGCCTTAAATTTGCATGTTTCTATGACGCAATGAGACCTAGGAAATGAGGAGCTCATGGAAAATACTATATTTGGTTAAAATTGTTCTGATGTCTGTCTTTACACTCCCTCTTCAAGTGTCGAAGGCAGACTGCTACGTGGAACTAAAGCTGCCCACTGCGTCTCCTGTAGTCTCCCGAACTCAGGTTGTTGACAACTCTGATAATCCAGAATGGAATGAAACTTTCCAGTATCGAATCCATAGTGCTGTCAAGGTAAGGAGTCCACTTTGTGGAGCTGGTTGGGCTACCTGCATTTGTATACTGCCTTACTTTTGATACTTCATTCAAAACCGAGGGATCTTTATAACCCTCAAAACCAGTGTTGCTTGTAAGGTAACAGTCTTCTTCAGTGGTACAAAAAGCTGCACTATGCGTGTCCATTGATAACCACAGCAGTTTGTAACTGCACTCTCATGTAAATTGCAGCTGGAATTTTCCATAAACGTCCTTGTGATGCAACTCAGGAAGGTGAAGGTATGGTACTACCTGGTAGAGTTCAAGGAAGTTCCTTGATGTACTAAGTTTCTATTTGAGGATTGTTTCTACTTTCACAGAGTAGCTGTTGCCTTCTTGTAGCTCGGTGTGCCTTACACAGCCAAGTGGCTGAGTGGGGATAACAGGAACTAAATTTCAAATCACTTTGCCACTTAATTCGTTCAGTCAAATTTTGCCATCAGTTCCTATGACTGAGAAAAGCAAAACTCAAACTCTTAGAGACAGTACATCTGTCTGCTGTCTGAGCAGGACCTAATAGAGTATTGAACAGAGTCTTCAGATTGTCAGCATTCATTTTCAAAGTAGACACTAATGGTAGAGGGAAGGAAACTGTACTTTAAAAGAGTAGTTTTAGTATGGCAGTATTGCTTTGAATAACATCCTAAGCTTTGGAATAAGGTGCTTAGTAACAAGAAACTATCCCCCTCACTGGAGTACCTTTCCATAATGGTTGGTGACAAAGGTGGAATGGTAATTGACTTAAATGGTAAGAAAATCGTAAACTAAGCTTTAGAGCGTGCAAGATTTTTCTTCCCCTGCAGGCTCATGAGACCTCAGTCTGATTACTGCTGCAAGGCTATGCCAGCACAATTCCGAGTTCAGTCTTGCCTCCTTGAAAACTAGTTGCTGCAAGACCATTTTTTGGGTGCTATATGTACTCATTGTGTCTATTTCAATTAGTTTCTCCTGGATTTACCTGCTCTGAGACAGTGCTGAGCTGGAAGAGATAGGTTCTTCTGTCATCCTGGACTGAATCACGCTCAAAGAGTGGAAATTGCTATTGATTTTGCAGGCAAATCTGGGCCTGAAGCTGGTGGAGAGTGCTGCCACATGCATTCAGCTGGTGCCTCTCTCTAGTTGGGAAGCTTGGAAAATCTTTTACCTAAACATTGTCAACTAGGAGCTTTTTGCTTAACTATACTGTAAGTTCTGCTGGAGATAGTGAATCCTCTTCAGGAGTGGGAAAGGGGAACAGTACTGATTAATGCATATAGTGCTTATTGTGTACAGCTACTCAGGTTTGTGATAGTGTTTCTGTCTTCATCTGAGGCTGTTTGTTTCTGTTTGGTTTTAGAACATTCTGGAATTGACACTCTATGATAAGGATGTCCTTGTCAGTGATGAGCTCACATCTATTGTCTTTGATGTTGGAGGCATGAAGCCAGGTCAGCCCCTGCTGCGCACTTTCAGGTTGAACCCTGAGGTTAGTCCCTGGCTTCTTTCCAGGTCAACTATGAATACCTGCAGCTCATCATTACAGAAATCCAGCAGTACATACTGGTTGATTTATCTGTGTTGTAGAAATCATATGTGGTTTTACTGTCATCTGAGATGTTTCTAAAATCCCTAGTGATTTTTTTTTTTTAATGTGTGTTCCACAGTCTTTGGGATGCCCAGCTACATGAAACTTGGGATGACTGCTGTCTTTCAGAATGTGTTAAAACACCTTTAAAGGGAGTTGATTTTTCAGGAGACTAGAGGGGCATAAACCACACTTAAAACGAAAGGCGTTTGCAGTCAGCAGTCATTGTGGGGACTGCAGATTGTGTTATTTAGTTGATCATCGTCAGTTTGCGGGGAAGAAGTTTATTGCTGCAAAGGTTACCTCTATATTTAATAAGTCAAAAGCCTAAGAAAAGCTTATTTTCCCCGAGTTATGTTCAGTAACATTTAACCTCTGCTTCATGTGGGTGACATAGGTGCATACCAGCTGCTCTTGGTCCCTGTGCACCTGTTTGTGGACTTGCAACAAGACAGCTTGTTTTACATAGCTAAAGCCGTATTACCAGTCTGATCTTTTTTGTAACTGCCTCAAACACGTTGCTACAATAGGTCTGGATTAAAGATGAGCTAATGATGTGTTTTCTTGAGAAATCAGGCTTCAGTGCTGTTGGTGTGGTCAGAAGCAGACTAACTGGTATGCAGTTAGCAGGGAGGTGTTGGTCAATGTTACAAGAAGATTTGTGATCATGGAAAGAGGCTTGGTAACTCCCTTCTTCCCACTAGCTATCCTCTTTGCTGAATGCTTAAGTCATCTTGAGCAGTAATTGTGGAACTGGAGACTTCAACTTCAGTAAAGAGAATTACCCAAATTGGCTTCTACATGGTTAGTTTAAAAGCTGCACTAGGTCTCGTATCAAGCATTTACTGTGTGCTATGGTAGGGCAAAAGATGGCTGGATCAAAGTCTGTACAAGACAAAGACAACAATGAGCTAAGAGTGCAATCTGCTGAAATAATAAATGGGAGGAAGCACAAAGCCTCATGCAGAAGCTGCTTGCAGAGGTGGCATTGCAGTGGTACTTGAGCCAGAAGAGGGTGTGTTTTTTCTCATTAGCAGAGTAACGCATCCGAGAGCCAACTCTCACTTGCATGGGCTTGTCTCCTCAAACACAGATCTGTCTGGTCATATAGGATATGCCTGGGAAGACAGGAACGTTTAAAGAAAAACAACAGCAAAAGGCATAAATTGAAACCTTCCAAAATTTAACTGGAGCTTTTGTCAGGGCAACAAAAATAGTTACTGTAGTTTGTAACAGGAAGAAAGCTTAATCTCTTGGAAAAACTTCTCATGATTATTTAAGATCAAGGGTCACCTGTGTCCAACTTTTATTTTCAAAGGCTAACGAAGAGCTGGATGTCGAGTTTTACTTGGAGAAATGGTGAGTCTTACCTGAAGAGCTGAAAGAACTTGTGCTCTGCAGGTATCTTGTCTTGGTTGCTTTTTCTGTGCAGGGACAGTCTTGCCCATAAAAAGGCTAAACGCTTTACAGTTCTGAGTGGTGTTCGACTTGATTCTCCAATGGTTGATCACAAATATACTTAAAGCTCCATAATCAAAATTTTGGGGGTACCAAAAAAGAAATACAATTTTGCTAGGCTTTATGGGAATGGCAGAGCTGCAAAGGAAATGAACATTTTGTGGATGAGTTATCTAGGAGTGGAAAGCTTACACAGTTAACCTTGCAGTATAAACAACTGAATACTTTATCTATCTGATAGTCCATCTAAGCTCAGCTTTTCTCTAGGTTATCAACATAACTGAGATGGGGAGACCTTATAGCACATGCTTATAGTTGCAGAGAAATTTTTTCTTCAATATTTTTTTCCCCCATTGTTCTGTGAAGGGAAATATTCTTGGTGTCAGTCTAATTTGCATAGATCTCACAATGAGGACCTTTCACCCCCACTTCTTATCCAGGCAATTAGTTTGTAAAATAGGATGAAGCAAATTAAAACCAAAACTCATTTACATTAAATCTCCTCATTTCACAGCTCGGATGCCCCTATAGAGGTATTGACCAATGGAGTCCTTGTGGTGAGTACATGGAAGTCAATTAAATGTATGTTGGGATTTAGTCCTGAGTTTTTAGTAGTAAGAGGACAAGAATTGTTGAGAATGACCTTATCTTAACAGTTTCTATTGGTTAGTACAGTCTCTCGCTTTCATTTAAAGCTACAATGTCCTTTAATTGATGTGCGCGTGCTCCAGTACAGTGTGTGTGTGGGTTCTCTTCAGTCTCTAATTGAGTCAGTGGTTGCGACCTCCCACTGCCACCTTTACCTTTCCCCCAGTTACTGCAGGTCTTTGACTTAGGGCCTCTTCCAGCAGCTGTCCAGTTTTCAGCTGGTTTCAGTGCTCTCCATGTAGGGATGTTCCCTTGTTATCAGCCTTCTGTTGTTCTTCAAGGGTACTTTCATTAGCAGGGCAGGTATTGTTTATACAAAGTATCTTGTTTCACAAGACCTTGTAATCTTTTTACAGCTTTTTGCTCTTGCTTACTCAGAATTCTACCTTCTAACATATATTCTACCTTTAAAAAGTAAATTTTACCTTTTTTAAAGTACATCACAAGAACAAATAATCCCATCCCACTGAAACAAAACTTGCTCTTTATTTGAAAGATCAAAATAATCCTTAGTGGTTTTTTTGACAGCTTGCAGCTGTAAACCTACATCTACTATAATAGGTCGATTAAGCTTCAACAAAGAAGCAGACTAAAATCTCATAACCGGAGCTGGTTCCTTCTTTTCATAGGTTCATCCTTGCTTGTCTCTGCAAGGCACTGTCAACAAAGAGGAAAAAACAAAAGAGAAACAGCGAGGTAGGTCTGCTTGCAGAGTTTGTCAGATCTACTTTTCAGCATGTTTATTCCTTGCGAGAGAGGGGAGACTTGATTCTCTGTCTATACAGTGCATTTTTATTTACTGACTACAAAATTGACTTTTTAAGTTAATCTTGCTTTTATTTTTAATACTAAATAATATTGGGTCACTTCCACTGGGTGCCACGCAAGAGTTTTTGCTTGTGTTTTCATAGTCTCAGCTACGCTTAACAAGTATCTGATTTTCAACATTTATTTAAATGGCTCCTGGGGTTTAAACTTTTTATTCTAATGCACAGGGAGCTGTGAGATCAAGCTGTCTGTTCCAGGGGCGTATCAGAAGCAGTTGTGTATTCCTTGGAGACCAGATGGTGAGGATGATTACGGAAACTCGTTTGTCTTTCATATGGATAAAGAAATGTGCCCAGAACTGCAAGTGGAGCTGGAGCAAACTATATCTGTCCTACAGGTAAGCATCCAAAGACTGCTAAAAAGTTTACAGCCCACTTTTGAATAAATCCACTCTGAAACCAGTGCCTTTGATCCATGAAAATGTCCTTAAACTTAAATTGAATGGCCTTGATTTGATCATAAGAATGCCAGGGACTTCTTCAGATGTTCGGGGATGTCAGTTTTGGGTATATTTTTCAGGTATGCGTGGATGTCAAAAGTTTGCATTGGAAGCAAGTTTCTTGTGGAATACTCTATATGTGTGGTGCTAGGGACCATCTATTGTGAAGGTTACTCATCACTTCCAGATATACCTTTTTCATCAAACTTAACTCTGTAACATTGTAACTGATCAGATCAAAATTTTCTAGGCTAGAAGCCTGTCTTGAATGGTTGTATTACTTTTCTGGTTATGTATTAGGAATTTATGGGCAGAGAGATAATTTTTTCTCTATCATTGCTTTTTACATGCTACTATTTTATTTTTTTTAATTGAATAAAAATGTCAGACTTTTCATTGGAACTTTGACGTTGGGTAATGAGGCGAACTTGTCTTAAAATTATGCCTTCCCCAACACTTTAAAATCTGTTCAAATTTGGAGATTAAAAAAAAAATAAAATCTGCATCTGCACACGCTTGCTACGTGAAGACATCTTTACTTTCACCTGTTGCGATACAAGTTTTTTCTATTAGAAACTTGTATAGCATGTACCACTTGTAAAGGTTTATTTAGCTTTGGCTATCACTTCACAGTTTTGACAGGTACCCACGCAGCGTGTGTACCCCATAGGAGTGACTGAATATTCATTGTGATGACTGCTCCCGGTGTGGCTAGGCACCAAAAAAGACAGCAAGGAAACTATTTATTCTGTGATGTTATTCATCCTCACAAGCAGTTGGGCAGCATGAGTGCAGACGGTGATCTTGACTACTCTAGGGGCAGCTATGGAGAAGACACAAAAAGGAATATGGAAGAATAGCTTCGCAGTGGGGTTGGTTGGGCAGCAAACGTGAGCTGAAGAGAGACACCTGGACTTAAGTGGTCAAAAACTCAGAGCCAGGCAAGCAAAAACAGGGTAGAATTCAACTATGGAGATTGGCCCAGGTGGTAAACCTCAACCAAACCACCCCTGGTAGCTAGTAGAACATACTCCTTCAAGAGCTGGCACAAAGCTATCCAGTCTGATCTTTCCTCTCTTATCACAGGTAGGAGAGTGTCGGGAACGTAGTAACGTTGCTTGCCCTGTACCTAAATGCATGTTGTCTGCCCCTGTTAGGAGGAGGACAGTGGGCTTAGAGGGACATTTGACTTGAGACAGCTCTTTCTAGTCAGATCTGTGAAATCTATGGGTAGTTCATTGTCTGCCTTCAGTTCTTGTTGTGAGAAGGGTGACAATCTGTTGTTTCTTCAAGGTGCTGTCTCCTCCCAAGGGCTGAGGCCTATGATGGGCGTAAAGGCTCCAGCCCACCTGGTAGGCTCTGTAGGTTTGGGAGTGGCCCAGTGATATGAGGGTTTTTTTAATATGCGTCTTTTAAATTTAGGAATCTGCACACTGCTCTGTAATACGAGAGCTTGCTACTTGCTAATACAATATGGGAGGAAACTCAGATTTCCTGGCGAACTTTAATTTGGTCTGCTTGTAAAGATGATTATGTTTTTTTAGTTACGTGCTCCCATTTGTCCCTAAGGCTATTATCTTATTTCCTATTTTTTGGTATTTTTTCTGTGTTTCTAACACTGTTGCCTTGTTGGTATCTTTTCCAAGTCCTGCTTTGAAGACAGAATGTAAGTTTGCTTGTGAGCTTTCTGACACGTTAGAACACAACTATTTTGGGGGGAAATTCTATATTTGGATGAAAATTTTTTGCTTGTGGTAGACAACTATATTAAAAAAAAAATAAAAAAAACCTATTTGAGTGACAGGAGTAATCCTAGCAAAGATCTGTCAGAGCAGGATGATCCTGAATAGCCTTAGACTTTTGGGAAAGATTTATTTATAATGATCTTAAGGATTGTTTGCTGTTTTGACATATGAAAGTCATATCTCTAACGTTTTTCTGGAAAGCTCAAATAACATTTTGGTTTTTTTATTAGGATGGTATGAATCCTGATGTAGAAAAGCATACTACACTTCTGGGACTGGGGACTGTACCAGTTAATTCCCTTCCTATTGGACAACAAGTTGATAGAATCGTTTCTCTGGGAGAGGTAATATCAACATTTTGCACTTGTTTTAACATGCTTGGGATAACTTTTTCCTCCATTGCCTGTAGGCATTTGGAAAGTTAAGGGGCACGTGATTCTTAGGAGTGCTGTTTTGTTGGCTATCTAGAATGAAACACTGAGATTACTCAGTGCAATTCTTCTAAAATGTTTTCATGGTTGGGTCTTGCAAAATAGGTGTAAAGTTCACCACTTTCCAAAGCAAAAAGTCTGTTAGGAAGTGAAAGAAAAATATCAGAGGAGGTAAAAAGCAACACACTTGCAGAAGAAATAATTTTTTTCCACCCTGCTCTCAGAGTATGTTTTTACTTCCTGTGGAGACTATTGAAAATGTCTGAAATAGATGCAAAGGAAAGGTGTTCCAGAGATGTAGTTTTGTGGGTGAGAGTGCTGTTCTGGTTAGTACCCAGTGGCCCCATTGATGTCATAACCTCTAGTTAGTAGTTCCACCTATGTAGTTGCTATAAATTTCAAGGTGTGTTCTCTCTTTTCACAGGGACAAAGTTTGGATATGAGTTTGAAAACTGAAGAGAGGTGAGTGGGAACCTCAAAGACCTCTAAAAATCAGGAAAAGCCTTTATTCTCATAGTGAAGGAGCTGAGTGACTCTCCCCACTGTTCTGGGGAGGTCTATTGTCTCCACTGATCTCTTGGGATAGAGTAAAGAAAAATATCTTTGGTTGTTTTTCCTCTGAATGCTGTGACTCTTCACTTTGCAGGTGCTATCTATTGGATTGGTGTGAATTCTGCTGAAATCTGAACAAATTTTGTGTTCCTAACACTTAAACATAAAATAGCTGATGGTGTAAATATTAAGTAGCTTTGTTAGGTACAGATAGTTCCCAGAATATGTGCAGTGCTGTACTGACAAATTGGAAAGGACGTCTCAGTGTGTGAAGAGCTTGAAATAGAGAATGGGTAAAAGAAAGAAGTGATAAAGAAAGAATAACATGCAAAACCGAGCAGTTGGCTAGTAAGTTGATAGGGTCATTAGGCATATAGTCGTTAACTGAGATTCTGCTCCCCTTTTACAAAGTCATAGCAAGTTTATTGGTTTTCATTGGTATATTGATAGTCCCCTTCTGCCTCTTAAGTTCAGAAACTTCTGTTTTAAAATTGCTGTTCCCCTCATTTCTCCATCCATGTCAATACAGTGATCTCAGTTGCTCCTCACAGAGTTGTCTTCACCTACTGAGAATCTTTTCTTCCTTTGTGAAATTCCTGAACTGTAATCTGAGTACTGCTTGACACAAACTTTGTATTTAGGCATTAAGGGAGAAATACAATAGGGAGAAGTTTTATTTTTAATTTCAAAAGCTGTTATTACACAATAGTTGATGTATAGACATACACTAAAACTTCATTTAAGAGTTTGATCTAGTGATTCAGATGAGCACCTAGACTGTGTGTTCACAGAGCTTGCTTTTCCCTGGTAATTAAAAATCCTCAAAATTTTTTTTTTTTTGGTCTTAATTTCTATTCCAGCACTTGGGATCTTGATATACGTCTGGGTTTTGACCTCTGTAAACAGGAGAGAGAATTTTTGGACAAAAGGAAGAAAATAGTTTCTGAGGCACTGAGGAAGACTCTTCACTTAAAAGAATCCCCTCCAAAAGATGAGGTATTGAGCACAGTGCTGTAGTGAGGTTCCTAAAATTCTTTGTGCTTGGTTAATAATTAGGTATTGTAGGATTCTTTGCCTGTAACCAACAGAAAACATGGTTTGCATTCACTATGGTGTGAGATAGATCCTTGTGACACTTCAGTCCTGAAGCCTCAAATGTTGTTGTATTTCTAAAATTTTGAGGGGGGGTGCGTGTTTTGGAACACAAAAAAATTGTAATTTCAGAACGTATGTGCTTTCTTTAGTTGAACTCTTGTATCTTGAGCTTTGAGCTCTGAATTGTGGTGGGAAAGTCTGTTTCAGAATGGTTAAACTGAAGCTCTGACCAGAGGAACAGCTTCCTATTTGCTGATTTGGGGCCACTGTTATATCTAGATAGCCTGATACCTTGCTCTGTGATCTTTGGGTGCTGTTATAAGAATGGTTGCCTTTTTTTTTTTTTTTTTTTTGTTCTTAAGTGTATGTTGTATGGCATGCAAGTAAATGTGTGATAATACACATAACAATTTCAAGTAAGTCACTGTCCCTAAGATGACACTGCTATATTTTAGAGTAAACAACATATTTCAACTACAAAGTAGCGAAAGGAGTTCTGGTTGAAATCAAATCTGAAATTACTTGAAATGTAAATAGAAATAGAAGTTTTATGTCTGATTTTTATAAGAATGAGGCTTAAATGGGATTAGTTCTGTAATTTATTGGCAATTCAAAAGTCTGTGACTGTGACTCCTGAGCTTGATGTCTGCAGGTTCCAGTTGTAGCGGTACTGGGGTCTGGAGGTGGGATGAGAGCACTGACGTCGTTCTATGGCAGTCTTGCTGGGCTTCAGCAGCTGGGCCTTTTGGATGCTGCAATATATCTGTGTGGGATTTCTGGCTCTACTTGGTAAGTTACATGCAGTGTTGTTTCCAGAAGCTTACTGGTGAATATGGTAGTGTTGATGCAAAATAAGGCCAAAACTGCATTTGTGCCATCTGTAGACAGACAACAAAGGCAAATATTTTATCAGTTCTTACCTGTGAGTTCTGATGAGGATCGTAAAGAGTCTTAAGAGATTCATTATTACTTCTAACCCATAGAGCTCCTGGCTAAATTTATGCATCTGCCGCTTTTGCAAGCAGTTGAATGTTAGAACGTGTTACATGAATAAAATTGCTATGTGTTCCCTCAGAGCCCTGACTTCAAAAACTTTCCCCATTTCCATGCTCTTGCCAAGAAGATAACTGAGGTGGTGCAAGTCACTGGCAACGTGTCCGCAACCTCTATGACCACTATGTCACCACCTTCTAAAATGGCGTATGTGTCTGAATAGAGGAAGAGCACCAGCTTGCCCTTTGGTGGACTGGAGCAATGAACTGAAATGTTAGACATGGCTAGAATGTTTCAGCAGCTCAGTTCTTGGAGTCTGTGGTGAAATCATCCCTCATAAGTACACATTGTTTTTGTGAAATGATTTCACTGAGGAGTTGTGCAACCTGACAGTATAATCCTCCCTTCCAGAGCTTTGTGTGTTAAATTAACTCCTATGTACCTAGTATTCTTCCACTAGCCTTGTGACCTGGCTGCCCCTTTTGATTCAAGGACAGACTGTCAAACAAATGTAGGCATCTGTTCATGTGGATAGCCAGTAGTCCAAACTAGTTTCTTGTTTAATCAGACCTACGGTCTCTATTGCTGTATGCAGTAGCACTGTTGCTGTCTGCCAGTCTCTCAGGGTTGTTATGGCCTGGAGTTAACTCATATTTATGAACTGGTTCGTGTGTGCTAGCGTATGATGCTTGGAATGTCCTTGAAAAGTAGGTTAGCAGTCAGGATGAAGCTGTCCTGTAGGTGTCGGGGTTTTCAGCGTGTTTTAGAGTTGAGAGATCCATTATTGTGGTCTCTTTTCTCTTCGTGATGTTTTATCTTCCAGCTAGACTTCTCAAGCTTTTAGTTCAGAACTGCAGCACTAATTAGAACTAGCTAAAATTACTATTTACACAAGGGTCATTATTACTGATGACGTTAATATAAGCATTTTCAGGTGTTTATCTACATTGTATCAAGATCCTGACTGGTCACAGAAAGACCTTCAAGATGCAATCAGAAGAGCTCAGAGTACTGTGTCCAGCAGCAAAGCAGGGGCATTTTCCCCAGAACGACTGAAGTACTATTTCCAGGAGCTGAATGCAATGGAGATTAGTGGACGGAATGTTTCCTTTACGGATTTGTGGGGCCTTATTGTGGAATATTTCCTACAACAGAAGGTAAGAGTTCATGTTTGGATGTGCACTGCTGTTTGTCTTCCAGGTGGGAGCTGTGCCCACCCACGTGTGAAACCAATTACTCTATTCCAGAACAGCTCACAAAGTTAGAGATGGTTGTGTAGAATAAACATAGGAAGTTCTCATCTCTTTCTGCCCTGAGTTTCCTGGCACCCTTCTTTACTAAAGAATTTTGAAGTCATATAGATCAGTACTATGGAAAAGTGGAGTGTTTATTTGGAATGACACTTATTTAATAGCTTTTGTGTTGGGCAGGTTAAGCCTGAGAGAATGATGTCGGTTTTGCAAAATGGCATTACCGTGCAGTATTTGTTATGCTAGTTGAAATCAGAAAGCAGAGGGGTAGCTAGTTTATTAATAACACCAGACACTCTAAATATGCAACTGCAGAAATAGTCTGGCAAAATCTAACCATATGCATGGACAGAGGAAGGAAAAGGGACTTTGAATTAGTAGTAGTATTAGTCAGAATTGCTAAGGAACAGCTTCAAATTATGAAAGTATGGGTACAGAACTTATCTGACTAAAGTGTGCTTCTCCATCCTTCCTTGTAACCAGGAAGATCCATCAAAGCTGTCTGATCAGCAAGAAGCAGTGAAATGGGCCCAGAACCCCTATCCTATCTATGCAGCTGTCAATGTGAGACCCAATATTAGCAGTGGTGACTTTGCAGGTATGAACATGGCAAACTTATTTTTATTTGCTAAAATCCCTAAATTCCTTTCACCTAGCCAGTTCCTTGGGTAGTGAGTAGCTGACAATAGGAAACTTGGCTCAAGCAGCAGTAGTGCAAGAGGCAATAGGATACTGATTGGCAGAGTGTTATCATCCTGATCGCAAATGTCTTCATCATGATTATAACAGAGAAATGAGATTCAACTCTGCTGGACACTCCACATGTTTTGCTAGAAAGTGCCTGAAATTTTCAGGAGCTGAGAAGGAAGATTCTTATAATACATGAGTCTGTGTCTGAATTGGAAAATTGAAGTCCTTGGTAATTAGGTGACCTACTCTCTTTTATAGTCTCAGATAATCAATTTGTGTTGGATTCATGTAAAATGATGGATTGGTAACGTCGTAGCATGCATCATCAGAACTGTGGGATTTAGCAGCCTAGGTTCTTGCTGGTTATGCAATTACAGTAAAAAAAAAAAAAAAATGAAGGCCAGTCCTATTCCAGGTCACTTCAAACTTTAAATATGATGCAACAAGTGAGGATGGATGCAGTGAGACAGGAGCACAAATGCTTATGTCCATCTATGTACCAGTATGGGACTTTTTTTTTTTTCTTCTTTCTGGAGGAGTGTGTGTGTATGACAATGAATTTGATTTGTAAATATTTGTGGAAAGCTTTCAAGCATGAGAGGACACTTTGATAAGCAGACAATGAAGTCTGAGGCAGTGGGTCAATTGGGATTTGAAGGCAGTACTGTAATAGTTGTTGAGAGATGGTAAGTAGTGTGAAGAAAGGCTGAGAAAAGTGAATTAGCTTCCGTTTGTGATGGAAAAGGGAGCCATCAGAATGGTTTAAAGTGAAAGTAAAATAAGCAGGTTATTTCTGCAGTAACAAAGTTAAGATGGAGAACGATGGGATTTTTTTCCAAAAAGCCAGGAATAAAGGAGGTTGTATGGAGCCAATGAAAGCCTGTACGAGAGTTTTCATTAATCATGTGTAAGACAGAGGCTCACTGAGAAGAGTGGCAGGAAAATCTGTACTGATGGTGAAAGAAATGGAGTGAGACTCCCTTCTGTCTCCCTTGTGTAAGCAGAACTCAAATGAGTATTTTCACCTACGTTTACTCTGAGATGACTAAATACCCTGTTGACTTGTTCTTAGAATGGTGCGAGTTCACTCCCTATGAAGTTGGGTTTCGCAAATATGGAGCTTTTATCCGAACAGAGGACTTTGACAGTGAGTTCTTCATGGGACGGCTTGTCCAGAAACGTCCAGAGCCTAGGATTTGTTTTCTACAAGGTACGATCTTATGGTAGTGAATAAAAGAAGGAAATGGAAAGGAGCCACACTGCTTTTGGGACTCATTAACTTAAACCTATGCCTTTTTGTCCCTTCCTAAAGAATTTGAAGAAGGGAAAAATGTCAACTCTTTCTCCAAAGGTTTAGGTATAGTTTCATAGTATTACAGTTGGATGTTCTTGAGTCTGCAAGCACTCTATTATGGGCTGCCTGTCAAAAACTTCTGCTTTAGGTCTTCCCATTCTCTTGCTATATTGTCTCTTGGAGAAGTTTCTGCGTTATGTTATTGCATTAGAATTTGTCAAGCAATTAACTCAAAGGTTTAAACTCAAACATCATCTGTTAGAATAGTAGAGATCAAGTGACAGGCTTCTCCCATGGCAAATGTCAGCCTTTTTGTTACACTGTGAAAAGCCTTTTGAGTATTAAATTCTTCCATATTTCTCCTGCAGGAATGTGGGGCAGTGCCTTTGCTGCAAGCTTGGATGATATCTGCCTGAAGGTGGTTGGTCTAGGACTGGGCTTTCTAGAGTCTTTCAAAGACGTTGTCAAAGTTGTAGGTAAGAACGTACTTTAAGATAGTTGGATTTTTCAAGAGATTCCTGGTTTGGAATGATTATATATAATATGACTCAAAAACGTGCTGGGTGTAGTTTTCAAGATTAGCATAAAGGATGGATTTGGGCAGATCCCTCTTGTACCATGTGTTGTTCCCTTCTATCACACATACAGTGAAGAGGGCAATTATAATTCTCAGTACACTTTTTGTTCCTCTTTTTTTAAATTTTTTTTATCCATTCTTGACTATAAATTTGGGCTAGCTCTAGGAGCTATCTTAAACACATATTGCAGTGCAGGGGTCTTAATCATAAGTGGAAGAATAGAAGCTGGACTGCTAAGCAGGAAATAGAAAATAGGTTTTCAGTTCCCTCCTCGGACTGATTTGGATAAGCAGGTTGTATGTTTATACATTGTTCTCCATTTGTACGATGCCTCCCTAGCAGTGAAAAGGAAGTGTATTAAAGGCTGAGAGTTGCTCAGATGCATAGTTATAGCTTCATAGTAGTGCTAGGAGAGATTTTTTTCTTCTCTGCTTTTGTAGCCCTAGTATTTTTCCCCCTACACTTTTGCTGTTGTAACTATAAATGCTACTGTGTGTGGATGACTTGTCTTATGAGACAGAAGTGATCGTCACTTGGTAACAAGGGTTTCTTTGTGTGCATTTGAAATGAATGTGGACAAGGATTTATAAGCAATGCTATTCCCTTTAAACAGGGGAGGTAAATTATCCAACTGTAGAATATGCAGCTCACTTAAATTTCTTTACAATACCTTTTTATTAGAGAACAAGTTCAGCCTTAGGACAACTGATTAAATATTGTAGAAAAAAAGTCTGATTGAAATGTTGGAACTGGACAAGCATTTGCTGTGTATTCTGTATCCTTCTGTATCATTCTGCAGATGACTGCCGAAGATTCCATTTCCGAGATCCAACACGACTGAAGACTCGCTTGGTTACACCTGGGGGACCCTTGTTACAAATTTTCCAGGATTTCTTCAAGTCCCGGGTCACATGTGGCGAAACCTTCAACTTCATGCAGGGATTGTATCTTCATAAAGATTACGTTAATGTCAAGAAATTTGTGGCTTGGAGAGGTAAATGAGTACGTCTGTATCTGGGATATAAAATAGTGTGTAAATATTCTCTAACAGTCAATGTTACAGAACATAAGTAAGCTTGACTTTGTTCCACTGAAGTCAGGGAATTTACCCCTTCTTACACTGTAGCAAAAAATTTGATCCATTATGTATGTTCTGTCATATAAAGCACGCTCATCATCAGACTTTACAGGCCAGTCTCTGATCAATGTGTATCTTGGAATATCTTTTTTCTTATAGCCCCAGCATAAGCTTTGTTTGTTGCTTTTACTGAGAGGTGTGTAATGAATCATTATAGTTACTTGTGTTACTTGGAGTGTCTTCCAGGCACTCACCTGGATGCGTTTCCCAACCAGCTGACCCCCATGGAAGACAGCCTGTATTTAGTGGATGGTGGCTTTTCTATCAACTCTCCCTTTCCTTTGGTACTTCAGCCGGAGAGGGATGTGGATGTTATCTTGTCATTCAATTTTTCCTGGGAAGCTCCATTTGAGGTGAGAGATAGCTGAGCATTATTTCATGAGGATAAAAGCACAGAATCATATTCACAATGGCAGCAGATGTTGAGTACAAACACTATTAATGTTGAATACAAACACTAACGAAAGAGTGCGTTAGAACAAATCCTTAACTCTTTCAAATGTTATTGTACTATGCTTTTTACTGTCAATGTCATGAAGAGATAGAAAGTCACATCTGTGACTTCCAAAACTTTTCAGAAGCCTAAAATAAGATTATTTGCTTAATTCATAAGATCCTTGTTACATAGCTGTACACTTCTAATGGGAAAGTGGCTATTGGTGCTTTTC
This sequence comes from Burhinus bistriatus, assembly GCA_013397275.1. Classification (NCBI taxonomy): domain Eukaryota; kingdom Metazoa; phylum Chordata; class Aves; order Charadriiformes; family Burhinidae; genus Burhinus; species Burhinus bistriatus. The sequence goes on from VYXH01008561.1 coordinate 21,161, forward strand.
TTCATGTAAACAAGTTGTTTCGTGCATATACAAGTGTTTCTTTTTAAACACAGAAAGGTCAAGGTGAATGTATTTAGAGTAACAAAACATGAAAAGAGTTTCAGCTGCAAACTGGTGCTATTTGGTAGCAGTTCTTAATTCCACTCTTCATTGTTCTTCTGTATCACCAGCCAGAGAAATTGGCTTTTTTTTTCCAATTTGGAAGTTGGATTTCTGTCACTTTTTTGGTGAAAGTCTCTCTCCATTTGAGGATTGTAGTTAGATGGTCTTAGATGTGTTGCTGGTATTCTATCAAAACTCTTTGTTCTTTTACAATAGGTTTTAGAGCTGACTCAGAAATACTGTGAGGAAAGGGAAATTCCTTTTCCAAAAATCAAATTGAGTGAAGGAGATGAAAAGAAGCCAAAAGAGTGTTATGTGTTTGTGGATGACAATAATCCAAAGGCTCCAATTGTGGTCCATTTCCCATTGGTGAATGACACCTTCCAGAAATACAAAGCTCCAGGTAAGGCAGCTGTATCTTACAGAGCTATATTTAGAATTTTTTGGGTGCCTTGATAGGGAAATTCAGTGGGCTCAGTGTCCCTCCTTTCATTCTTCTTAGTATTACCCTATAATTATTAAATTATTACTTTCATTTAAGACGGGATCAGCTTCCACTATTTTTTTTGGAAAGGAGAGTCAGAGAAGAGGATGACAATTAAAAAAAGATAAAAATCTAAGGACTGGAAGAATCAAGATTAGGCTATATTTTTGCTTCTTTCTTAACCTTTCTGCCTTGATACCTGATTTTGTTACTTCTCATTACTCTAAATACATAGGAAAGGGCTATAAATGAGTTTAAGTTAGTTCATTTTTTTATTGGATATGAATAAATGACTAAGCAGCAAAGTGTTGTGGACCAATCTGTATGTCAGATCATGTAACTCAGTGCTAAGTGGCCTGTGCCTTTGTAATGTAAGGTCAAGTGATAAACGATCCTTGCTTCATTTAATGTGATTAATATAGACTGTAAGGCCTACCTCAGTCTATCAAGCAAGAGCACTGGGATGAAACACAGAGCTATACCTTTAAGAAGAGACCGACAAAATTCAATGTCTTGTTTCTCCCATGCTCGGAGGAAACAGCATCCTGAAGAAAACCTTTGGAATACATAGAATCATAGAATGGTTAGAGTTGGAAGGGACCTTAAAGATCATCTAGAAAAGAATATGCAGGACAGATGCAGGCAAGGGAGGTGTAAGGCACCCTGTTAATGTTATCTGAATTAATAATGTAATGATTACCAGGCCCTGGCTGTGTTTCCTCATCAGTGATGAGAGTTTCAAAGTGTTGGGCTTGAATATGGCTCAAGACTACCATTTCTATAACAGCAACAAGCAAAAGTGTTTTTAGCAAATTAGTTTAATGTTCATCGTTCAAGATTGGTATTTAGATTTAAGTGGCAGGGTGCTCAAAACACAAGTTACCATATTTTAAAGAGTATATACTAACCTCCTAAGGTCAGTTGATGTCAGGGTTTTAATGTCTTTTATTTTAGTGTAGAACAGCACTTCCAGGAAGAATTGAGCTTTGTATTTCCTATTTTGAGCATGACAATCATGGATGCCCTAAGCAAGTTACCACAATCAAAATGTATTTTAATCCTGTATTTCGGAGTCTGGTGGAAGTAGAAGGGGTAATAATATTTTTTACCTTCAGCTTCCAAGCGTTTTGGATCTTGAAGGAGCTGAAATCTGTGAGGAGGATCTTTGGGGGAAAAATTTAAGGTTCAGCAGAATTATCTGTGATAACCTCCTTGCAGAATCCAAGTAAAATGAGTATCGCAGTTGGGGTTTTTGTGTGTTTATTTGGTTTTGTGGATGGTTTTTGTTTTTATTTTTTTCTTGCTGCAGGAGTTAAACGTGAGTCAGAAGAAGAGAAGTCTTTTGGTGACTTCGTCATTGAGGCAAAAGATTCTCCTTACCGTACACTAAATTTCACCTTTGAGCCATATGATTTCAGCAGGTTAGTGGAAGTGAATCGCTACAATGTTCTGAACAGCAAGGACACCCTCTTCAAAACCCTAAACTTGGCTCTGCAAAGGAGAAAGTTGAAGAAAGTCATCGATACATCCAATACATGAGCAGCTTCCATAGCTCAGGATACAGGCAGGCTGCCATGTATGAAAGCCATGTCATTCAAGACAGAATACTGAAAACTAATAGCTGGAAACTGTCTTCTTGGGAAGGGAGTAGCACACGTGACACTGAAAAGTCATTGCAGATGATAAATGCTCTTACAAAAACCCAAGGGGTGTACAGTACAATATGGATGTTGCTTTGTCATGTGGGGAAGAGTAGGGAATTGTCTAGCCCAGTATCTCATCTCACAGTGACTAATACCAGATGACAAGGGAGATATATTCAGACCGTTCAAGCATCTGGAGATAATCTTCCAAACTTCATTGATTTGTGGATAAAGCACCTCTTTTCGTCAAAGGTGTGGCAGTGTTCAAGGAAATACTGATTTCTTCTATATCTTCAACTTTCTTGCTTTTTGAACCTCCTTCTGTCAATTTTTACAATTTACATCATCTGGCAAGGAACTCCACAGATTGTAACTATGCACTGAAAGAGGAAATGTGTCCTTTTGCTTTCAACTTGCTACTGGCTGATGCCCATGTACTTTCAAGACTGAACAGTCATTATCTGTTTTCCATTTTTGCTATTCATGGTTTCAGAGATCTCTGTGATATTTCCTTCCTACCCTTCTCAAGGATTATAATGGCCTCTAGTCTCCCAAAAATTCAATATAGAGTACCTTACTTTGGTAACCTTTTTTATTTTTAAGGAAATAATAGTTCCCTTTTTTTATATTTAATAATCAAAGACACATCATGGGATTGTGTTGCTTCTTCCTACAGTTTGATCATCTCAAGCTGATGAAACTTTAAAAATGCTACAAGTCTTATCTTTCTCTTTCTGTGTGAGAGGAAGGACGGCTCCTTTGAAGAGTCTCAATTAGATATTTTTTCCTTACGCTTAGGTCTGGCTGAAGTGCAAACCTTTGTTCAAGGAATTTCTGTGTGTGTCTATATATTTTAGAAACACTAATATTCAAGGTATGTGAATGAATAAAACAATGTTAGATGCTGCTGTGCTGTGGGATGGAATTTACCTCAATTTGCGAGTGCTCAGGGAAAAGTACTGAATTATACAATTGAAAATATCTAATACAAAAGGTTGGCAAAAAAGCATTGTTTACTTCTGTGGCTTTTACATTAAGCTGAATGTACTGATTCTGTATTTGAAAACTGGAGGCAGGAAATCTGTCTTTTCTGAAATTATGTAAAGGGCTTATAAGTAAGTATGATGCTTGGTATATTTTTTTAATGTGTTTCTCTTCTAATAAATATTAGTTTTACTAATGTGCTTTTCACAGTTTTTCTTCTGAACACTTGTCTTGATATATTTTTCCTTATTCTAATAAAAGGCAAGCAAAAAAGTCAATGTAATACTACATTGCATAGTTTCTTTTATTACATCAGGATACCCGACAGTGGGAAATTGACTTAACAAGTCCATCTTGGACTGGTGCCGCCCAGAAGCAGAAAGTAATCTCTTCATTGTGAGACTTCTCTTTGAGGCAGCATGGCTCGAAATGGAATTTTTTAGATGTATTCCAAACAGTGGGTGATTCGTCTTCCTAATATCTGGAAGGACGTATCCTTTATGTCCTTAGCACTAGTTTCCTTAATCTGAATGAAGATAAATAGTAACTTAACGTTACCATTTTTCTTTATAGTTAGTGCCGTACAGCTACCTGCTTTTTAGGATTTGGATGTCTGCCATATTTGCTGAGTGACTTTTATATATTTTTTCCACATAACATTTTGAAGTATTCTTGTCTTAGCTGCCTTTCAGCCTGCAACCATGCCTTTGAATGTTTGTTTGTAGTAGGATGGGAGTTTCCTTTTTTCCTCTTGAGTTGTTCCTTTTTTCTGATGTGAATCTGAATTGAACTGCAGGGTTTAATTTACTTGTACTTTCTTGGTTTCAAGGTCCTTTCCTGATCGGAGATGCTTGGACGCTGTGGAGATATAGGTATTTAGATACCAGCATATAGATGGGAAGGGAGAATGTTTTTCTCCAAAAACTGTATCTACTCAAATTTGCTAGGCGTTACAATGGAGTCTTTTAAGGCACAGCTTCTCTGTAAATTCTTCCACAGTGGCAGTGTTTCTTTGTAGGAGCAAGATATGGGGCCCTAATAGTTAATTTTAATTTCCTAACCTGGAAGTAGTCACCTCATTTGAAACTCCATGTTATGGCAGGATAGTTGTCCACAAACAAATCTGCGCACTCACTATACAGCGGATGTTCTTCAGTCTTGTTAAAATGCTTCTTGTCTTGTAGGAGGAATGTGGTTTTTGTCCTGGCATTTAAATTCCAAGCCTAGTTATTAAGGAGAAAGCAGCCTGGCATCCCAAGTCAAAGGAACATTCAGGAGAAATGAGAAGTAGGTAAGTTTGGGGTTGATTCCCCCCCTCGCCCCAGTCCCAGGCTGTTCCTAGGGTAATGAGTTTCAAAGGGTATGGGAAGAACAACAGCATGATCCAGTTGGAAACATCATGGGTTAGTATATATAGTTCATGGAATTTCTTCATACAGTTGTTAAACATGTTAAAAAAAAAAAAGTCTTGATTGCACAAAACTGCCTTTGAAAAATAGTGATGAACAGGTTGAGAACTTGTGGGTGAAAATTAGAGGCCGAGCCAACAAGGGAAGCCTCATTATTGGTGCTTACTGCAGGCCCACGTAATCAAGGGGAGGATGAGCAAAATAACTAGAGTTATTTCCTAAAGAGCATTAAAAATGTTGAAAACCCACTTCCACTAAGAAAACAAAAGTGACAAACCTGTCAAGGTGAAGAACTGTGGTTTTGATTATGTTAGTAAGAATTGGAAGTTGTGCCAATGAATTAAATTGACTTTCACTTAAATTGCAATCACCTTGCTTTGCTGTCCCTACAGCAGAATCACTTTAAAGAGAGTTTTAAAAAAACTTTTGGTTTTGATTTGAACTAAGCGAATTAACCTGGTACTTCAGACTCTAACAACCTGATCTTTCAACTAGGACCACCCTTAAAAAAGAGCATACTGCCTGCACCTGCAAAACCACCTATTCATATAAACAGCTATTACAGATAAGATAGCCTTCCTTTTGTGGGGTTGCTAGATCACCGTGCACAAGGACGTGTTTGCATTTACAAAAATATGGGGCTTTTTTCCTCCATAGATGGAGTTATGTTCTAAGTAGCTAAGAAGCTTCTCTAGCTGAAGCTTCTTTTCAGCTATAGTACTTAGCAACTAAGATTTTGTAATTCATTGCACTCAGTGTTGGTGCTACTGTATAAGTAAACAATGAATTCTTATGTGCTTTAAATAAAATACTTTAGAAGATTTTTATAATAAAAATACTGTTGTGGATTTTTGAAGCCTGAAGTAGTGACAATATAAAGTGGCTAATGGGATGTCATACCCTATTAAGAAAACAGTGGCTTCATACAAAAATAACTGCTTGTTTGTCTCCCCTTCCACTGTGAAAGGCAAACTGCTTTGTGGCAGCAGATCTCCTGAATGCATCTCCAGTCACTTCCCAAACACAGGTCTGCAGAATGTGATCCAAAGTGGAATGAAACTTAAAATGCCAGCACCACAATGCTGTGAAGGTAAAATTTACGCTGCTTTGTTAGGTTGCTCAGGGCAGCCCCAGATAAGCAGCAGAGCCAAGGTAAAGGAGGGAGCAGAATGTTGTGATAAGGCATAGCCCAGAGGGCGGACCACCGTCGTGGCCTGCTGTTGTGCGTGTTCAAGCCAGCTTTGCGGAGCAGAAGTGTTAGTAAAGGGCTCAGTGTCCTAGGAAAAGCGTTGCCTGGGAAAATGCTGGAGCAGGGAAGGGAAGGTATTGTTCTATTAAGGGTGTGGTATTTTGAGGGAGGATGGTTGGAGAAATTTTTGCATTTTTCCGAGGAATTTGTTTACAAGCCAATGTTATTTATGTTGAACTTTATCTCTTTATAGTACTGTGCAAAATCTTTACAGTACGATTAGCTATAGTAGGTGAAAAATGCATCTGGAAGCACACCGAAAAATCTTAAACTGAGGCAGAAGTGATACTACTTCCATTGCTTTCAATGTGGCAAATATTACACCAGACCAAACTTCCAATTACACATTTGTGCTCGGTTACCAGGCGAGAGACTTTACACAATGCCTCAAAAGGGAAAAAAACAAGTGTAGGAAGTAATATATAATCAAAACATGTATGGATATGACATGGGTTTGAAAAAGGCAATGAGATCTGGAGGTGTTGGAAGTGGAATCATTTCCAGCAGAAAGAGGGAAATATTAACACTGTTGAACAAAGTTCTGTTAAGGTCTCTTGTAGAACAATACATGTTGACTGGTCACCTGTGTTTGAGGAAAATGAACTCGTAACAGATGCAGGGATGAGGAAGTATGGGAAAGGGAAAATCTGCTGTTTGAGAGGACACCAGATGACTAAGTTAATTTGCTTGTCACAGCAACAAGTGAGAATGGACCTGTCTGCTCTTTATGAAAGCAATCTACAGGAGAAGGGAGATAAAGCTAGAAGGGCAATGTTGGTGTGAGAACAAATACGGTAAGAAATAAACTTGGGTTGAGCCTGAAAAGAATGTTTCAGGGTTTTGTGGCATCTATGAAAGACTTGGCAATGGTTGGGCTAACTTATTGGTGGACATCTAAAGTAGAAGCTGATGAACTGATATAACAAATGAAATAACAAAGGCATGTCAATTTTATTAAGCTATGTTCCGTTGTTGCGTATCTTCTGGTTTTGTGATCGGAGTTCAACAACTCGTAGGAAGAGAAATGCTGATATCTTCCTATACACTATACGAGCAAAGGGAGCCTGTATTGTTTTCTCCTCAAAATAAAAACTACTGCATGAGTTGAAGCAAGATTTTCAGCAAGAAAGTGCTTTTATTACTGTCAAAAAACCCAAACCAAACAAATAACATAATTTCCCCCCCCCAAAAAAAAAACCCCAAACAAAAAAAACCCCAAACAAACAAAAAAACCCCCAAAAACAAACCCAAAACAAGGCAAGCCATGCTCAGTGGCTATGGATGTCCAGGGACTTGGAGGATGAGATTTTACTCAGACCGTTCTTAAGCCTTCCTATATCATATTGTACTTCTAGGAAATGAGATATTTAACCACACCAGTTTCTTTGTAATGTTCCATCTTAGCAGGGTTTTTAGCTTCCATTGCGAAAGGTGGGCTGTGAAATGAAGTCAATGGAAGCCTGAACATAGTCTCAGGCATTTAGATATAAATCCTTTGTACGGGTAGAGATAATGATGTTTTACTTTAGGGCAAGTCTACGCTTGCTGCAGGGTTTGTTCAGGAGCTCAAATAAATCTTTATTTCAGACACAGAAGTTCAGTCACAGACCTTGTTGCTCCTGTTTCATTTGGCTGCATGCTGATACGGTACATAGGACACTACAGGCTTTCTGGCAGCTTGAGAACAGCGCTTACTCTCCTTCTAATCTCCTCCAGCTTAGTCCCGTTTAAGAAGCATAGCCATGATAATTTTGTGTGTATACTCCTTTTGCAGCACAGTGAGCCCTGAGAGAATCCATGCTGCATGTGAAGTATTAGATGAGGGTAACCTCAGGAGTGGTCTTTACAGATTGGCTGGGCGTGGTTTTTTGGTGAAAGTATTGTGTTCTGAATGAAGGTGAGGAAACAGACTACTACCTTTTCACCTAGTAATACTGTACCAGTTTCATTTTCCTTCCCACTCCCTCTCTTGGAGGTAAGATACTCTTGATGGCAACAGGTTGAGACATTGTGGGAACTAAAACATGCATGTAAATCAAATGACATCTGTGTCAGAAGTGGGGCTTCACCAACAGATGGCCAGACCCAATGTAAAGACATATTTGAGCAGTTACTGTCTGGAAAATACCATTCCTGATGATCTCTGAGGTTATGAACTATGTATTTGGGTGACCCATGTATGTCTCTGAAGGGAAAGGAGAAGAAATATAAGAGTTGGATGTGGAATTTTTCTTGGGAGGAAGGTGAGGAGCCTGCCAAGGGCTGTTGAATGTAAATTTATTTATGACCTAATTTTTGCAATTTGTGGTAGTACTACTAAGCTTGCTTGCTATCCAAAGGAATGTGATCATGCATATCCCTGTGCAGCTCTCTCTTTAGCGTAAAGATGTAATTAAAACACTGCTGTGAGGAATTGTGGTTCTTGTGGTCTAAGGAGATCAGTGCACTTGAAAATGTCTCTTTACCTATTCCAATATTTATGTAGGATATGTCTCAGAATTCTTCCTCCACTTCTGACTTTCCTGGTCAAACAGTAGCAGAGCCCAGTAAAGTGGCACAAAAGCATGTCATTGCTCCTCTAAGCCATGAAAACATTCTTGATTGATTGCATGAAGGAATATTGATAACTCTTTTCTCGGTGAGATTATAGCTTCTGACTGTGGATTTCCCAAATAGCAAACTGGGAGGAAAGGGAAGATCACAGCAATGGCGTCAAACCTCACTTCTATTGACCCTTCATTTTTACAGCACAGATTCCCCCCACTGAGGCTGTCACCACTGGTGTTTTGGTGATGATGAGTGAAACTTTGTCCTAACATGCTCTTTTGTACCCATCACATTTTTCAAATGCATTAAAGAGAGATAGTGCCCTCTTACATGATGCTGCAATGACCCGCTCCTCAACAAAGCATTACCTGCTGTGTTTATGGTCTTAAAATATCATAAGAAAAGATCTTGAGCTACAGGAACAGTAACTTCATTAGTCTGTTGCAAGAGCAGACTGCTCTATTTAGTGGGCATGCCATAAAATTATACTTATTACATCCTATTTCCTGCAAATGTCTGAGCAAATCTCTCTGAGATGAACTGCATGTGAGAAAGGGATCTTTCAATTTCAGGGCAAAGTATGTCAGTTATAATTGGGGTTAGTGATATAGGAGAGACCTGAGAAACATTCTGTTACTAACTATAAGCTTTGTAAATTACTAACTACAAGATTTGTCGTGTACTCCATCTTCCCTGCTGCAGTTTTCTGGGTGTGTAATCATGCCTATGATTTTGACTCTTGTACTTCTGTCCACAATTGCAGTTAAGCTCAGCAGTGCTATTGGTGTCTGTGGGGGTTTTTTTGGTTGTGGGATTTTTTTGTTTGTTTAGTTTTTTGTGAACTGGTTATTGGGTTACTGACCGTCACAGTTAAGTCAACTCAAGTCTGCGAGGAGTTGTATAATGTCCTACAAACCAGAAGCTGTGATGAGAATTCCACAGAGACTATGATTCATGCCTCACGTAGTTTCAGCCAAGGGTGTTGATGTAAATATCAGGCTGAGTTTACCTTAAGGGTAAACACGTAGAGCTGCAAAGCTCAATTAACTAAGTGTGATAACTCAGAGGAAAATGAAAGCTGGTCAGAAAATGATGAATGAAACTTCAAATCCTTTCCTCTTAAAAGAAAAAAATAAACCAACCCAAAACCCACAATATCATGGGTAATTAAATTTTACATGCACCCTTTAGCTTTAAAACAAACAAAAAATATCATTACATAACCCTGATGGCGGGGGGGGCGGAAATTCTTTGTAAAAGGCTAATTATGGTTACTGGCCCTGCCAAACCTGACCACCACAAACATTTCCTTCTGCTTTGTACAAGTGGAAGTTGAAGTAGGTTTCTGCAACATCGTTGTGAGGTTAACCAGTCTCTGCACCTTTGCAATACATTCTTTTTTGCATCTCCAGTGTTAAGGGTTCCCATTGCAAAGCAGCTATATGCAGCTAAACCTAAACTCTAATGCAGCCATTGTACAACCGTAGCGTTGTTACGCCCTCGTCAGAGTTAGTAGGCTCATTGCAGGCATATCCATGTTTTAAACGTAGGGCATGGCGATATTTTTCCTTTAGCTTTCCACCACATAGCCAGTCACACTGCAGAGCAATGGAGTTCCCCTGCTGTTAAGATTATTTCCCAACTCACCAGGGATTTTTTTTTTTTTTTTCTTTTCTTTCTTTCTGGAAGTGAGAAGCTTGGCAGGGGAGCAGCTTCAGAGTGGATGGGACTGTGTTTTACAAGCACTTCGTGACTGCTTTTTCTGCAGAAGTTAACCTGTGCTTTGCAACAAGGTGTTCTAGAAAATGACATCTGGGCAGCTGCATTCATTACTCCATTGTGAAACACAGCAAGTTTAAGCATGTTTTATCTGCAAATTTCACCTTTACCTTTACTGTGGATCCATTACTGGAATCATCATAATGATGCATATGATGCTTTAAGGAAAATACTACATCATAGGTTCATTTAAAATGTGTCAATAGTATTAAAGCAATGTGTCAGGAAGAAATGAGGAGGAAAAAATCAGAAGAACGTATTCTGGTTGAACTGATGTGAGATAGCACCTACCTGGGGTTACACACAGAGATCCCTGTCCTGTAGAGTTTACAGTACACATCAGGAAATTGAAGTCAGCTCCATTCAATTCAATTAGCAGCTGATTCAGGTTTTCTCTCAATTCGCTGTCCATTTTCTATCCAGCTGTCGTGGGATGTTTATTCTTTGGTCAGCTGTTGGGGACAAAATCCCCTGCCTCTCTACTTAACTGTCAGAGAACCAGGTGTCTACTGCTGATTGAAATGTAATTATTCTAGAGGTATAATTGTGTGTTGCTTTCATAGACGTGTTGAATTCAAAGGGTGTGTATTTTCAATGACAGAAGGACTGCTTTGGTATTTTTATTTTTATTTTTGTATCTGCTTGTGTCAGTACTCTTATTTAGCAGAAGCACTGGGAAGTTCAATTACTCTTTAAAAGGTGCATTCTTTAGCAAATCCTGCAGTTTTTAAGGTATTTCTCATGGTGCTGGAAAGACATGAAAATGCTAGGGGAAATAAGTATCGGGCTGTCAAGAGAAATAAAAATAACCAGCTATCTTTTTCTTTCCTACATTACTGTGTTTCTGGAAATATGCGCAAGCAGCATTGGAAGTCAAAAGTATTTATGGATCCAGCTCTGTCCTGAGTGGCACAAAAATACATCTGCTTAATGCACTTATCAGTCAGCTGTACGCTTACTCTTTGCCTTTAACCTTAGTATCTGATTTTTGCCCCTTGCTTTATGCTGTTGACCCTGACTCGGAGGTCCATGCAAAATCCCCAACTGTGTTGTGCCAGTATCCCGAGAAGCCTTATTATGTGGACTCTGTTTCCCTTAGGAATACAGATAGGATTAACTTGAAAGAAATTCCCAAGAAACTGAACTGTTTTTTCTCTTTCTCTTTTTCCTGGCTTTTTTTAAGGCATTAAGACTTATGAGATCAAGTTCCCTCTGCATGTGTATTCTACCCTAATATTTTTTTTTTTTAACCTGTGCCTGATCCCATCTGATTTTGACTTATTTATCAAAGATAAATCCCTAGACATCCTGTGGAAATAGATAGCTGGATAGAGGATTGAGTTTCTTATTAATACCCCCCCTCACCGATGATGACCCACCCCTAAGGAGAACACTATGCTATGTCATTGCAGTGTTCTGAAATACTGGTGAATCCACTGATGTGTTGTGTTGTTTGTTGGGTTTTTTTTTTTTTTGTTTTTTGTTTTGGTTTTTTTTTTTTTTTTTTTTTTTCTCAGCCCAATGATCATGAAATTACTTCGTTTGTGACATAAGTAATTCAGTGGGATTTCTGAGGCCCACGGAAACGCTTGTTGTTTCTGTGTGCTCTTTCTCTTCCTACAATCAGCCCTTAGGTGGCACTCTTTCAGAGGGGAGTACAGCAGCTGTGTAGCTACACCTGATGGTCGCTCTCGGCACCATCCCAGAGATGCCGCCTTCTGTTTGGAGGTCTGAGGCTTCTGCTTGTTCAGAGCGTCTAATCCAGATGCTCCTCCTATGACAAGCACTGTTTGTGTTCTCCTTCAGTTCTGTAAAGCTGAAGTATTTGGGGATCAAAGAGTGGAGGTTTGCATCTCCCAAGAATTCTTTTTTTTAAAAAAGAAAAAAAAAAAAGTCACCCTGTGACTTCGTTAAATTCTGGTTGAGCCGGGGCTGAAGTGTAATAATCCTTTAACAAATGAAGAAAACAGGCACTTTTGAAGTTGGATCAGCTCATTAGTCTAATTCGCTGCCCTATAAATTACGTAGAAAGGGCAAAATATAATTATCTTTTATGATCCCATAGGAATTTATGCATATACTAAACACTAATTATTGCTTAGTGGAATCACAGGAAAAGCTCTGGCATTCTAGAAATTCTCCATGCCTTTTTTTTTTTTTTTGCAAGGGAGAATTGCAGGACCACCTGAGTTTATCTGAATATCTGAATTTTTTCCTGAAATCCTCCTTTTATGGCACCTATTGCATTGCTCTAAAAAATCAAAGCATCTCTTTTACTCTAAGGAATTATTCTAGTATGGGGTAAAGGGACAGTGATGGAGACAGCCATCCATAGCTCCTCATATCTGGAGGGCTGAAATATCTTGATTCCCTTGCCCAGTGAAGGTAGGTACAGACAAGCTCTCCAAGTACCCTGCTAGTGACTATCTGCTTTCCTGACTGACAGCTGGACTTGCTCCCTGATCATCTGATGCCCCCAGAAAACAAACTCTGCCTTGCTGATGCTGTATATTTCATCAAGGCCCATCACCCACTGCTCCTGAAGGAGGAGAGAAGCCTTTTGATGGCTCCTTGAGCACGGCTTTGAGGTTAGTCTTTTTAACATCTCTTTCCACTAAGCAGCCATTTTATGAAGCACTGTCTATAACAGCCACAGTAGAGGTGCTGTCAAGACTGACACCAGCTATGCAGGCACTTTGAAGTCTGGAACTTTGTAATAGGACTGTTTCTTCTCCCTTTTGTAGGAGTGGAACATAGTTCTGCAGATGTGGGCAGAAGGAGTGGTACCTCTCACTGGCTGCTGCTCTTCGTATAACTACATGAACATGAACTGTAAGTCTGAGTTTGACAAACTGCTTCTTATAAGTAACTACAATATCCAGAATAACAGACCAGATTCTGCCAGGCACTTTGCATGGCCTTTGAACGGAAGAAATGTAGCAAGAACAGAAACCATTACTAGAAGACTTGAATCTTCCTGAGTGGTGTATTTTCTTCATTCTGACCATAAAGCAGAAGGATTTAGGGGATGTGATATAGCATTTCACTCCAGATGTGAATAAAAAACTTCTCAAATTTATAACTGTATTTTTCTCTATTTTACATTGGATATCTAAGGTTGGCTATCAATCCAAAACATTGTTGATGCTTATTATTTCAGAGCAGTTTTTTTTTCATTAGATATCTTATGTAGATCTTATCTGGATTACTCTAACTCTTGTCACCTGGAGAAATCTTAGGTACTAGGGAGCATCTGTTCTCAAGTCAAATGGATAACCTGACTCTTCAAGTGTGTCAAGTTAAGACAGTCTCTAGTCTTGAGGTCTGTTTTTTCTTGAGAGTGGAGTATTCCAAGGTAGCTGTTGCTCTGTGACTGGCTAGGCATCATGTTGCTTGTGGGAGATGGTGAGTGATTGCCTTTGCATCAGTTGTTTCTTTTCCACTTTCCTTCACTTATTAAACTGTTTTTATTTCAACCCAAGAATTTTCTTGATTTTCCTCTTTGTATTCTCTTATCTGTACTGCTGCTGGGGAGGAGAGTGAGTGAGCAGTTGTGTGGATGCTTAACTGCTAGCTGGAGTCAACCCACCACAGTATATTACAGTTATGTTGAGGTATTCCTTCATTTATTTGCAAGTCAGGTAAGAGCAACAAATCCGTAGACCGCAGGCTAAGCTTTGTCTCATGCTTAATTTCCTTTGGGATTTATCTATAGCAGTCTAAATGTTCCAAGCCCTAATTCCCTCTATATGTAATACAACTTGAGGCTGTTTCCTTTCTTCCCATCACTTGTTACCTGCGAGAAGAGACCAACCCCCACCTTGCTACAACCTCCTTTCAGGTAGTTGCAGAGACTGATAAGGTCTCCCCGCAGCCTCCTTTTTCTCCGGACTAAACTACCCCAGTTCCCTTAGCTGGTCCTTATAAGACCTGTGCTCTAAACCCTTCACCAGCTTCATTGCCCTTCTCTGGACATGCTCCAGCACCTCAATGTCTTTCTTGTAGTGAGGGGCCCAAAACTGAACACAGTATTCAAGGTGTGGCCTCGTCAGTGCTGAGTGCAGGGGGACAATTGCTCCCCCAGTCCTGCTGGCCACACTGTACTCACGCACGTTTCTGATACAAGCCAGGATGTTGTTGGCCTTCTTGGCCACCTGGGCATACTGCCAGCCATGCATAAATGGGTGACCAGGTAAAGTATATGAACAGTTAGGTCATTGTTAGCGGCCTTTTTTTGAATACTTCATAGATGCTGCTGCTGCACACCTACTGGCTGCCCTCCTTTGTTGTACTGTGTACAAATGCTTTCCAAAATAAAAATGAGGTGGGAAGCAAACTTCTAGCTGTAGGTAAATAACTAAAGTGTCAGAGTGATACAGGATGATAATCATAGTCACTGGAGAGAGCTGGGCACTTCCAACGAGCAGTTCAGCCCTCAGGCACTGCCAGAGAACATTTTAGCCCGTTTCTTTTCATTAACTAGTGATGGTGACTCAGCTGCAATTACAAACTCATACTCAATACTTACCTCTGTCCTCCCGTGTCTTTGTAGGAAAAGCCCACAGCTGTAATCAAAAAAAGTAACGAGTGTCAATAAAGAACAAGCGCTGAAGATGTCTTGAGGTCTTTTCTTCTTCTTTTGCTTTAGGAGCATGATAAATTGCATTGCATGGGGGCTGTTAGCCCACATGCACAACTGCATGCTTGTCTGGTGGTGTAGATCCCATGTTAGAGACTCTAGTGTGGGATCACCCTGTCTCCCATACATTAGTGATAAATAGGTGATATCCTCTGGTCTGAGCTGAAGAGGCAGACGGATGCTGGGTGCTGTGACTTAGCATTCTCTCAGCCATGGATGGGGTGACTGTAGTAGTGCTGTTCAAGAGGAAGGTGCTCTTGAGTAATTCAGTCCTTTGGAGCCGTCTCCTCAGCAATAACACAAGGCGACTTGTGTGTTTGTTGTCATTGTCACTTGTGTCAACTCACCTCAGATTGTCTTGAAGTACCTACGAAATAACCTGAGAAAATTGGCGTGACTAATTTGTAAATAAGACCTAAATTGACAATGTTGAGTGTGAATACTTTTTTTCTGGTCATGCTGAATTATGTATTAGAACAAATCTTCAGTTCTAACAGGATATGAACACAATTCTGCAACTTATGTGTAACAGACAATACTAAGTCAAACAGTTTATTTGTTATTGTCCCACTAGAAAGATGTTTCCTGTGGTCTTCTCTGTATTATCAAAGTGGGAAATGCAGCTTAATGTTTCTTGGTCTTCATCTTTCCCAAACGCTTTAAACAGAGGCTCGGAAAATTGCATGAAAACTTAATTTCTTGTGGATTTCAATCACTGTCACTTCAGATTTTGTCAGAATCTAGGTCAAAAAGGCATTATGAGTGATTCAGTTTTGGGATGTTTTATTTGGGTTTCATATGTAAATGAAGTCTGGTATTTGGAGATGTTGCCTGACAACTTTTGTTTAGGGCATTATGAGGAACAAAACCATTAGTATTTTTAGAAGTAAACTTGGACCCCAAGGCTGCATTGGTTTATCAGAGCTCAGATCAAAAGGTCGCTTTGGCTTTTCATCATAGCACCTTTCTATCAGAAGTTAGCAGTCTTGCAAGGCTTGTGAGCCAGACTCTCAGGGCTTTTTCCCCTTTGCCTTAGATGTTAAATAGCTGTAGAAACCCTGCAAGAATGTGGAGATATCACTGATTATCAATCTTAAATTTCTGTGAGAGGGAAGTGACTCTGAGTCTGTGTCAAAATTCATCTGGGATCTTGGTGGCAACTGGGAGTCTCCAGCTCTTGCAGCTGCCTCTCGAGAGGCTGCAGAGCTTGTGCTGGTGCTGCTGTGAGCGGTCTGCTCCTTTTTCCACCCCAGGCACCCGTGCTGCAAGTTATGTGGCCCCGTTCAAGTGTCTGTGTGACTCCAGACCTCATATTGCCATGCAACTAGTACTGCTGAAGGCTTCTGTTGTTACAATGGTATTGGTGAAATGCTATCTTGACTTCTGGCCTGTGGCTTCCTGACTTCTGACTCACCTGCACCACTCTTCACGACGCACACTGTCATGTTATCACCTAACTTCCTACTGTTGCTGGGCTATATCTGCTTTTGCACAGGAGAGTTGTTTAACTGGATTTCTTCTTTCTCATGACGAACAGATCAAGCATGTATAGTACAGCGACATAGGTGCTTGAGCAGTTAATATTGCTTGCTTGAATTTATGAAATCCATGAAAGACGCAAATGTGGAGGTTGTGGGATTTGAGCGGGGAGCATCTAACTGGATGCGTAACTTTTATCCTTGAAGAGCTGGAGAGAATCCACTGTCATCAAGCTGAGCCATCAAAATGACTTCAGAGCCTGAGCTAAGTGATGCGATGTCTGTCGTGTTCAACCTCTTGTAACAGCGTGAGCTGAATCGCTTGTTTCAAAGCAGGGAGCGTTACTTAAAAAGCATTACCATATAATCAAGGTGAAATAGATCTCTGTCGTAATAAGACTGCTCCACAAGATAAAAACACAGCCCAACAAAAACCTGTAGCTGGGAACTCATCACACTTTTTTGCATAAATGATAGTACAATCTAAAGCAAGAACTTTTATGTATTGAATGCCTGAGTCTAAGAAAGACCAGACTAATTATAATGATCATTTGAAACTTTATCTATGGCAGCTGTCCTTTACAGGGCAGTTTGAATAGTCAGATACTTTCATTAGAAATGGTTGAAAGTCAGATTTATTTTTTTTCATAAGAAATCCTGCTGCTTCAAAAAGGGATTTTCTGTCTGACTTAGAAACTTGGGAAATCTAAAAAAATAAACAATTTAAAAAAACCTTATTTTGACTGCAATTTCTCACTGTTGAATAACAGCTGGTTTCAGTGATTTTAAAAATGTTTAATGCAATAGGTGACGTCTGTCATATTTTAGTATTTTAGTAACGGTACTGGGTGTTTTTGTTATTATGTATTGAGTGCTATTACAGAAAAATAACGTGAAATTGTTCTAAAATGAAAAAGAAATCAGACTTGACAATTTTAACATGAGTGTTTAAATATTTTGGAAAAAAATTATATATAGTTATTTGTGTTAAAGCTCATATGGGTTTCTAACATAATTTAATTCAAAGTAACACTTTCATTAAAAATGCTTAAATAACAAAAGTTCGTGCTGGCTGTTTACCCTGTAATATCCCTTATGTAACAGAAATAAGAGAGAAGAAAAGCTACAGGCTTGTTTCTCTGACTGTTTGCCACTGGCCATGAGAGCCAGCCTCCGTGTTGTGGCTGTAATTTGTAGCAAACCTGGCGACAACCCTTGCAGTTGTGCTTCTGTCTGGAGGAGCTGGTGGGAGCTGGAATGCTGCTGTTTGGATGTTCAGAGCACTCCACTTCGTGCTGCTAAAGTGCAGGTATGGACTTTAGGACTAGAGAAAGTAAGAGTAGATATCGGTAGTTGCAGTGTTCTGTTAGGTCTTCTCTAGTTTGTAAGGTTTGCAACTGCCCCAGGATATCCCTCTGTATTCAGACCTCACAGTGGTGGATAACTACTTTATTTTGGGATTAGCCGATGATAAAAATGTTTGACCTATCTCCTCCTTTCCCCTAAATCACTGTTGTGTTTAAAAATAAAAAAAAAAAATCTTCATGTGGCACAGAACAAGTACATAATTTGTGCTTTTGAAATCAGTGGGAGGTGGAGCTATGAGTCAATCTACACAGCTCTTCTTCCCTGCCTCAGCTGGTTGGAAAATAGCGTGGTCCAGGAGTACCTGGCAGCTGTGAGACGTACAGACTGGACCATTATAGCATTGTCTTTTATGAAACAGAGGTACTAATGGGATCGTCAGCCTATTTGCTTTTGGTAAGAGAAAATCAGCAGTGGGGCAGGAGGATCTGTTTAGCTATCTTGGTTGAGATTCATTAAAAGCAAATGCTTGGGGAGTTTTGATCCTTAAATGTCAAATGGGTCTGCAGTGGGCAGATTTATTAGCAAAAGCAGCAGATAGATAGTCTTGGTGAGATGGAGATGTACCCCATCATGAGGAGGAGAAATGGTAGGGTCCCCTGCTATCACCGTGGGGAATCAGAGTAGAAACTGAAAACTAGGAATTGTTGACTGCTGGGTTTCATCACTGGCCCCTCTCTTGTCTCCTTGTCCCCAGGATCGGTTCATCCGAGCAAACCCGCACAGGAAGATTGGAATCGGGAGGAGGAATTATGAAAGACGGCACAGCACTGAAGACGAGGTACTGTATGGAGAGCAGGTTCTGGGTTGCAGGGAGAGGGCTGTGGGCTATGCACAATGCCCGTGCTACCTGTGGTCTTCCATCAGCCTTTCCTATCTCTCCCTAAGCTTAACTGTTATGATGAGAGGTGATGTTTTTTAACAGTTAGTTAAGGGAATATTTGTTTCTTCTGTGAGTGTGCTCTCTAGAGTGGAAAACATTCACTATGACTTAGGGGTTGGGAAGGTGAGGAAGGTGATGCACTTGTGGTTTAGATGCTGGGCAAGGAACCGGGAGAGCTGGATTTTAGTCTTGATTTTACTGTGACATCACTATATGACTGTAGTTGGACTTCATAACACCCAAGGCTCAGTTTTCAAATTGTTTTTCCTTTGCTTTATGGAGGCAGAGCAGCAGATAAAATGGATTATTCAGCCTCTGCCACTTAAAATAATTCTGAATGCTAATTTTTATGAAACTGAACTGGTAAAAGGTGTTGGAAGGTACTGAATGTGGTACATATTGGATATATAACAAATTATTTCATTTTCTGAGTAATGGCTGGTTGAAATGATGTTAAATGATAACTTAAAAAAAATTTAAAAATTGTATGGTGTGGGTTTTTCCCCCCTGAGTTTCCTGAATCTGCTCCCTAGCTGTATTCAGTGCAGAAATATGAGGCTAACTTTTTGCTAGATCTGGGAGGTCAGCGTACTCACTACCTGCTAGCACAATGGAATAAGAATGGGGTTTGTGTCTGCATATTTTCTTAGTACTTCAGCCATCTCATGAATAAGTCTTCTCCAAACTCCTGGATATGGATGGTACTAATGCTGAGGATGAAATATTAATCCTCTGTATTTGGGATGAAAAGTTGAGCTTTCAGCAGTTCGGATCATCTACTCCTGTCATTCTCTCTATTTCCAGAAACATTGCTGCGACAAATTCCGCTGAGGTTGATGAGTTTCTTTCAAACCTGCTGGTTTTGTACAAATGGCACCTTCTGAGACAAAACTATTGGGTTGAGAATTTTTCCAGTGAGCTGTAAATAGCATCTAACCTGGTGACTTACTGCTTTTCAGATGGTTAATCTGCTGCTGTAAGGACACTGGCATATCAAAAGATGAGGTACACAAGGAGATGCTAGGAGACAGTTTCTCAGAAATCATGATGCTTTGAAGATCTAATTGATCCTTTCAATTTAATTAATGGAGCTACTGCTTTTCTACATAGTGTTTTACTTCTGAGGTTCAAGATTGTCTTGTTTTTCCTGTAACCAAGTATAGGGTTGTGTGTAGCTGTGGTGGGGAGTGGAGGGAGAAAACAAAAAATGGAGAGGGTTGTGGAGCCTTCAAGCTATTCCCCTGTAGAGCCCTGCACTATGGGATGTCAATGTATTGCTATACCTCAGTGCATCTCCTTGGTAAATCAACCAGGTCAGCCTAGTGTTCTTCCACGTGAACATATTTTTTAAATAATTTGTTATGCAGAAGTCCTGAATAAGACAGGGCATTCTGAATCACCTATTTGCGCTTTTGTTGGGTTTTTTGTGTGTATGTGCATTCATATGCAATTATAACTTTTAATCTTGCTTCTTTGTGTTTAATTGCGTAATCTAATACACTGGCAATTTTACTCTCATCCTATCAAATCTTTAATTTTGTTTGCCTTTGCCACTTTGCATTTTCTTACATTATTTAGAGATTTTGTGATTCTTGCTTTCTTCAGTTCTGATTTTCCTCCAGCTCCTGGTTTATGTATACATACCAGTTCTGCATTTTGTGGTAATGTGGTTTCATTTTGATTAATGTAGACCTTATCTACGGATGACAGGTTATCTTTACTCAGCATCACATAGAAGCAAAAAAGAAAAACAAAACCAAAAAACCAAAACCCCCAGCTTCTTCTGCCTTATGTCAAATTTGCACTGAAATGCTAGAGCTGCCTTATAGGGAGCTGGACCTACATATGAAATGGAAGAATGCTTACCCCAAGCCTCTGATTTCAGCCTTCCTTCTGCCAATGTAACCGAAGAGCTCTGGAGTCCTGTAGTGGGCTGTTCACTTCTAGAACCGTTCTCTCCCTCTTTTAGTCATTTATTTCCTTTTAAGGAAACCCTGCATTTTTGTATGCTGAAGGATGTTATGGTGTTATGTGTCTCACAGCCAGATTGGCCAGTAGCAGCGAGTGGGGCATTATAAAATGGAGGGTATCTGTCCTGTTCTGTAGTAATGTTACATGGCAGATGGGCAGCCATCCCTGCTGGAGGAAGGAGGACATCCCATGGTCCCCCAGCTGGCACACTGGGAAGTACTGTGCTGTAATCTGTTGCACCTAGCCTGAAATTTGAGGGGCAAACCCTGTAGTTTAAAGGTAGCTGGGTTTTACATGGGCAATTATGTAACGACTTTTTTTGTGAAACCTATCTTTTGATATTTCTCACTAGTCCTGCGTTAAAACTTAATCACCAAAACCTAAATCTTTAGGAAACTTAAACACAACTCGTTAGTAAATGTAGCTGGAATCTGACGTTATATGGTATCAAATCACAAGAAAGAATTTCTTCTCAGAATTTGTCTCAAATAATTAAAATTAACGTATATTCACTACATTAGTGAGAGAATGGCCTTTACTATGCTATTGGATAGGCTGCATTAGTTACATCTGAGTTATTTGCTAATAATTGAGGTATCTTTCTCATTGTTCTGCAGCCAGAAGTGCCTCAGTTGTGCTGGCTTACTGTAAAAATTATAAGTATGAGAAATCTCCGCAAAGCAGATCTGTGTAAGTATCACCAATGGCATGTTTATAGGTTAGCAAGAAAATCACTGTCACCTGAATTTAATGCCCTTGTATACCTGCTGCTTGGATTACAGTAATGTCTCAGTTTTTTTGGCTGAAGAAGTTGTATCTGTTTTGTTTTAATTTAGACTCAATCAAAATAATTTAGAAAAAAGTTAACAATAGAAATGAGATAGAATATAAATTCTATGTAGGGAAAGAAGTTGCACTCAAAGAGTTGCGGTCAACGGCTCAATGTCCAAGTGGTAACCAGTGATAAATGGTGTTCCTGAGGGGTCGGTACGGGGACTGGTACTATTCAAAATCTTTGTTGGTGACATGGATGTTAGGATTGAGTGCACTCTCAGCAAGCTTGCCAGTGACACCAAGCTGTGTGTAGCAGTCAACACGCTGGAGGGAAGGGATGCCATCCAGACGGACCTGGACAGGCTTGAGAGGTGGGCCTGTGCCAACCTCATGAAGATCAACAAGGCCAAGTGCAAGGTCCTGCACGTGGGTCAGGGCAATCCCATGCACAAATACAGGCTGGGTGGAGAATGGGTTGAGAGCATCCCTGAGGAGAAGGACTTGGGGGTGTTGGTGGATGAGAAGCGCAACATGAGCCGGCAGCGTACACTTGCAGCCTAGAAAGCCAACCGTATCCTGGGCTGCATCAAAAGAAGCATGGCCAGGAGGTTGAGGGAGGTAATTTTGCCCTTCTGCTCCGCTCTCGTGAGACCCCGCCTAGAATACTGTGTCCAGCTCTGGAGCCCCCAACATAAGAAGGACATGGACCTGTTGGAGCGCGTCCAGAGGAGGACCATGGAGATGATCAGAGAGTTAGAGCACCTCTCCTATGAATACAGGCTGAGAGAGCTGGGGATGTCCAGCCTGGAGAAGAGAAAGCTCCAGGGAGACCTTATAGCAGCCTTCCAGTATCTGAAGGGGGCCTACAAGAAAGCTGGAGAGGGACTTTTTACAAGGGCGTGTAGGGATAGGATGAGGGGCAATGGCTTCAAACTGGAAGAGGGGAGATTTAGAAGAGATACGAGGAAGAAATTTTTCACTCTGAGGGTCGTGAGGCACTGGAACAGGTTGCCCAGGGAAGTTGTGGAGGCCCCATCCCTGGAAGTGTTCAAGGGCAGGTTGGATGGGGCTTTGAGCAACCAGGCCTAGTGGGAGGTGTCCTTGCCCATGGCAGGGGGGTTGGAAATAGATGATCTTTAAGGTCCCTTCCAACCTAATCTATTCTATGATTTTAAGTTATCCTTCCCTTCACTGGCTACTCTGTGATACTTCCCGTTCCCCTAACTCTTCAGTTCCCCTTTATGCACAGGTTGTCCATTTCCTTTCTGAAAGGGCCACCTTTGTGGAAGATACAGGCAAAGTCAGTAGCTATTGGGTGTTGCTGTGTTTGTGTCTTCATTGCTATATCACTGTGGATGACTTGTGCATTACAATTAGACCGAGGTCAAAAAATGCCCAAAACTAAATTCTTCATTTTTTTGAAAAAGTAAACGTTCAGGAAGTGAAGTCGTATGTGAATTTGCTTGGAGCCTGGAAAATATTTGAAAACAGAATTAAAAAATCAGAAAAGGCAGAATACTTCAGTACTGTTGAAACTGAATATTTTGGCTTTTGTTATCAAACAGAATTAGTGGTTTAAAATTGACTTTCGTTTGGAATTTACATAAATGTAGACAGAAAAATTAAATAACTCTAAAATGAGAATGTTTTCCTTTGGATCTAATGAAATACTTAGGACTCCTCAGAGGTTAATCTTTTTTCCCCTGACTGAGCAAAAGAAATAATAAGAAAGTACTGCTGTACTAATTGTGCATCTTTTTGTTAACACAGTGAGCCAAACTGATTGCTACATCAAGCTGTGGCTGCCAACAGCTTCATGTCGGGAAGCCCGGACAAGAACTGTACGCAACTGCAGAAACCCTGTCTGGAATGAAACTTTCCACTTCGTGATACAAAGTGAAGTAAAGGTAGGATCTGCACCTGTTGACAGTGAGCAGATGCTTTCTAAAGGGGACATCTTCACCTGCTGTGTGCAGACTCTTTATGAGAGCCTTGAGGCTCACAAAAAGGCTTCAACTAAGTTATGCTGAGGAATAGGATGGTAACGAAGAGATACAGAAAGCATCAGAGATGAGAGATGTTGTTTCCTACCAGCAAGTAAATATGCAAGCCTTGGTATGGATTCTCTGGTGCCCTGACTGGTCTCTGCCATCTTCTAAGC
Organism: Burhinus bistriatus; assembly: GCA_013397275.1. Lineage (NCBI taxonomy): Eukaryota > Metazoa > Chordata > Aves > Charadriiformes > Burhinidae > Burhinus > Burhinus bistriatus. The sequence goes on from VYXH01008561.1 coordinate 44,629, forward strand.
ACTAGAATGCCATGAATTAGATGGGAGGTTTTATAAACCCTTTAGAGGATTAGTTATGTTTTCTTATATGCAACTGTGAAGGCATTTTTGCTGTATGTTGCCATAAGCTTGTAATACCTGCTTTGTACAGTAACAGTGATGCCATTTGTAAATTATGAGAGGTACCATAACTTGATGCTGTCTTTTAAAAATTTAAAAATATCTGTTAATACTAACCATTCCATCATTAAACAGGCATTTTTTCAAAAGCCTAATAGCCTATAAGAAAGCAAACCGTACGTTTGACTTACAGATTTATAACAGAAGCCTGTAATAAAGTTATAATAAAATAGAAGCCTAGAATAAAAGCTTATCCCATGCTTTGAATGAGTGTAAGCTCAGAGTGTTATTGATCATCTGGAATAAAGTTGAATGCTTCTTTCTGTCCCAGAGCAGTTGTAAAAACTGTTAATATGTTTGTAAAGTTAGCAGAAATAGATTAGCAGTCAGAATGTGAGTGATACAAGGTCTAGACACGGGGTCAGCTTCCTATGGCTTAATAGTGCTGCCTCTTCTCACGCTGCTATAGGTAACCTGAGCCCTGAGGAATTGCAAGGGGAATCATTAAAATTAAAATTTTGTTAAGAGTTTGTTAATGTGTTTTGCCTTCCGTTTGTAAAGGGCTAAGAGTTTGCCCTCTATTATTAGTTTCTGCTGATATGCCGAAATTTCTCAAGACAGTAATTTTGGATCCACAAAGGACTGTGATGAACAGCATGTGTAATCTCTAACCTGTCCAGTGCATGTTATCATCATGCATGTCGCTTATGCTGCCTTTCTTTTGAGCTCTTGTTCATTGCCAAATCTGATGATTTACCTCTTCTAGGGTTAATCCCTGATTTTGCAATCTGAGCCACACAATCTGAGCTGTGAACTGAGCTCCACACTGTTGTAGGAGTCTGTCTGCTTTGAACAACGCAAGGGTTGCAAGCTGATTCTTGCTGGACCTTCCTTGTGGGCTCAGTAGTCCCAGAATATGGCGTTTACATCCTTCTCTGCCTCTCTCCTCAGAACATCCTGGAGCTGACAGTCTGCGATGAGGATACTCTTACACCAGATGACCAGCTTTTGACTGTTCGCTTTGACGTAGCTAGAATCCAACCTGGAGAAAAAGCTCACCTGAATTTTGAGTTGAATCCAGAGGTGAGAAATGAAAAGACGAGTGAAATTAAGAGGATAGATAAAATAATACTCTTGATCAGAATTTTGTCCCAAGTTACTACCTATATTAAACGTTAGATTTGTTCTCATGCACAAAGACTTTGTTAAAAGGACCTTATTAAAGCACAAATTTAAATGCTCAGGGTTTCAGAGGGATCAGAAACAGTCACCCTTCTGTTGTGATTGCGATGAGATGCAAAATGGCTTTCCTATTCTGATTATTTTTGAGATTTCAAAAATGTCTTTTGAAAACATCAGAGAGAGCAAGAGTCAAAAATGAAGAAGCTGATGGTTAGAGATCTCATCGCCATTGTAGGAGACTGACCAAGCAGGGATGGGAAAAAACCTGGTCCCCTTTCTGGGCAGCTGCCCTGACCCTTTGCCCAGTAGCTCACTAGAGGTACCTCCTCTCAGCTTCCCCAGGAGTTTTGTTCTGTGCTTCAGGCAATATGCTTGGTAAATGATTATATATTCTCATGAAAATCTCTCAGGTTTTTTTCCTCCTTCTGATAAAAAATAATTAAAAAAAAATAATTCTCAGCAAGTCTGTTTATGATCTTTTGTTACAGGGTTACAAATTTCTTTTAGGGGGGCTGAGCCCGCACAGAATAGGCAGGGCTTGATGAATGACAATCTCCTTGGTGTTTTATTCTTTTCTTCTAGGTCAGCCTGTGACCTGGGAGTTTTATTTGCTGCGTACATCTCAAAGAATGTTGTGTTTGGTTGTATTAAAGAGAGGATAAAGAGTTTCTCATGAAATGTTTGGTGGGCGAAGTTGTTGAGGACAGGTGGAGAAATCACACCCATCTTTTAAGACAGCAAAATATGTACTCAGATTACTTTCCACAAAATATAACACCTTCTCTGCTGGGAGGCTGTGTAGTAACAAGACTTCAGGACTTTTTCACACTTCTGATAAGGGCTTGAGTTTACAGTTCCTAGGAATTTTGTGTGCTCTGTTTATTTCTAAACCACTGTGTCAGGCTGCCCGGGAAATACCCTTGCCTGTTTTTTATGTTACTACTGCTTTGGAGAGTGTTTATTTACTACTCTTCTGGAAAGCCAATCCTTACTAAAGATTTCAATATACCTGTTCTGGCTGGCTGTGGCCTTCCTTAGAAAAAGCCTCATATGACTGAGATCATTTGAGGTGTGATTCAAGCCATGAGCTTGCTCTGAGGCACGTGCAAAGTTGGCTTAACCCATTGGCTTAGCAAGGTGGAAGCTGGGGAGGTAAGACAAGGTGAGCTATATCTCAGGAACGTCTTGGTCAAGCCATCCTTATTCAGATCCCAACTCCTATTGAGGTGCCCATGAGGCATCACAGATTGTGGTCTGTACGTGAATTTTTAGAACACTTAGGGTTATTTTTTTTTTATTTTTTTTTTAAAGTGACTTAGTAATGGAATATGCTGGGCAACCTTAATAATAGGCAGTACTGCCACCTGTGCCTGTAATGATTTCTTTAATCTACCAAGGTATCTCAAAAGGAGGGCTGAGGAGCCTGGACGGGTAATGTCAGAGCATCATGGCTGCTTCCTGCCATGCCTCTTGCTCACTGTGTGGTCTAACAAGTCTTTCCATTGCTTTGCTCCAGGTTTTTCACCCACAAAAATGTGAATGGGACTTAATAGAAATATAATTTGAGTGCTTGTATGACAGCATGAGAAAGATGGGAGCATAAGGCAGGTACAATTAGGTAGATGTTATGAGCTGGGGTCTCCTGAACATAGTTTCTGCTGTTCTTTGGACAAAGTTGGAACAGACCGTCAGTGAGTTTGGATAGTACAGACTGGTCACAATGTGATGCTTAATAAAGTCTATCTTGCATCTCTGTAAGGTGACTGCTTTCTAAAATCTATCCCTCAGCCTTCTGTTACAAACTGTTGCAACCACCTTAATTCTCATGAAATGGAGACTTTGGGAGAAATAAGTGACCAGACACACCTGCTGCTGGGTTACATGCCACAGATCCAGCTCTCAGAGAAACCACCTCAGATGTCTCATTTACTGACATGAACTAGTAAATACAAAAATATTCATGTTTCACCTTTACTTTAGTGGTGACTTTATCTTGACAGCTACATTGTCAGACTTGACATGGTTTTCACAGTATCTTCACAAAGTTAAACTATGTTGTGCAGCCAGATAGAAGGGGTATTTGGCAGCAAAGGTTAGTTCTCCTGAATGTGAATGAAAAATTCTACTATTGCTTGTCAGAAAGAGATTTATATCTTCCACTAATTAGTGTTTTCCTCCCTGTGGGTGATATAGAAGATCTCTCTGGTATATGTTTTTGTGCAGTATTTCCTGGATTGTCTGTGTCCCATACAGACTGATCCAGCAAATGGCTGCAGTAAAGTAATACAGTTATTCAGTCCCTCTTATGTTGTTGATGTGTTACTGTTTTCTTCTGTTGCTGTTCCCTGCTCTTACACTCTTCCCCCTTTTTCATCTTGATTTGGCCTTGTGAGCTCTTTCCCTCATTCCCCTTCACAGATTGTCTTCCCTCTTCTCTCTTCTTCCCTTCACCCTGGCAATTTTCATTTTCCAAGTTGGTTTCTTCTCCCACCTTTTTTTTATGTTTAGTCACTATACCTTGCAAATTCTTTAGTTTTAACCCAGACATACTCACCACCTAGGTCCATTTATTCTCAAGTATGTTATCCTACAACATTCACCTGTTATACCTCCCTTCCTTAGCATTCATTGACCCATGTCTCATCCTACTAATACATGAATAATGAGACCTTCACCCCCTATTCCATGATGCTTACTCTCCTCTTCCCCTTGGGGGCACAGTTGGTTTGTAAACTGTAGGGCGGTGGGGAGACGTGAAGTGAAAACATGACCAAAGGTGGCTCCATCCATTTACATTATGATGCAGAGGGTGTGAGAATAACAAAATCTTGCAAGGGAGGATTATACAAAATTATCAGAGCTCTACCAAAGGAAAAAGTTATTAATTCATTTTCCTTAAATGAAAAACAAATCTTATTTTCAGAATCAGGAAGAACTAGAAGTGGAATTTCTACTGGAAAACATGTGAGTAAAGCCCAAATGTTATAGAATTTGTCATCAGAAAACTTGGCATTTTAGAGAGAGTGGTAATGCAGCTTTGAGGAATTGGCTCCATGTACGTGTGCTCAGACATCCCATCTCAGCATCTTTCCCATGCCTGCTTTTCTCTCCCGAATCTGGTGAAATCCCTCCTTGAGTGGCAGTCTCACTTGTTATTTATAGCTGAGGGTGGGTGTTTCTTTTGTAATTCAGCCTGAGGAGAGATGATGCTGATCAGGGGATGTAAGAAAGGGGAAGTGTCCCTAGGAGCTCTGAGACTGTGACCTGGCAGTGAGTAGGAGACAGAGGTGAAAGACAGAAGTGCTGATGGCACTTGGCAACTAGAAAAACCGAACTCAGAGAACTATTTGCATTTAAAAGATTATTGCTCATATACCCACTCTTAAATAAACTTTTTCCTTTTTGCTTTTCAGCCCAGGTGTATTTGAGAACATCATTACTAATGGCGTACTAGTGGTAATTGTTTTATTTTTTTATGTTTGTGTTCTTATGGTAGGGCAGAACTGAAGGATGTAGTTGGAAGAACTATGCCTTTAGGCATAGCCTTTACTCTTTTTCAGATGAGACACAGGTGTGGTTGTAAAGTTTTGAATTTGGTCGTGCTTGTAGTGTGTTCTGTGTTGGGAGGGGCTCGGACCAGTGCTCTGCCACCGTGCTCACTGATGAAGTGGTGATAAATAAGAAAACTTGGGAACGGACTGAATACAGTGTCACTGCAGAGTTTATTACTGAATGTCTACCTTGGAGCCGAAGGCTCTTTTTACACCACATCCAAAGTACTGTGCGATGCTCCTGTGCTGCTACTTCTTCTGAAGTTTCAGGTTCATTCCGAAGACATTAAAGTACAGGCCCATCTGTCCAGTTGTTCTGCAGAGTTGTAGGTACCCTTCAGCTCACTATTCTGTAGACAAAAGTTAAAGCGTTGCCTAGATGGGGAGAAAAATTTCTTGTGTTAACTGTTGGGGATTGAATGGTATTTAAATGTAATGGGACGGATCTCTAGCTATCTTAGCTTCTTTGACCACAGTATAGCTTGCATGATTTATACAAGACAATCAGCCTGTGCAATTTCTTAATGTTCACAGGACATCATGGCCAAGCCTGGTGTCTCCACGGGACCCCTAGATCCTCAGTGAGGATCCTGAACTGTTTCTGTGGCTGGTGATTTTTTTGCTTATCTCTTCCAGTCTCGTGAAGTTTCCTGTTTGGAAGTACATGTGAATGAAACAAAAATGCAGAAGAACCCTTACACAAGTGAGGCCATTGGTTTAAATCGTTTGTCACTGCTTTTTGTGCTATGGGAGATGCTGCTGAATCTAGATAAATGTTTGATCTGCTTTCATCTCTGTTTATATCAGGGCTGCTTGGGGATTGAGGTGTTTCCTGAATTACCTACTTGCTAATAGTGAGAATTCCCTGGAGATGGCATGACAGTGTAGCTTAAGGGAAACTGTGGAGGTGGCTGGGAGACTCAGCAACATCACTGCGGTGTGATGGAACTGAAATATCTGTGTTGAGAGTAGGAAGTAAAAGAAGGGAGAGACAACCATCAGGAGTGGAAAGACTATGGTGGAAACGGGGGGTGTGAACACTGCTAGTGGCATCCGCTGGGCTAACACATGGTCCCCGTCGCTTGGCAGGGGAGAAGTTGCAAGGCTGCACTGGCCTTTTGCTGCTTATTTAGCCTGGCCCTTGTTCCCACTGATTACAGGGAAGAAAAACATTGTGGTCCAAATTGGTGTTGACTGCACTGAAACTGTACTTGGGGTATTTTTATTTGTTGTTTTTCAGGGCTAGATGCAGTTAACATTTCTCTCTGGTTTGCTTCTTGTTCTTAGGGAGAGATTTCACTTTCACAATGAAAGGATCCTATGAAGAAACCCAGGATGTTTCCATAGGCCCTCGCTGCAGACAGGGAAGCAGTAAAACCACCACGTTCCACTATGTCAAGCACAGTCAACCCCGACTGCACATGATGTTGCCAAAGGAGCGTTTTTTCTGTGATGTATGTTTCTCTTGTGGATGGTGATAATAGTTAAAGTAACTTTTGGGAGAAGCGTGAAGAAATAGACCTTCTCTGATAGATTTGTACCTATGGGTTGTGAATAACTTTCTCCTTACAACAATCTTTTCCCCATTTTAATTCAGTGTGGCTCAGCTAGGAAGGAAAGGAATTTAAGTAGTCCCCTGGCTGTGCCTCTCCATTCTCTGGACTTGGGAAAGAAAGTGACAATGATGAGAGTGAGTAACCTTTGAGAACATTTGGAATTATTTCAACAAGTATAAGCTATATCTATGTGATACTTGGTCCGTTATTAATTTTGTTATTTAAAATATACTAGCTGAGTTATGTGTATGCTCAGCTCTGCATACACTTGAAAGTGTAACCATTATTCGGAGAAAAATAGCGTATTCAGAATTGCTGATTGCTTTGAAAGTGTATTAAAAGCAGGATCCTAGTGATGATTGTGTGCAGAAGGCCTGAGAAGAGACCAAACAGTTATCATTAGACTGTATATCTGAATAATTGCTAATACTGTAAAACTTGCTTTTGCAAACTTTCAATTCTATCTAAAATTTATAGTGTTTTCATTCTTGATTCTCAGGGTGAATCTTATGAGGTGTCTGTGAAGGAAGACCATAGGTAAATATTTTATTTCTTTTGAATGATTACTTAAGCTATCTCCTATCCTTTCATAGTATCATCTTTAGATGAAAAGAAGCTACAGCTTAAACTAGTTTATTTTGAAACCAGGAATAAACATTGTAATTGGTTAAAAATGACTGAAATATGGGGAAGGGTTAATAAAACGATACATGCTTTTAAATTTGTTGGTAAGAGTTCAGCATAGAATAGGTGGTAGGTAGTCATGGAGTATAATCAGTCACAATGTTTTTCCTAATGTTGATGCTTCCTAATTTTAATACTTAAGAACCCCTCTGTCTTGTAACCTGTATCTATAATACATACACATTTATGTGTAACACATTTCTAACACTGTTATGCATTTACCGGTCCTCTGCAGGTCGTTTTTCAGTGAAACAAGTGGACAATAATTAATTTATTGACTGGCTTGTAGTGATTTTCCGAAGGGTAACATTACCCCCTACTGATTAGTCAGCTGCATTGCAAGCACTAATTGCAGACGTGATAAATCAGAGTCACAGAAGGGACAAAATAACCTTTTGGCTGAAAAAACCCTGAAACAGTAGCACTGTGAAAACAGAAGTTATAGAATTAATTATGCATGTGATGTTCATAATCATGTACAGTTATGAAGGGGTACACTTAAGAGATGTTTTCTGACTCCACTATTTCCAGCTCAAGTTCTTAGTAGAGATAAGCCCAACATGGTATTAGGGTCATTTTGCCTAAAGCGTGTTAAGTTTAAATAACTGCTTTCGCTTCCTCTGCTCTTCAGGAAACACATACATAGCAAGAGAACTTAGAGGTGTCCAAATTTCAGAGCTCAGTGTGAAACAGCTTGAATTCTGTAATGTTCCTTGTTTTTCATCACCAGTGAATTTGATTCATTTAACTTTCTCATGATTGCGTGAAATAGTTCAGGATATGATTCCGGTCTAAAATATCCACAGAGCCCGTGGTATCCATATACCTGCTTTCATTTGCATAGGGGAACCTTCATATGCATGGAAGTAGCCTTTCTTTAAACTGGTTTATTGTTGTTGCTGGCTTTGCTTGACATCTCCAGCTGTAGCTCTATAAATGGCTTACAGGTAATGTGTCTTGTTCTGTTCTTATGCTCTAGGTGCAAGAATTTAGATTTGCGGTTGGGGTTTGATCTATGCGCAGAGGAGCGGGATTTCATCTGTAAAAGGAAGAAGGTGGTTGCTGCTGCTTTGAAAAACCTTCTTCATCTAGATGAAGACCTGCAGGAGGATGAGGTATGTGGGACAGCAGCTTGGGAACTTAAAGTATTCTGTCCCACTTTGAACGAAGTGGATGTGATGTACTTACATGACTAGCCATATAGCTCTTCCACATCTTCTAGAATAAAATGTATAGGCCAGATTGTCACTTACACCTAAGACCATATCCAAGAATTTTTGGCAAAGAGGATGAAAGAGGAAGTCTCAGGAGGTCAGTTATAGCTCCTTTATTCTCTGACAACCTCCATCCTCACTCAGGGGGCACCCAAAGAACGTATTTGTTGAGATGAATGTATGTATAACCAAGCTTGGTGAAATTTGGTTACTTGGACTGAGGCCACTACTCAGTTTGGCATCTCTCCTCTTCTCTGCTGCTGTACAAGGCCCACAGAGGAAGGCTGCAACTTTCCCTTAGCAAACTGCTGCTGCGGCATCTGTCTTGTGTGTTTTTCAGTGTGTTAACCTCTTGCTTTCTCCTTTCCTGGAGAGCCCTGGACTCAGAGGTAGCTGCTCTGTTACTGGAGGACAGTAATCTGTTACAGGGCTGTGTGGTGCTTGGATCAAGAGTCAGGGAGGCACTCTTCTGCAACTGGGAGAATGTGCCTGTGTGGGATTTCCTCCTCCTTCCAGCACACCCATCCCTCGATGCTGTGTGCAGGATGGCATTTGTCAACCAAGTCAAAGTGCTCATGAACTTAAATAACAAGTAGAATAGGAGTTGTTATTATTAAATGAGAATAAAGGGTTATATTAATTAAAAAACAAAAACCCCAAAGTAGATGTTAAATACAATGAAGACAAGATTAAAGTTAATGGCAAGGTATGTTCCTAAGACTGAATAAATATGTTGTCTCAGTTTTTGTTAAGGGCTACCTATGGGGCAAATGGAGGATGGCTAACAGAATTGTTGCACCCCTGAGGACAGTAAGACAAAATTGTATATAGCATTGGTGTCAGGGAAGGGGGAGGTAATCTGGGTAACAAAAAGGAAGTTAAAGTAAATCTATAAAGCTTGGCACCGTCTGCAAATGTTGCATGTAAACTTAGAGGAAGAAAAAAATTATGCAGGCAGCTTTTGCTCTGCTCCTCTGACCTCAGTTTTACTCAGGATTTTAAAATGTGTTTTGAGGGAAAGATGTGAGGAAAAATTAAAAACACCCAGAAAAGACTCTCTACAAATCTGAAAATAGATTATGCCATACAAGACCCACGCTTACAGCTTCTGCCTTACCAAAGCATGACTGATCACGAAGATGCTTTCAACATGCGCCAAGTCCCACCAAAGTTTACACAACTCAAACATACACCTAAGCGCTGCCATGAAGAAGGTGAATTAAGTCCAAACCTACAGGATGTTGCTGTTACTTTTTCTGCATGCCCATGACTTCTCTATTTTATCTGGTAATGAACAACTCTTGTGCCTTTTTCTGTTGAGCAGGTGCCAGTGGTGGCAGTCATGACCACAGCAGGGGGAGTGCGGTCCATGACGGCTATGTTTGGCAGTCTTCTGGCTCTCCAAGAGTTAGGTGTTTTGGACTGTGTCTCATACATCAGTGGTTTATCTGCCACAACGTGGTAAGGAGCGTTGGGCTTGTGCTTGTTGTTTGTGTTAGCAGAGTGATAACCTGGTGAAGCATACTGCCTTGCTGACGAATTTTACTCAGCGTGATGCTGGGACTCCTGATGCTTGGCTTCCTTTTAGTGCTCACCTGTTTCATAGGACCTCTCCGTGCTGTGGCCCTTACCTCCCTTAGCTACAAGAGACAAATTGTATGAAAACTACTGTATTTCTATAATTGCACAGAAACTTAAAAGAGCACAAGCCAGGATGGTTTACCTGTATCTCCTTGCAGTTCAATGTAGGTGACAAACCCATCTGCAGCTGTTTTGTGGCTTGTATGCTATGCCATACGTTTTGAGTTTCCCTGGGGGCTGAACTTATTTCTGTAATAAATTCAGTGCCTGACACAGAGAATGGAGGGAGAAATGTGTGTTTTTTGACGAAAAGTCCCTGTGACCCGGCTCAATTTCTCATTTCCCAGAGTTAGATAGCAGAAAAGATTCCTACATTATGATGCAGGATAGAGGTGTCTCAGTGCTTCCCTTTGAATGAAAAGTGCTCATTTACAGCTATAAACGAGGGACTGAATAGGGCCTGATAGGCCCAAACCTGGCATTTTCTTATGAATGTAAGAAATGGGGATTACTTCCTGGGGGAGAAGCAAACCTTTTGATTGCCAGTGCAGACAAATCAGATGTTAATCGTGAGTCAAGAGAAGATGCTGCAGATGTGCAAGAGAAGCAATGCAGCTGGCGTCTTGGGGACTTGCATCTCTGAAAGGATGCAGCCCTGATCCCCAAGCATGCTTGAGAGCAATGAGGAAATGAAAGCGAGGAAATGAAAGCAAGGAAATATTGTTTTCCTTTCCTTTGTGTATCTCTTGGGTTATCTAGTTGCATGTAACACTTCAGAAATCCTCTTGTAATATTTGTCTGGCTCAACTCTTGTGTGGCTCTGAAAAGGAGAATTTAACAGAAAAGCCCTGAGAAACACGGAGTGTCAGGCACACAATGTCGACTGCCTTGCATGACTAGCAGGGTCTTGGGCTTTGAAACACTTTGCCTCTAGAAGTCTGCTCTAAAAAGATACGCGAGACAGAACTAGAGCAAACGGAGTGGGGATGAGAAGGGATGACTGGAATCTTGCCCGAACGCTGGGAACTGAAATCTCAAGCAGACCGGCCCTGTGTGTGCCGAGTCCGAGGTGACCCGCCTGGTGCATGCCCAAGGCAGGGAGCTCTCGCACTTCTCCAGGACGATGCTTGCTGCTAAACTCCTGCTGTACGGTTCACACAGCGCCTGAAACAACTCAGGGAACTGGCCTCAGGCAGAAGCTGCGGCTTGAACCTGGGCAATCCATGGGTAATTCTAGTAAAAGTTTGTGTTAAGCTATGGGTCTTAGTTTATTAGTCTTTCGATTCTGAGAAGAAACAAGCTAGGATGATCCTGAATGCATCCCTGCAGCAAAAATATCGTTGTGTAGTCTAAATTCTGCCTGAGCTTTGAACTGCTCTTCCAAGGTGAAATTTGGAGGTTATGTATCCTGAAAGGAAATGCTTATGTGTGGTATAAGCCCATGAATTGTCATGTACCCAGTGATGAACCACAGTATGTTTCTTTTTACCAGGACCATGGCAAAGTTATATGAAGACACGAATTGGTCACAGAAGGATCTCAGAGGGCCAATTGGTGATATCAGGAAATGTGTGATCAAGAGCAAGCTGCACTGTTTCTCATTGGATCATATGAAATACTATGAAAAGGAGCTTTGTGAAAGAAAGCAAGAGGGGCACAAGCTGTCCTTTACAGATTTATGGGGACTCTTCATTGATTGTATGCTGCATCATCAGGTATTATATATATACATCCCTTATTCCAAATGATTTCTAAATTTTCATGTCTGAAGTTCTGGATTCAGTTATAGGAAAGGCTCTCAAAACTTCTGAGGGGTCTTTCTTTGGCTTTTTAGAAGAAAAATAACACAGCCCAAAATGTAAGCATCTAGGGCAAAAGTCTGAACATGTAAAAAGTCAAGGTATTAATGAAACTGATTTTCCATCTTTAATTTCAGATCAAATAAGCATTCTGGTAACATACAGAGGAGAGGTGGCTCTGACAGAGCCAAGTTCAGGCGTAGCAATGTATAGCCATACCAGCAAACAAAGCTGTGTTGAATGAAATAGGCCCTGGTTGACTTTTATCTGCAGCACCTCCAAGGTAGCTAAATATCTTCATCGTTCTTTAAGCAAGTCATATCCTAGTGACTCCGCAGACAAGTTTCTCACATTTTTGCTCTATCCCCCATTCCAAAATCCCTGGAAGCATCAATGATAATGCTTTGGCAAAAGTTTATGACAGGTAATACGTGAACGCATTTGTGCAGTCAAACAGCTGAACGCAGTACACAGAACAAAATCTGCTGAGTTTAGGAAAGGTTTCATTGATAGCCCATGCTTAAGTACCATGTGAAGTCCATGCATCATGTTCATATTTTACAATGACTCCCATTCTTTATAAACAGGAAAGTACTCACAAACTCTCTGATCAGCAACTGGCAGTAAATCAGGGGCAGAATCCACTGCCCATATACCTGTCCCTTAATGTCAAGGATGACTTCAGCACTCTGGATTTTAAAGGTAATGATTATTATATGCACTTCTATAAATCTAAGGAGTTTCCTTTTAATGCTGGGTGAATTGCTGGGTGAATGCTAAAAACTTGTACTGTAAGTCCAAGCTAATAAATCTTTTAATTAATTTCTTTTTTCCCTGTCTTTACATCCGGGTTCTGACTTGGATGGAAAAACTTGCATCCTAATACTATGCTAGGGAGTTACCTGTGCAAAGACACTGCCCTGTGGAGGGTGAAGATGTCTTTTGCTGGCAGCCTTGAAAGCCACCACTGCTGCTCTTTCTCTCTCTCATCCCCTCCTACTCCTCACAGCCCCCTTCAGCTGCTGGAGTTTCTGCCCAGGCAGCAGTAGTCCAAGAGAGCTGTGAAGAGCTGGGGGAGGAGGGCAAGGAAGGGAGGAGAAGGGAAGATGTGGAGGGGATGAGAGCAGGAGGCAGCTCCCAGCAGCCAGAGAAGGATCTGAGGAGGAGCAGGTCTCTGAGCCCTCATCAGTGTTGCTGATCTTCAACAATTTCTATGGCATTTTCTGGCCCAAACAAAGCAGGAGGTCCTGCAACTGAACCTGATCATCTGCTTCTAGGCATAATCTGCAGTCCCAGTGTGTTCAGCCAAGGTTTGGGTGGGTTTTTGTCAGAGTTTTTTTAGCTTCATGAGGCAGGCATTAAGAGAGTCTTAAGAATGAATGGTAGCTGGCATCATCGCAGACTCAGAAGAACTAAAACCACCACATCTTAAGCAGGGCCTTAGCAATTGATGGAATTTCAGCCCCAATTTTTGCTTCCTGGTACGGAAATGGAGCTGAACCCCAGGCTGAATGGATTTTCACAGTGTTAGTGGAGGAAATGTATTTAGCTTTTGCATTCACCAATCTAACAATACATTGAAGGGAACCTGTTTGTTTCAAAACGTGGTGATTTGAACTGTCTATCACCAACATGCTGAAGCTACAGGCCTTGTTCTTCCAGCTTTTGATTCTCTAAGCTCTAATTTTTACATGTGTCCAGGTGACTGCAATAAGTCCTTCTTGATGCCTTATTTGCAGAGTGGGTGGAGTTCACACCTTATGAGGTGGGTTTCCTGAAATACGGGGCCTTTGTTCATTCAGAGGATTTTGGTAGTGAGTTCTTCATGGGTCACCTGATGAAGAAGATTCCAGAGTCCCGCATCTGCTTCTTGGAAGGTGATTTACTATTCAGAAAAACATCACCTTTATAACCACATAGTTGGCTACACAGGCTTGGCATCTAATAACTACTGGTCTGCAAGTAGCAATACTGGTACACCAGATAATGTGTCTGATGCAATTTAAATCTCAAGTGAACCAGCTAAAAGTGAGGAAGCAAATTCTTGATACAAATGCAATTGATTTACTGAACTTCTTAGGTTAGACCAAAACAGAACACAAACATTAGAACTGATCTTTTGCAGTATTTAAAATCACAGTCTGACTTTTATAAACAGCCAGGTTTCTAAAATGGCCTGGTCACAAGCCAGACATTATGTGGAATGGCATGGCATGGCATTTGATATTCATACTAAAATTCAGTGCTAATTTAAACAACCACAGAGACTGAATCCAAGTACGTTGCCATAGCTGTGCTCTAAAAAATTCAAAGTAGTATTAAGTATGGCTTTTTTTTCTTTTTTTTAAACTTTCAAGGCACATGGAGCAATATATTTTCGCAGAATTTCATGGATGCTGTCTACCTCTCAGGTCATTCAGAGGACTTCTGGCACAGATGGACCCGAGGCACTGAGCATGACATTGGTTAGTTATTTGGATTACTTTTTACTTGCATCTGTGTTGTTTTCACATCTCTCTGAAATGTGAAACCTGACATCTGGTAAAGGGTATGTTTTTGTGTCCCATTTCTGGGTTAGGTGACACCAAGCCTTTGGGAATGAAGGAAAAACGTGAGAGAAAAAGTTGTTCTGGCAAACAGTAAAAAACATTGTGCTGCTCACTGTGCAACATCCCTGGGGAGTTTTGTTAGTCACGAGAGGGTTACCATGAGCCCTTTGGGGAGGGACATGCCAGGCAGGGAGCAACAAGGTGATGCTGTGACACTGAAACCCACCTCTGCCCAGAACAGTCTGCATGTCGGCACGTGCACTCCATCACAGATGGGGCCATGGTGGTTTGGCTGCCCGGCCCTTCTTTCCTTGTTATTATTGGTATCAGATAAACACTCTGAACAAATGCAGACATAGACCCTTTTCTCATTCTTCCTACAGAGGAACACCCTGCTCTGCCCAAGAAGCCTTATGAGCAGACAACTTGCTTATCCATTCCCAAAGGCTGCCTTTCCAATACTCTTCGAGAAATGATGACTGGACGGCCAGTGGTTTCAACTTACCATAATTTCCTCAAGGGCTTGCAGCTACATAACAAGTATTTAGAGAATGAGAGCTTTTGCATGTGGAAAGGTAATAGTAAATTGCTTTAGATGCATCTTTGAAGGTGATTTGAGTGCTGATGCTTGCTGAGGACAAATATTTAATAAGTTTTCGCATAAAGACAAATTTTGATTAATATTGTTTCTTTATGTCTGTGGAATGGGTTTTGCTGAGTCTCAGACGATTTACTGCTGATCTTGTTTCTGTCTTGGAAAAGCCACAGCAGGCTTGCTTGAATTCTGTTCTTCCTAGGAAAAGCCGCAAAAGAATGACTTATGGCTTTCACTGAAGCTAAATGACCACAAATTTACACCAGTCAAAAAAGCAGCTTAATATATCACTTTGGCTGAAGCTGAGTCTCAGAACTCCCTCTTACTGATCTAAGAGTTGAGCTAAATGTGTAGATGCTAAAATTGTATCAAAGAAAAATATTTAACTGTGGGTTTTGTGTCAAAGACTAATATAAGTGTGGGCTACGTTTTCTTTCTCTCTGTGTTATGGTGATTTGGAAAAAAATGGGCTTGGTCCTGCTGTAATTAATTGATAAGATAAGTTTTTGACTTTCAGACACAGTGCTGGATTCTTCTCCCAACCAGCTGAATGAAATGGGTGACTACCTCAAGCTGGTAGACACAGCTTTCTTCATCAACACCAGCTGCCCGCCCATTCTGAGGCCAGAGAGGAAAGTGGATGTCATTCTGCATTTAAATTACAGTGGAGGATCACAGACTCTGGTGATGGTTTGAAGTAGCAATTCTTTATCTGTATGACTCCAGCAGCTGAATTACCACATTTCTCTTTTTTTCAGAAAATGGTCTGGTTTTTATTAAGTTAAACGATCATATCAGTGATACTAGTCAACTGTGACCATAATGTCACTGTCTTTATTGGGGCTATTTTCAGTAGCTTTCTGGGACACACACATGGACACGCATAGAAGATTACCTGTTCTGTGTATCTGTGCAGATTTGTCATTGTGGTACCAAGTTCCACAACAGTTAGATAAATAACTCTTGCAATGTAATTAGTTAATACATAATTTTACTATTTTTGAAGGAAAATTTGGAGTTTTTCTTTTATGTTTGACTCTTGGTGTTTGCATATATTTCAGTCAGGTTTTTGGTTTGCTGTGTTTGAAGAAATATTGAGGGGCATATATGATTGAAATGAATGTAATTTATTTGTAGGAGGACATGAAGACATTGATTGTTAGATGCACTGAATCACTCAAGAACTTGTGATCTGAGATACCACGTGTAATCAAAATTTCCTGATACAAATCCTCTACTGTGCCCACTAAATCACAAAAATAATCTGAATTTCTTACACATTTCAGAATAGAGTAATCTTGCTTTAAGAATGTACAGTGTTAGCAAATCAACCAAATTTCTCTTACCAAGGATATATTAAAATCAAGAGGGTATGCTTGTTAAAGTGCATAGATAGCCTTAATTGTAAACATATAAATCAATCACAGGTTGCCTAGTGCAGCAAAATATTAGTTATGGGGCTTGGTAGCCTTATTTCCACCTCTCTTTGTGTTGCAACTCTCCCCTTTGTTGAACCAGCCACTGGACCTGTTCTCAGAGTACTGTTTGGAGCATGGGATCCCATTCCCCGGCACAGAGCTGAGCCAGGAAGACCGGGAACACCTGAAGGAGTGTTATGTGTTTGAGGACAGCTTAGAAGCACCAGTCTTGGCCTATTTCCCACTGGTGTGTGATACCTTCCAAAAATACAAGGCACCGAGTAAGTTAACAGCATTAATCAATCACTTTTTGAGGGTGTTGCATCCAGTTTATCCATTGAATTTTTTCCTCTTCTAAAACAAGAGACTGGCAAGCTTCTCAGTTGGCTGAGTTATCATGTTCCCAGTCCTGTTGTGATGGACATAGTGTTGGTCAACTAATCAGGGATTGAACTGAAGAGTTTCAAAACTAAAAATATGAATAGCTGTAGCTTGAGGCAAACCCCCTTATCTGGCATCTGGGACAGTTTGTGTTCCTTTGATAATAAAGTACAGAAGGCAACTACTAAGTTACATCCACTGGTAGCTAACACTGTCACTTAACAGACTTGTAATGAGATTCTGTGTTTACTTCGTCAACAAAGCTAGAATCCTCTTGTTACTTTGAGAATTGAAAGTGCTGAAAACATATAATGAAGCAAAGGATTTGCGAGGGTAACAAGCTGCTTTGATATCTGGCATTTTTTAAAAGTTGCCAGAATGTTTTCTTTAGTTCAGCAGTAGAATAAATAGTGATTTGTTTTCTTTCACCAGAAAAACTACTTGGCAAATTCAGTTTCAGTTTACAAATACTTTTGCATGCATCAACTCCAATTTTCTTGTTGCTAATTTAGTATGATCCAGGAAACTTTTCTCAAAAACTGAACAAAAATCCATGGACCAACTTATTGGAAAAGACCTTATATATGTCATCATCTTATTTGTCCTGGTGCATGTGCTTAAAATCTCAGCCGCCTGAGAGGGAGAATTCCTAATCCAGGAGCTTCCTGGTGTCATTTTCTACCAGTTGGTAGATAAGGACCTGTCATCTCAGTACTCAATGGAAAACCTAAAAATCCAAAATTTCAAATCTGCAAAAGTGAAGTATTCTGATGGAAAACTTTAATTTAGAGATGAAAGCATTTTGCATGGAAAGTTGTTCTGCCAGTCAATTCTGGATCAGCTGTGACTGCAGTCAAGCAGCAAAGTAGTGGATTTTATCAGTGCAGTAGATGTACTACCTACACAGTAATTAAATCTTGAATCATTTTCCTGAGATAATTCGGTTTCTTGTGGCTGTTACTGTGTATTTTGCGTTGCCTGGTAGGTGTCTCTCACCTCAGTAACATTGCTGTGTTGAACTTTGCTATGTTCTTACTTCAGATGTGGAGCGCAGTCCCACAGAGATGGAGCAGGGAAGAGTAGATGTGTCCAACTGTATTGGTCCCTATGGCACTGGTCTGCTTACATACACTGAGGAGAATTTCAACAAGTTGCTGAACCTGTGCAGCTACAACATTCTGAATAATAAACATTTAATTCTTCAGGCTTTGCGAACTGCAGTGGAACGAAAGAAGCGATTTAAAAATTGTTCGTCACCTCAATCATCTAAACTCTCTTAAAGTATATTTTGACAAATCTCATCAGAAGGAGATATAAAAATGTTTTGGTAATGGACTAATAAATATTCAGGGAACATGAATCCATACAGAATGAACATCCATGTTAGTTTGTTAAAAAAGAAAATTGTGTATTCTATTCAGTATTGTGTGTGAGGACTAACGCTGGCTCTGGCATTAAATTCACTGGCAAATCATGATCACTTTTAAAAATTCTCTTCACTCTTTTAGGAATGGAAAGGCAGTTGTAGAGCTATAGGGTCCGTATTTGGATATACAGCCATATAAGAATGAGATTTCAACCTCACAAAAGTCTGTGCCAGATTTGGAGGCAAATCTTGGTGGTATGTAATCTTTGAATCAGAGACCAAAGCAAGGATCAAGCAAAGCCTTGCCTTTTTCACAGATCTCTGCTTGTGACAATAAGGAGTAAACCAGGTATTAAAAATGTTTGCATCAGGAAAAGGAAGGTTGATTGAAGAATGGAACTGCACATGATGTCTTCTCTTTTCTCAGTATCCATCTGTTAGGCAGAAGTCTAACCTTCAGTGAATTTACCTGCTTGGCTGTCATTGGACTGAGTCTTCATTTTTGATGGACTACCCCAGAGTGATCAACATATAACAAGCTGATTTTTTTATGCCAACTGTCTGAAAAAAAATCATCTGACTGCATCCATTTTTGCTGAACTATTGCCTACCAAGTAGATTTTGAAGCTGAGGATAGCAGTTAAGGTTTCAAATCCTACACTTAGTGGGTTTGGAAAAACAGTTTTAACAGCCTAGCCTTTGGCCATAATCGTGTCTTCATTTATTAATCTGCTGTGAGCTCGCAGATGTTCGTGATGGCAACAAAATTTGCAATATAAACTCCTTTGACTTCTGCAACATTATGATGGTCAGTGTGTAGCTGCTGCTGCAGTTTTATTCCCATTGCCATCCAAAACACAGTCAGGGCAGTGTTCACAAGATTTTCATTCTAGTTTTAGATAAATGCTTGTTTAAGAAACTGGTCATTCTTAGATCTTATTTTCTCTTGCATATATTAATATACGTACAGTGTAGTAGCTACAATTCAAATACTAAGTACCCATGCATAATCTTATTAAAAATGAGTCTTATAGATGCAATCATTGAAGTATGGGTTGTTTTTTTTTATTAAGTTCTATGGACTCAGTTCAGCTAGTGAGTTGACCTGGGAAAAAACGCTTCTTGCTTCTGACAGTGAGAAATCAAATATTAAGGGAACAAAGGCATCCGTGAGCTTTGCTAATGATCTTTGAGGAAGGATGAAAGAAAAGCTGCCACTTCAACAGTGGAAGAAGAAAAATGGACAGAAACTGCTTTTAAGAGTGCAGATGGCTAGGATGATAATGAAAGGTATACAAGTCCAAATACTGGTATTTTCAAACACCAAGGTATTTATCCAGTAACAGAGTGTGCAGCACTTGCCTAGCACTGTATATGTGTCTATATTTTCATCAGTCTTTTCTGTTCCCCGTTGCAGTCATTCATTACACTGGTGTGAGTATGGCGGGGGGGGG
>VYXH01008561.1:64488-98430 GCA_013397275.1 Burhinus bistriatus
CACCTCCCCCCCCCCCCCCCCCCCCCCCAATTACTGATAAATCTTTCTTTTTCAACTCTGCCCTCTTAACCAGAAACCCAGTTTTTCACTTTTTATCTTGCCCTTGATTAGGGTAATTTGATGTTATATCTCACGAGTAAGTTGGCAATAGTTTTCTTTGAGCAAAGAAGAAAAGGAAAATGTCACTCTGAGAGCTCAGTTGTGTTCATAAATTTATTTTTAAACAATAGTCATAGAATCATAGGAGAGTTTGGGTTGGAAGGGACCTGTAAAGGTCATCTGATCCAGCCTCCCCTGCGACAGGCAGGGACATCTTCAACTAGATCAGGATGCTCGGAGCCCCGTCCAACCTGACCTTGAATGTTTCCAGGGGTGGAGCATCTACCACCTCTCTGGGCAACCTGTTCCAGTGTTTCACCACCCTCATTATAAAAAATTTCTTCCTTATATCTAGTCTAAATCTTCCCCCTTTTAGTTTAAAGTCATTACCCGCTGTCCTATTGCAACAGGCCCTGCTAAAATGTTTGTCCCCATCTTTCCTGTAGGTGCCTTTTAAGTACTGAAATGCTGCAATAAGGTCTTCTCAGAGCCTTCTCTTCTCCAGGCTGACCAATCCCAACTCTCTGTCTCTCCTCATAGGAGAGGTGTTCCATCCCTCTGATCATTTGTGTGGCCCTCCTCTGGACTTGCTCCAAGAGGTCCAGGTCTTTCCTGTGCTGGGGGCTCCAGAGCTGGACACACTATTTCAGGTAGGGTCTCACAAGAGCAGAGCAGAGGGGGCAGAATTACCTCTCTCGACCTGCTGGCCACGCTTCTTTTCATGCAGCTAAGGATGTGGTTGGCTTTCTGGGCTGTAAGCACACATTGCTGGCTCGCATCCAGCTTTTCATCCACCAACACCCTCAAGTCCTTCTCAGCAGGACAGCTCTCAATCCCTTCATCCCCCAGCCTGTATTGATACTGAGGGTTGCCCTGACACAGGTGCAGGAGCCTGAGGGACACCACTTGTCATCAATCTCCATCTGGACATTGAGCCATTGACCACTACCGTCTGGGTGCAAACATCCAACCAATTCCTCATCCACCAAACAGTCCACTTCTCAAATCCATACCTCTCCCTCCAATTTAGAGAGAAGGATGTTGTGGGGGGACCATGTCAAAGTCCTTACAGAAGTCCAGATAGATGACATCTGTAGCTCTTCCCTTGTCCACCGATGTAGTCACTTCATCATAGAAGGCCACTAGTTTGGTTAGGCAGGACTTGCCCTCAGTGAAGCCATGCTGGCTGTCTCAAATCACCTCCCTGTCCTCCATATGTAATGAAATGGGGTTTTAAAAACTTGATTACCTTTTTTTTGCTAAGTATCTTTTAAGTACTTTAAAAACTTTCAAAATTCATTTTTACAGCTCCAGGAAGATGTAACAGAGGCAGTGCAGTTTGTGCCTGGTGTGTTCCATTGACTGGTTTTTGGTGGTTGCAACACCTGGCACTGGGCCTTCATCTTTACTCACCCAAGGTGTGGTGATGATGTGTGTTTTTGGCAGCAGATCCAGAAATTTAGGATGGCTTAGAATGAGCTGAGAAGAGGGAGTCCAATTTAAGAAATCTGGGCCTGTTGAGCAAGCCACTGAAAAATCTTCGGCTGCCCAAAACCCAGACTGGTGTTCGAGTTGGGACCTGGCTCCAAGGATCTAATACTGCATGAGGCTAACACCCTCCCTGGGCTTGCCAAGCTTGGTGGTCTTACCTTGGTGGCTTCTGAGTTTTTTCCACAATGGACTCATTTGGTTTCTTGTCTGGGGAAGGAAAGGTTTGTTTTTCTGTCCTATTAAAACCTGTTCATATTGTTCTCATTGCAACAACACCTCAGAATCCTGCCTGTGATGTGATGGTGAAAGGCAGTGTAAAAGGACAGGGGAAGAGATGTTTGTTTGAGTGCCTTGCCAGCTATTAATAAAAAATAACAAAGGAGAGATTTTCAGTATTACTGGTGCTATTTTTTAAGGAAGGAGCTGAGGCTCAGTGACATATCAGCTGTATTTTTCAAAGTGATTCAGCATTGACAGAATTTTTCTATTTAAGATCCAGGTAGGCCAACAACAATTTGGTTTTTTGAAAACACCCGTTTGTGACCTGTCACACAAGCGCTCCTAAATGTAATGGCACAGTCCTGTAACCAATTAGCTGTGAATCTTTATAGTTAGGACTCAAACGTCTCTCAGGCTGACTGTAGATGAAGTTAGCCCCTTAATTAGCTGGTGACACAGGGTGACTTCCTGATATTCTGAGAACTGGTTTGGATTCAAATTGGCTCTAGATTTCCGTGTAAAGGTCCTGGGCTATGTGTCTTGCCACATTTATGCTAAAGGAATTACTGGCTAATTAGCTGACACAGGCTGGTGCTGGTATTCCTCACGCCTGTGGTTTGATGGGATTAGGAAAGAGAAAAAGCTGCTTGAACTCTGAAGTGCTGAATGAACCTGGAAAGGTCAGACTACTTCAGACTGCTCTTGTAAAGGTAAAGAGAGATGCTGCTGGGTGCTACAGAGCACAGGGAGAGGCAGAGAAAAAGGTTGTGAACTACTGATTTTTGAGACAAGGATTGGATTTGAAATCCTGTTGCAACAAAACTGAAGGCAGGATTGCGTATATTAGGAACATCTGGGCCAATACTTTACTGATGATCTTTGGATGGCAGAACTGCCCATTTGCTTTGGGTGACTGAGTAGGAGGAGCGATATTTTTATCTCTCCAAAACATATCAAAGGCATGTGGAATCATTTTAATCAAGTTTCTCAATAGTTTTTTGAAGACAGCTTAAGTCCTCCTTCATATATGTCATAATCGGAGTAGTGCCTTAAGTAAAAATATAATCCTCCCCGCCCCGATCAGCTAATGTGCTCTCTCTCTTCAGTGACTGATTTTGCACCTTTCATTCTCAGAAATTTAAATTCAGATTCAAATTGAAGGTCTCTCCTGCTTACAAATGGATGATACAAAAACTTTCAGAACTCTTTCTCAAACTTGTGCCCCCTGTCACCTTCTCCAAGAATCAAGAATACTTTCTCAGGAAGTCCTTTTTTGCATCTTATGTGATTTTTATTTTTTTTTTTTTACCTTATGTGATACAAAACATCAAGGATATCATGGAGTATTGAAGGACAAGTATATTGAAGGTGTTCTATGTATAAGCATGAAAATAAAATTCCAACATATTGATGTGAAAATTAAATATATTTTCTTTCTTTTTTTTTTTTTTTTTTTTATGCTGGACAGTCGCTTTAAAATAGTGGTAGGCCAAAAAGTATCTATCCAAAGCTGAATTTTTCAGATGCTGAAATCTGATACCACAGGGAAGGAAGTGACGCTTTTCATCCATAGTAAATCTTCTTGTGTGCAAAGATTATTGAGCTTAGGTCCATTGTGTAACTGGAGTTTGACTTGGACTGCTTGGTCTCTTGTTTGATCAGCAGGATGAGGTCTGTGTAAGTTTTGTAGCTTATGGAATCATTTTGGAAAAAAAAAAAAAAGAAAAAGAAAAAGGAAAACAAACTGAAAGGCTAGATCCAGGGAAAATCCCCAGCTATAGCTCTGACATTATATTTGTTTATTTGTTAATTTGCTTTATTTGTTAATTCTGAGTATTTATTTTCTAATGTGACATCTGGCTATCGTTTTGTGACACCTCTAGCATGTTTCTGGATATTTACCATTCATGTTACGTTCAAGGTGTTTAAATGATAACCAACTCCCGTTGTCATCCCAAAGGTGGTACAAGGATACTTTTCTCTTGCGATAATATGAAATCCCCCATTAATCATATATTTCTGTAGCCTTGGATTATCAGAAGTTGACAAAGTGGCATATAGGGTAACCGTGGGACACTGGATGCAGCTGTTATTGCTGCCCGCAACCTATTGCACTTAGATATACAATTATCTGAATATCATGTTGGGGAAACTCGTGCCTGCAACAGGGTAGTTTAGGTGGACTTTGTCTGCCTCAGATCAGCAAGATATTTATATTTGCTCTACTTTGCCTTAATTAAGACACGGATACAAAATCATGTACATGTAAGTGCACACTACAAAGTAGATGGAGAGCAGAGGAAAATTATTTCTTCCTTTTTACTTTCCTTGTTATTGCTCAGAGCTTTAAAGAAACTGCTGTGTGTTCCCTCATCAGTAACAAAGTCTCTCTAGTCTTTAAAAAGCAAAGTAAGAGTGTAAGTAGCATGTATATGAAGATCACCGCCAGTTTTAAATTATTTAAATTATATATACAGAGGAAATGTGATTGCTAAAAAGAGCCAACATATGGCTCTTCAGACTTTGGGTAGATTCACCCATGAATTTACTTACTGCATGCTTGACGGTTGTCTTTGAAATTCTCCTTAAATTTTGGAAGAGCTAAGGAAAAATGCAAAAAACCCAACATGATACTTAGCCTTTGAAGCAGTAATCTTTTTGAAATCGTAATGCTAGGGACATATTTCTACCTCTAAAATGCCAGTGGGACAAACTACCAAATCATCATTTACTTTGAAGCAGATTGTGTAGTCCTTATAGACACCAGTGAATAAGCCATCAACAGTTAAAATTTTCTCAGTGTTGACAAGGACTTACTGTTACGGATGTTATGAGCATTCAGCATTTAGTTCTATGATGAACTTACTGTATGAATGAAAAACTGTTGAGATCGTGATTCTTGATTTGCACAAAGCTTTCAAAGATACTGTATTTCAAAGCCTTCTTGGGTAGCTTGGACAAGCAGTGGTTAAGGGAAGACAACGTCAGCTACAAAACTTGGTGGTTGTCATGAGCAGGAGAGGAAGAATTATTTAGGAACTTGTTTTGGGTATGGTAATGACGACACTATTTTGAGAAAGGGAAAACAATTTGAACATCAGGAAACCATTCAGCAGGCAAGATGCACTGAGTCTGGAATAATGTTCTAAATTGTGAAGTGGTATCTCATTTATGTATCTTAAAAATGACATAGGTAAGAAAATGTAATGTCAGGGAGTCTTGTATTGGCTGTGTAACAGCTGGGATGGCATAAATGTATATAGTTTTATATATATACATCTGCTGGGACAACTCAGGGAAGTTGAGCTAGATAACCCACCCTCTTTCATTTGATAGAGGGTGTTTTACAGATCTTTTTAATGAAAGCAGATTCCAACTTTAAATTTTAATAATAGAATTTTTCCAGGGAAGCATTCTTCTTTCAAAAGCTGGAAAGACTAGTTTAGTGAGAGCACAAGTCAGTGATTCTTAGCTGTGACTGCTCCACCTAAATTTGTTCCTAAGTTTTTAACACAGATATAAAGTAATAAAGACAGAAATTAAGGGACTTATTTTGTCCTTAGGGTAGAGATGCTCATGTCCATTGGAATTATCTTTTGGTCATTCTCTCAAGGAGCATTTCAGATGCTGCAGGTCCATATTTACGAGCCATTTTCCTTTGATTCCATATCTAATGAAAAGGTTGTGCAAGGTGTGACTACAGAGTGAGCAGCAGGCTATTAAGTTCTTTAGATGGAAACCACCAGATAGTACCACTACACAATTTGGACAAGACCTTCTGAACAGTTATCACAGGTGCATCCCACAGACATCAACACAGGAGGAACTGACCTGTGTGTAAAAAGAGGATTTTACTTTAGCAACGTTCCTTGGACAACACCTCCTCTCTTCCTCTGTGCAGAATTGCTTTGATACTGGCCACCATGGCACAGGGGAGCGCATTTAGGTGGCATCCACTGCAGTTTGCAAGGTTACTTTCTTTGCCTGCATGAAGTGAATTACTTGTCAATATATATGAGACTGATTTAAAAATAATGACTTGGATCTTGTGATGTGAAAGTGAGTACTAGGCACATCCTGGCATCAAGCAGAGAGTCCAGAAAGAGTGTGGCAGAGCTGGAGTCTGGTCTTGCACACTCCAAAATCTACCAGCCTGCCACATACATGCTAATTTAGGGCTACTGTAGTGCACTGGTTTTACAGGCAGCGAGTCACTGCACACCAGAGTGAAGAGGAATCGGGGAAGGTTTTGTGCCCCAGTGTTTCCTACAGGATGCCTGCTGGGCCTGCTGTGAGAGCGAGCACACGCAGGATCCCTTCGAAGTAAGCTCTGAGGATGGGTGAACTGCTGCGCTCCCTGGGCCCACGCAGGAGAGCACAGCCCTCTCCCTTGCCTCACCCTTCCATCTGCAAGTTTCACCTACTGCTTATAGCTCTTCCCTTCCCTCTCATTGCGTTTAAAATCAAACTGCAAGTTTTCTGGACATAGATTCACTTTTTTTCTAGATGTGTGCTAAATATCCAGGCAAAGAATACTGAGCACGCGGCAAGGTGACTGAGTGTGGCACAGAGACTCCCAAAGCAGCTTCAGAGGAGCGTTGGTCCTGCAATCACTTTGTTGTGGCACTGCAATGGGATCGCTCACCTTGCTGAACTGCGTGCTGCTACGGGAAGACTGCTACAGGTATTTGAGTTCATGGTTTGGAAAGAAGCTGTTGAGATCTCTCTCCACTACCCTGCAGTATGATGGTGGCAGTGTAGTGATCCTCTGAGAGCTGTGATTTAGTTAGTCACAGGTGCTTTGCTTGGGGTTAGAGTTGTTGCATAAGCGCAAAACTTTTTATTAGCAGTAGTATTTTCAAGAAAGCAATCCCTGGGCAGAAAAGGGCTTCAGTGTCCCCCCTCAAACATCACACTAGGTAAAGAAGAAATAGCTCTTCGTTCTGCTGACTCAGTTGAGGTGCTCTAATAGGCTGCAGGAAGCAGGGAGGGGATTGCCTAATGACTGGAAATAACAAAGGGGTGGGGCGGGAGAGCCTAGTCATAAAATCCCTATTCCTCCACCCCTAATCTGCATGAGGAGTTCCTGCCAGCTGTACGACTCGGGATCTTTTAATATTGGATTTATATGCAACTGGGGCTGCAATGGGATCAAATTTAAGTTCAAATGAGGTAAGCAAAAGAAGCCAATAGCAAGCATAAAGCGAGTAAAATTGTCTGATATTCCAGTTAAGTTGGTCATAGAGGAGAACAAGCTGTTTGAGTGGTACAGACAATCCACGGATAGAGAGTTTGCTGTTCCTCAGATCTTATGGTTGCAAGAATGGTTTTCCTAGTCCAGCCTTTTACAGAACCTTGTGGCATGTCTGCACTTTTAAGCTGTGTTTTAGGGCTAATAAGGTTACTTATTGTGCTTCCTTAAAAAAACAACACTTCATGTCAAGGAAATAAGAAGCTGGCACAGAGTTGTGATGGGTTTGGTGGTCGGTATAGCACATAATGAGTGCTGTTAATGAGCATAGCTCTAAGTATGGCTTTGAATGTGAGATGTTTTTCAATGTCAGCCTAAACTAAGAGTTTAAACATGTAGCTTAGTTTTCTTAACTTTGCCTTGTGTTGTTTTTCCTAGACTTTTACGGGCACCTCAGCACCAGCGGTGAGAACGGTAGGTAGTAATTAGCTGGCCCTTCATTAAATGTTGTCCAGTGCTGAATGTAGATCACCAGAAAAAATGTTAGGAATTCAATGGCTTGGGGGAAAACTGTACTGCAATATTTACTGAACACTGAAAAGCTGAGCTGTGACTTCAACTTTGTAGATGAAATACTGCCTTGGCTTTCCGTAAGCTCTAAATAGCCTGGCCTTTGTTGGTGTCTGATGCTTATGACGCTGTAAGTAGGTTTTGCGCTGTATCAGGGCTGGTTTATACTTCACCTATATTAATTTTTTAATTCCTCCTTTTTTTTTTGTGTTTTGATTTCTTTGGATGAAACACCCACTTGTCTTATACGTTATTCCTTCATAAGAAGACTCCATTTAAATGGGTCTTTCAGTTGTTCTTAGTTCTTTAGTATTCCTTGTAGGCTTTCTTTGCAATGTAATGACCTGTCATAGAGCTTACAATTCTCTGTGTAACACAGTGTTTAAAAAACACGGTGTCAGAACAGGTAAAGCTGTGGAATAAATGTGTTGTGTTCAGCCTCCTAACAAGCCCAATCGCATCAGCCTGGTAGGAGTGGGAGCAGTGCCCAAACCTCTCTGAAGGTGAGAGCAACGAGGTGTTTTGTAAAGGCTGAACCAAGGATGAATTCTTTGCACAGGCAAATGAAAACTCCCTGGGCAATTTGCAAATGTTCACGTTAACAAGTATTAGCACAAGGGAAAATACATCAGATAAGCTGCTATGAGCCAGCAAATGGGAACAATGGCAATGGCAACAGGATGGGGCTGTCTTCAGACACTTGCAATGGGTTTAGGGCTGCCAATATCAGTTGCAACTCTCTGGGGATCTGTAGTCGGAAAGATGGGCTCTTGCCCCTGCTTCAGTGATGTGAAGGTTTGTGGTTTGCTTTGGGCTTTGGTTCCACATAGGGTATTGCAGTGATACAGAGATTCTCCCAAATGGTGGTAAATCTGGTCTGCCTCGTGGAGGTTTGCTGTTATTGATAGTATCTGATGCCCAATTGTGCCTGAGAGCCACTTACCTTCTCTGTTTAAAGTGAAATGCTGTGGTAAAGCAAAGACTTTGCAGAGTTTCTTCAGAATGTAGCTTTTAAAATGATGCTTAGGCCTCTGTGTATAGTCTCGCAGCCCTAAGGAAGTATGCTAGTATCATAAAAATTTTTACTTTTAGTTCTGTATACTTAGCATGTGTTTAGAGGATCAAGCTGGTGGGTTTTTTTTGATGTTTTTTTTTTATCCTTAGTGTTTTTTACGTTGTTAGTAGGTCTCTAGGTGTCAGACCTGTACAGTTCAGTGGCTTTAGATTATGCCTCTTGTCTTTACAGTATGTAAGGTGGCAGATCTGGCCTGAATATAGTACATACAATTTAGAGTAGGACCCAGAGCCCCTTCTTTCGGTCCTGACTCTTCAGGGCTCACAGAAGCAAAAATCAGGAAGGACCTGAGCGCTTTTTTTTTTTTCCATGAAAGTTGGTATTTATGATGATAAATATATAAGCATAGTATATCTGAGTTATTTTTGTTACTCAATGGCTCAGTTAAGGAAATCAGCTTTCATTATCAGAGTCGGTTTCAGGGCAACCCATGGGATGTGTGTGATTTAAACTTGAGTGGCCATTTAAATTAAAGGGAATATGTAAAATATTTGGTGAGAAAATAAGCTGACAGGCAGAAAAGTAATACTTTTTAAATTGCTGAAACTACTGGATCATATAAAAATAATACAGGCTAGCGTGGTCTTGAGAAAAAACCATGCTGAACTGTGGAAATGTTTGACTTGGATTCTCTTGTAAGATTTGGATTTATTCTAACATGCAAGTCCAGCTGTGGAGCTGCAAACAGGAAGAGAAGAAAAATCACATGAAAATGGCAGTCTGAAGCCACACAAGTTTTACATAGCTCTTGGAAAGAAACAGGTCTTGAGTCACTGCTGCTACATTTATTTTTATTCTGGAACAACCCCAGTGACTTCTACTGACTTAATAATGCTTGGCTATGCGATATCTTAAAATGGGTGAAATAAATACAAAACATGTAGTGCAAGGAAAATGTGTTTCTTATGCATTTGACCTTGCCTGAGGTGGTAGACATAGTAACATAATTAAATCCTGCCTGCCCTTGAGGCTTCGAAACTCTTTGAAGTTTAAAGGTGCCACATACCTGACCCAGGTCAGGAGCAAGGCAACGATTTGTGTTTTAAAGTCCTGCCACTCTTTCTGACAGGGCTGAGTGTTTTCTTTGTTGTTCTTGATAGTTTTTAAAGTAGTCGTGAGATTTCTTTTCCTTTTTGAAGAGAAAGCTGAGGGAAGAGTGCTCTGCTCCAAATAGAGCTGACAGGTCATTTTACTTTGATAACTGCCTTTTCTCTTGATGTAACTTGGGAATGTTGTACGTGTTCCACCTCAAGAAACAAATTCTATAAAAGACTTTTAAGCTTGGAATTTTACTGAAATAGAGCAGTTTTAGAGCCCAGTTATGTAACTCTTATTCATATGGATGAATACTCATGTATGTGAACACTCCTATTGACTTCCCTGGGACTAGATATGTAAGGATTGCACAAGTGTGCCACAGGACTTAATTGAACTTTTATCTGACGTAGGATAGTGTGACCAAGTCCTGTGTTTGCAATCTCATATATTTAAGTAGTTTCAACAGTGATTATTAAAATGCCTGGCTTGTGTTTCCGGTTTATGAGGTAACAATCATGTCTCAGACGAAATAAATACAGAAGCTGAAAGTCAAAGTGTGCGTAATAACTGACCTGGGAGGCTTCTGGCCTCAGAGCTTAGCCAGCCTGCAATATGGTTATTGTCACATTAAAGGGAAAGATGTGGAAGTCATTGCCTATTACTAGCAGATTACCCAGTTTAAGATACACCCTTCAATAGTTTTTCTGTGTGACTTTGAGTAAGTTGCTGACAGCTAGACTTGACAAAGCATTCAGGCACCTAAAAGTTAGGAGCTCTAAGTTCTGACTTTAAAGTCTCTGGTGTAGGAACAGACTGTACAACCCAAAGTGAAGCACTGAGGATTGATTCGGTATGTTTGAAGAGTTAGAAATACCAGAATGGGAATTGTAACAGCTGAGAAGGGAACTGCATAAACAGGTACATCCTGCTAACAGGGACAGCTGAGCACAGAAACACCCTTCTTAGATCCTATCTCTGTGTGCCACCTTGGGATGCAGGGAGACACCACTGTCTGCTTGAGATGCACAAAGTAGAGGTCTAGATTCTCATTTTCAGAGAACTGGCAAAGGTTATTCCTTTACAATGGTGCCCAGCCTAGTGGTTATAACACTTCCTTGTGTTGGGGAAATTCTCAAGTCTGTTCTTCTGTATTCAAGGGCTGCAAATCCCATCCTTCCTGGGTAAAGATATGCTCCACCTCTCCTGCTGAAATAGCACTACTGAGGGCAAAAACTTTTAGGATTTATTGGATGGGAAAGCAGGGACCAAGCATAAATGTAGCAAATATGTCAGTAGATTTGGCAGGGATAGACAAGCCTTGAATGTTGGTCCCTGTGCTTAGGAGTGCTTCTGTTTTACCCATTTCTATTTAACACATTTAGGAAAGTAGTTCTGGCAGTTCAACTGCATAGTCTGGGCATGATGTCTTTTGGTTGCTTTTGATTGGAGACTGTAATCTCCCTCCCTGCCCCCGCCCCCAAAAAGAACTAGGTTTTTTCTTTCAAGGTGTGTCTGTTCAAGATCTCCTTTGTGGCCACATTTGGAATAATGGGGCAGGTGGAGATGTGATATATTCTCTGAGACAGCTCAAAAGTCCCACAGCTGACAACTCAAGTGCTTGCAAACTGCGCACCATAAAGCCGTGCCCTGTGCGAGAGTCTGGACAAGTTAAGATAATGTAGAACAAATGTGCCTATATCAGTGACTGCAAGGGAAGTGCAAGAGGATATGCTGGGGATTACCTAGGCTGTTTCTTGGAGCCCGTTCTTCATCTCTGCTGCATTTTCACAGGTGTTGAGGTTTTCGTTGGTGAGGACAAGGACCTACTTCATTACACTGTGTTAGCGTCCAATCTCATATCATGGTCCAAGTTGCTTTACACTTTGTCAAAGCATTGTGAAGCACCTCAGGATAAGCCTTGTGCTACAGCTGGAAAGACAAATGGTCCGGCAAAATGTATAACATGTATGAAGGGAATAGTAGCAAGGTACATTTTATTAGTTAACCATCAGTACCTTGTTTTCACTTTTGCTGCTTATGATGAATACAGGCACTTCAGATGCAAAGTAATAAAACCTATGTGTTTGTGTTAGGACACTGTGTTAACTTTACCAGGGTATGATAAGTCTATGAATGCAGGAGTGAGAGAGTTAATGGATAGAATTAATATCTGTTCTTACAAACTGGTATAGAAAGAAAGATTAGACAAGCTTCTGGGCACAAAACACCTGTTTCTGTTCTAAAACAGAATTAGTGGACTCAAAGCTAAATACCAATTTGAAGCAAGTGTTGAGAGAAACAATATCTGTACATATATTGGTTTTAAAAGGAAAGATGGTATCTATGAAACAGAGGAGATGTCAGTGTGGGAGTGGAGAGAAAGATGTTAAGTAGTTATCTCCAAGGTGAAATAGGGAAAGAGTTAATTTATAGCCTGAGGAATATGAAGACATGTAAGTATGAGCCATGGAAGTTATGAGGTATTATAGAATTAGTATCTCTGAGACAAGGTGTCTGATATCTGGTGGAGTTCTGAATTAATTCCCAGGATCATCTCTGGAAAGAGTTTAGTAGCCTTCTGCTGGGGATCAGGGGTGAAGATCAGAGATGGATCCGAGTTTTCATGAGAAGTATTTCATCGCTGTCAGCTGCATTTCTGGCCTTTTAGGCTGTCTGTGGGAGCTTGGGCTGGTGCAGGAGCTTTTGCTTGTGCATAGCAATTGCTTAGCTCTACTCACACAGCTGTTGTGATGGTGTTTGGTCCCAGAGACAGTCTGTTCTATTGCAGGCAGTGGTGTGTAAGAGGCAATGACATGCATGTGTGCGCTGTAGGGCTGTTTATTGTGATAATAATGGAGCAATGTTAGAAAGATGTGATCTTTGTCAAATCAAACCCTCAGCACCTATTCTCAACTCATATGTGGTTTTGAAATCTGTTGCTTCTATTTCAGACCTGAGGAGGGTTCTGTGCAAAAAATTTGTATAGTTTTACCAACTGGTCCAGTTGGTTTGATAAATGATATTGCCTCAACCTTAAAAACCTTGTTTTATCCACACCCTTAGAACTTTAGGGTTAGAGTAGTCTGTGACTATAGACTATAATATTAATCTCAATGTCATCTTTTTTCTTTTTTTTTTTTTTTTTGAACTGCCATGCAGAGACCAGTATCTCCTTTCAACTTGCTCACTGTAAAAATACTAAGAGTGAGGAATGTCCGGAAAGCAGACGTGCGTGAGTACTTCTACCATTGTTGGATGTTTCTTACAATTCTTTATAGTAAAGAAAATATTTGGTTAGTGTTACTATTCTTAGATTGTGTAGGAATAAAAAGATATGTTGCTGCAGGTTTGCCAGAATTATTTTTACTGTGATACTGAAGCGTTGCTTTCCGCTCTTAAGTGTAAAGAGGCTAACTCAAGTAAGGTGATGAATTTGATCTCTTGCTTTCATACCTCACTGTCTGAGACTTATTTCCTACCCTTGTGACATCAGACAGCTGCTGATCAGAGGGCTGCTCTTTAAATGATGAAAATTCTTGTTCTTTTGAGTAAGAAACCT
The DNA here is from genome assembly GCA_013397275.1 of Burhinus bistriatus. NCBI lineage: Eukaryota > Metazoa > Chordata > Aves > Charadriiformes > Burhinidae > Burhinus > Burhinus bistriatus. Next base: position 77,731 of record VYXH01008561.1, read on the forward strand.
GAGTATTCCCTACAGAATTTTGGGACAGACGAAAGGAGAGGACTGGTGATGCAAATGTAAATCAGCAGTAGTATGAAAGCCGATGAAAATAGCAGAAGTACAAGCAAAAATATTCTATTAGTGCTGCAGAATTTATATATATGTAAGAAGAGATGGTAAAATCCAGTGTGTCTGGGAATTTATTTAACCTAGAGAATGGAACAGTTTAAAAGTCAGAAAAAATTAAGCAGAGCACTGTGAGTGTTTTAAAGGAGTTTAAGTGAGGGATAGTGAGGGGAAGTGAGAAAATGATATCTAGAATAGAGACTACAAGAGAAAAATGTCATAGCCAGATCACAAAACAAGAGTTGATAGTGAGAAGAGACCAAGATAAAAGAAATCTCTACAGAGATCTCTACAGGTGATATCCAACTGTGGAAGCCCTGTAATGATTCACCTTCTCTGCCTCCGCAGACCAGTGGGCATCGGCTTGTTGAACCCATGTGGCAGCAAATATAAAACAGAAATTCTCAGTGCAAGAATGAGATTTGCAGTAGGTGGAAAGAACAGTTTGTTCACTGTCCAGATGTGACACGGACTCACCCAGGGGAGGGACTGATTTAATTCTGAATTTTAAAATTCTCAATTCATTGAGGAGCTTCCTCACAGCTTTTGTTCCACAGATGTGGGTCCTCAAAAGCCCACTCTCCTGGGTGCACCGGGGCTTGTTCATTTGCCTTTCAAAAGGTAGTTATGCCACTGAGTCACTTTCATAGGGAAATTTGCATGGTGAAATATTTGTGTAAAGAAGTTGGAAAGGCATGAAAGAAGAAGGCAAAATAAAGACAAAGAGAATAAGAAAATCCAAATTGAAAAACCACAAGAATAAATTGGAAAGATCTAAAACAAAGAGGAAAAGTCCACAATATGTTCACCAAAATCTTGCTAAGCATTGCTCAAAATGAAATTTCTTTTAGCACACTCAGAATTTCATGCAGCACATCAGAGTTTCTAAAGAAACCAGTTGTAAATTTTAGTTAATCTACTATATATTTTGAGATTTCAACTAATGTAATGAGTCAAGAGTAGAGGCAAATCTCTGTCGTCTTATCTGAGGTTCATTTGGTGGTTCCTGGCAGGAAGAACGTGGTTGGAACACATAAAAGTTGTGCTTAACAACAGTATTTTTGAATGAATGACTACTATCAGGGAATATATCTCTGCTGCACTCACTTGTGGTATTCTTGGTTACTCCTGTATCTTCTGTAATGTAATACTACGGGGCTTATTTATCTTTTTCCTTTTGTTTTTTCAGCTTTAAAAAATCTGCTATGATTTACTGAATGCTTTGTGTACTGTTTATGTCTTAATATTTTTTACTCTAGAAATGACAGATGATAAAACTACTTTGTGATATTTACTGTGTCATTTTGAGAAAAGGTTTTGGTTCATTAGACAAAGTGAGAGCACCTTATAAGATGTAAAGTTCTGGGTTTCTTAGAGAGTAAAAACCTATTTTAATGTGCAGAAACACAGACTTTGTGAGCTTATAGTTTTATGCACTGACTTTTTATTTACCAAAACCCAGATGTTCAAATGCCTCAGTGGTGATTTACATCAACCAAATATGTGAGCTGACCAGGCAGTCACTCCAATTACGTCTGCAATCCTGCATGCACAATTGCATGTGCATTTCTGTGCTCCAGCAGGTCACCTGCTTATGCTGCAATTCATTGTGGCTGTCCTTCTCAGGAACGAATTGCTCACAGTCGCTGCTTACCACAGTGAATTGGACAGAATTTCTTCATGAAGCCTGTTGGCATGTCTACCACATCATATTGCCTTGTTTCCTTGTGTTCTGGTCTCAAGAACAGATGAATATCATATCTTTACCCCCTTGGGATGACCCAAATTCAGAACCTGGGCTTCCCAAGGCTTTGTTTAAAGTGTATTTGGCAGAGGGATTTGAAAACTTTTCAGCAAGAGTATTTTCTTTGCAGAGAACTTGTTTTCTGAGGAAACTCAAATTATTGTGGAAAAAAAATATTCATTTTTTGTCTGTAGTGGGAAGGATATATCAGGCAGGCTTTACCTTTTCTGAAGCATTAAAAAGGCATTTGAGAATCCAAACATTTCAGCTAGTTGTCCTCAAAACCTCGGTATTTTCAACTATGGGAAAGTATCCTTTTTCTACCTGTCTGTAATGGTAACAGTACGCTTCTTGTTACAATTCTGAGTTAGCATCTATTTCCTCCACTTTAGCTTTCCTGTTTTTCTGATTAAACCTTGGTGTTTCCCATCTCAAGAGTATTTTTTCCTATTTTCTTGTTAGTGAAGTGTTTGTGCTTAATTTATTGAAGTGAATCTTTCTTTGTTGTTTATGATTCTCACATTCCTATTTACCAGTGAAAAATAAATACACTTTAAAAGTCTTTCTCCCTACTGTTGTTCCAGAGCAGGATAATTTTGATAGATTTGGGTATAGGCCTGGAAATCCAGACTGTGTTTTGGACCCTGACACTGCATTATGGGATCTTGGGCAAGTCATTCAAGTTTTCTCAATGTACTTATTTGCTTAATCTTTACATTGCTACTGTGAAGTAATTCATCAGTGTGTCTCAAGTTCTTTGAAAATGGAAGCTCTAACATTAATCACCATTAACCATTTACATTTTCATCTACCTACACTTGTACCTCTGCCGAATGCCTGATTGATCATTCTCTTCTGATCAAGTTTGAATAAGGGAAATTTCTGGAAATGCTTTCCTTCCCACAGCTATTATTAAAGTTTTGCTAATAGTGGTAGCATTGTTAACTACATGATAAAAGCATGGCTTGGGAGAAATATGGTTGGCGGAAAAATCTAAATCTGTAGTTGTTACTGAAAGATAAAGAGGAAATACATGAAGACAATTGTACTTAATATGATGTAATAACACTGTTACAGGTTTTGAGTATGATGCAGGGATTGACTATGGGTTGAATCATTTGACCTCTTCTGACTCACAGGTTGCTGTAAGAACCAGATGACTCTTTGAGCGTTGCTAAGGTGAAATAAAGAGAATATGAATTTCATTATAGGTATGAGAGAAAGGCCATAGGTGCCTGTGTCAAGATTCTGCAAGTCCCACTCCCTGGTGGTTCTCCCTCCAAACATGGGAGGTCAGAATACGGAAGGAGCCTGATGTCTTTGGTTGGCATTTATGGCTATCTTCCCCAGACTTGAGTGATGGCAAGATTTTTCTAGTCTGCAGATAGAGTGGTAGGAAGGAGTAGGATGCATTGTAACTTAACCCTGGTGCTGAGGTTGATTTTGTTTTCCAAAAGACGCTGACAAAGGCCGAACTTCTAAAAATTTAGTCAAATATATGAATGAATATGAAATTGGCAAATTCTGGTTTGTGATAAGGAGACCAAACTTTTCAGCTTTGATGGGGGAACACTTTCCTTTTTGGCAAAAAAATCCATCATTCTTCATTTAAGCCAGCACTTTGATAAAAGCTTTTCAACTAGTTAAGGTACCAAATCCAGGAACGAAATGCTAGAAAACAAGTCTCTCTGCAGCCCAGATAGGAGGTTGTGAGGTATGTTGCCTGAGTGACAGAGGAGCCATCCTAGAGCTGATGTGAGTGTGTGGGGCAGAGGCCATATACCAGTAGATATTATCATGTTTTGGCAACATTACCCTGCCCCAGTTATTTGGATAGTTATGAATATAGAGCTAAATGCAGCATCAGTATGTGTGCTTGTACTGCATGTGGACTACAGTGTTATTTCAAATGAAACTTTATATTGGGAATGAGTATGGCAAATGTGTGAGGATATTTCTGTTTTCCCATGAGTGCTTCATTGTAATATTTACTCCTCACCCTGTATATTTTAGGAAGAAATCCCCTACCGTGTTACCTTTGTCTTACTAGGGTTAAACGTACACAGTGTAGTAATTCTCTCTCTGGATATGTTATCACTCTACCCATCTTCTCGTTATACAGTGACCCTTTCAGATTGCTACGTGACACTGTGGCTGCCTACTGCCTCAACCGAGAAGGTTCGGACCAGAACCATCAGGAACAGTAAAAACCCCGTCTGGAATGAAGCTTTTTGCTATAAGATCGACCGCCGAGTCAAGGTAGTGAAAATAAATGGGTTTTCACCATTTGCTGTCTGCAGATAGTCAGTAGATTATGCAAAACTACAGTAAACCCGTAAGTGTTTAGCTAGTTTCTGAACACTGAAGGTGTTAAAGATTCCTCAGGAAAAATTCTGGTGTCACATTTCCTTGGTATCGTTCTGTTCCAGCTATTTGTTACTTAAACATCTACTATAGTGAAGCAGTGAGAAGCAATTAAATGCCCTGCAGAATATGGCCTTACTATCCTATTCCCGGTCTTGACCAGATACAAGTGAAACCCAAGATAAAGATCACATGAAAATAACAGGAAGATAAATTAGTTCTAGGTAGGGTGGAAAGGAAATCCTTTACATTTTCTTTGTGTACCTGTGCCTGTTTTATATGCTTAGAGCCAAAGGCTATAAAACCAATGTAGAAACATTTAATTCATGAATTTGTGACAAATTCATGAAAGTTCTGCATGACTTGCCTGTCTTGTTTCATTTCCTCAGGCAGACAAGCTTGGTTCTCTGTGTATGTACAGTTATTAATGTGAAGTCTAATACTCCCAAATCTCTTCCCCTTTTCCGTTTCTCTTTCTCCTTTTCCCTTTTTCCCCTAAAACTGGAGGGGGGAGGGAGGAAAACCTAGTCTTGAGATTTTCCTGACTTACAGAGCAATTAGATATAGAAAGAAGTCCATGGTATTCTTAACCTCCTTTTGCAGAATGTGCTGGAGCTAAAGGTCTGTGATGAAGACACGATCACTAGGGATGACGAACTCTGCACTGTTCTCTTTGACATAGATAAACTCACCGTAGGACGTACAGTTCGAGTGAAGTTTCAGCTGAATCCACAGGTGAGCAATAGAATCAGTGAGAACACAAAAGCAAACTCTTTCATTCAAGCTAAATATATCCTTTTGCAGTGTTTCCTTATGGGAAAATTTTTGCTGCTATTATACGAAAGACTTAAAATCCCTGTATGAGTGCTCCATGCTAGTTTTTGTAAAGAACAAATATCTATGGTAAAAATCTAGGATAGAACCAGCTAGAACTATTTACCTGGTGCCTTCATTCTGAATATTTCTGGCATTTTTGTTGGCTCTTGGTATGAGTTCTGACACTTTCCACTGTAGTAATATTAATGCAGCTGGTTGTTTTTGTGTTAGGAATTAAAATTTGAAAAATGGCTGTTTTAGCAGAATAGCGGGTCCTATGTCTGCATGCTCATATAGCATCAGTATCATAAAATTCAATATCTTCAGTTGGCACCACAGTGTCTTTTGCAAGTTTTTCTTATGTTCTGGGAATTTTCCTAAGTGCTATTCTAAATATATATTTTATAAATGATATGTAACTTGTGTGATGAAAGTTATGAAGAAAAATAAGTAATATACCTTTCTTTATTTTCTCCCCCTCTCTTCAGGCACGTGAGGAGCTGGAAGTGGAGTTCACATTGCAGAACACGTGAGTAGAGTCCTAAATTCTATATGAACTGCTGTATTCTGTATAAAAACAGACTGGAAAGCTGGTTCATCTGTGACGTGCTTCTTAAACTTACAGTCTCTGAAAGTAGTATCTAGGTGTTTTGATCCAAGTCTAGTAAATTGGAATTTCAAAATACATATGTTTAGATTTTAAATATCTTAAAATGTAATTTTTGCCCTGTTTGACTGCTGCCTCCTGGGCACCACCTTTCTCCTCTTCCCTTTTTGTCATTGAATCACTACAGAAGGAAGTATGAGGACAATTACAAAATTCAGCAAGTTTTGGCCCTTAGAAGGAGTGTCAAGCCTAAATGTCTTATGTACTCCTTTCTTGGAGAATCTGGCTTTTCAAATCCACAGCATTATAAAATGCTCTCTTGTAAGTTGATCTGTTCAGCTCATGTGGCTACACGTGAGGAGCTGTGGTAGACTTATCAGTTCCAGCAGGGCAAGGAACAAAATATTGTGCATAAAGAAAGTAGCAAAGATCACTGTGGGAGGCTGAGAACTGAGGAACCAGGAAAACTGGAGGAGCAGCACTAGCTTCACTCAATAGGCTTGAAAGCTGTTGGTGGAGTTTGACTGTTTAGGGGACGTGTTTGCTTCAGGTGATTCATGCCGTGGAGAAATCTGTCACTAACTGGAGAGGGAGTCTGGTGCAGGATCACAGGTATTCTAGTCTGTCTCCATAATACGCTTTATGACTTGGGGGAAATTACTTGAAAGGATTTCTGTTACCAATTTGATGCATATTATTGGACGGAAAGTGTTGTTAGAACAACCTCAGAGACACGATGGTACTGCTGGGACCTTGTCAAGGCATTCGGGGCACTTCAGGATAGTGCCTAGCAGGATAATATGTTGGTGGAGACTTTGAATAATGTTTCTGTTCCTGACAAAAGGGGAAATTGGGACTTGCTGGAGAATGCGCAGTAGCTCAGTGTTATGAACGAAGAAGGAAAGATCTCCCAGTGTTTACAAGCAAAAAAGCCATTGGAGATAATGCAATCGCAGAATCTCCTACTACAATTCATGGAAACTCACCAAGGTGGATTGTTTGTTGTTTACTGTGCACCAAAACTGGCCGAAGGCCCAGTAACAGCAAGACAAATGGCGCTTATCACAGCTTAGGAGTGTCATGACATCAGTAATGGTAATGGAGAAGGGAGCTCCAGCAGATGTCCCACATGGCCAGTCTAGGATCTTCCTTTCTCTGCAAGTTAGAGGATGGCTTATGGAGTTGGTACATAGAATCATACTCTTGATAATCCTGTTTTTTGATGAGGGAGGTCCAGGTAGGTTGTCTGCCAATTGCATTTTCCTAGAGACATAAAGTCAGAAATGTAGCAATTTCTGCAGGTGCTGTCTGAGGATGAATTCTGCTTGTTGAAGATGATGGTTGGGACTGTACAAATAAAAAGGACCCTTGGCAGTCCCAAGGAAGAGGTTTTAAAAAGAATCACAGTCATAGCTCAGTTGCTACAGCAAGAACACGTCTGATCTCTTTTCATTCATGGTGTGGTACCTGGGTGACAAATGTAATAGTTATGGCCTGAAAAACTCCACATGCAAAGGGAAGAAATTGCTGCATCATAAGTCACGGAATGTCCCTGTGAGGTCCCAGCAGGACTGAGAAAAGGGAAGACACTTCTCTGGGAAACTGGTTTTCTTGTTGGAAGGTGGATAAACATGTCCCCTACCATCCCTCATTTGCGTTTCTTGCATATGCGTGGTGATTGGTCTTCCCATCAGCTGAGTCTGGAATAAAGGTGTAAGCACATCTGAATTGATTAAATATTGTGATCTTGTTAGGATACTGAGAGGGTTTTTTTCCCCCTCAACATAGAAAAGTGTGATATCAAGTAATTAATGAAAGGGTTTGTGCACTAAAATTGGAGACAATGGATTGCATTACCTGTGATAAACTAAAGAGCCCTGAAAAGGTGTGAAAAATGGAAGTAGCTGAGATGGGTCACCAGAAAGCTATGGACCAAATCAACCTCTCCTATGTTGAACAAGCTCATCAGGTTTTGGCAAGGGTTTTGGCATTACTGGATGGGAGAAGTGTTGACAGAGATTAGAGACAATTTTCAGAGGGGGAGAGACAACTATAGTGCTAATAAGAAGTACAGCTAACCATGCAGGACAGTTTCTAGAAATCTGGTATTGTGATGAGAACGATGAGAACATACTCTTTTTAGGTAAATATGGCAGTTTATCTCTGAAATGAGTAATTATTTCCACCAGCACATTGTGTCTGATGCTATTTGTCTGAAGTAGTTTTCCTCTCCTTCCCCATCTTAATTCCAGACTTTACCAATTGCAAGATTTACTGTATTAGCCTGATCTTTCTTTCCAGCGTTTCAGATGAATAATATCACACATGAAATGTAACCTCGGGCCAAGAAGGTTTCCTGGGTCACACCTACAATAGTGGCTTTGTCGCTCCTATTTTTGTTTGCCTATTGACATCACTGCAAAAATTATGTTTTGTGTTACTTTTACCAAAGAATGTTGTAAAAATTCCCTCATGATACACTCGTGGGCTGTATGAAATTAGTTGGAGCGTTCATTCCCGTTATCTTTTCTTTAAAATGGAAAAAACCCTTCATTTCAGTAGCTTGGTTTCCACAACTGCGAGACAAATACACTCTCTAGTTTTGCCTCGCCCTTATGCCACCCCTGCAGTACCTGCAAATGCTCACCTCTCTGCTGCCACTACCCGTGGCAGTCATTGAGAGCCAGACGTTTGATCCTAACGACACAGAGAGGAAGGCATGCTCCTTCCTCCAAGTGCCTTTTCACCAGCAACTGAGCCAAGGAATTGCAAACGCCTGCCCAGTGCTTTATGGGCCCATAACACAAGCCCAGCTGGCATGACAGCTGCTGCCCTCGAGCAGCAGTGACAGAAAAGGTAAGGTCGTTGTACACAGGTTGCTGATTTGCATACTTTAGTGCTTTTTGTGTTATTTTCTGGTGATTATCAACGGTAACGTGGGCTTTCTCCCTTGTGTTTCCCCTGGTAGCGTCCAGCATCAGCACGAGCCTCTACGAGTTGCTACGGGGACGGGGTCCCGCTGGACTAGGTGGCTTCGCTCCCTCAACATCCCCTTCCCCTCTGACTTCTGAAGCCCATGCCTGGTACTGAGGGGTCCCAAAGAGACTTCTGATGAACTAAAAGGTACTTTGAATTTCCAAGGAGGTGTCGGTGGGCTCTAGGGTATGTGCCAGGTCTGCTAATCTTTTTGGCATGTTTCTATCTTTTAGATGTCCCAAGTTGAGGAGGTGCATCTCAAACAACTCTTAGAAGAATGAAGGACCGCTCGGACACAACCTTTCGTCTCAGCTCCCCCACCCTTTTCTTTTTTTTCAAATATGAAAGATGATATTTAAAACAAAGCCCACTTAACACACATGAATGTAAATAGGTGTACAAAAAGTTGTATAAAAGTTAAATATTAATTATTGAAATATGGCAAAAGCATGATTTTTAGAAAATAAAAGTCTTTTTTTCTTTCTGTACTTCTGCTGTGTTATTTTGAGACATTTCCCCCGTGTGGGGGGTGGAATCAGCAAAGCATGCTAACCATTTGGTTTGGGCACTGCTGAGGAAACTCTCAGAGTAGGCTGAGTCTCCATCCATCAGGGACCAAATGTACTGTTCATATTTGTATTTGTGGCAGGAAGTCACAGGGCCTCAAGGGAGCAATTAAGGAAAAAGTTTAAGTCAAGGAAAATGACAACCAGAGAATCTTGGAGGGAAATACAGTTTTCTTTATTGAAAAAGTACCATCCCCCGTGCTTGTCTCAGGTTGTCAGAAAGCTTGTAAAAGCAGCTTGCACTATGTGGAAGCTGGTAAAAGAAGGGGAAGCTGGATCTGACATGAAAGAATTAGAATTTCCTACATAGGTATAAAAAAAAAAGTCCAGATTCTCTGGTGAAACAGAGCACAGTTGCCTACTCTAAGTGCAAACTGTAATATGGGAATTTGCGTGACTGTAACTTCCCATGCAGTACTGCCTGTTTCATTATAAGCCAGGCATGATCTAAAAAGGAGAAGAAGGCAGTTTGGTGTGTACCAGGTGTTGGGAAGTGATCCCCGGGCTCAGAGTCCCCTGAAGTGTTATGCACTATAGGTATTTAGTGGGGAAGGATGCCCGGAGTCTCTGTTCCTGGCTTCTCCTGCTGCAGGCTACAATATGCTGCCAGTTCTCATAGTAAAACTGAAGTCTGCATTAGAAAAGGCAGTGAATCACAAACTGATGCAGGAGAGGACAGGAATGTTAGTATGTGTAATGAGGGCTGTGTAATAGCAGGTTGCTTATTAGAGAAGTTACCAGTTAGTCCTGAGAAGTGGATATTATTCAGTGCTCCAAAGCAAGGCAAAATATTCAAAGGTCCCTGCCAACCTGAATAGTAAGAGCTCTTCTGCACCCAGCTCAGCTGTGTTTCTACCCTAGGTGATCTTCAAAGCTTCAGAGAGAAGTAAGTGCCTTTGCTCTTCTTAAAACCAGTGTATAAATCACCAGGCTAAATAAAAAAAAAAAAAAACCAACAAAAAAACAAAAAACAAAAACATTTAAAACATCTGTCTTATGTTGTGACCAGCAGAAACCTTGAAACTCAGGACTGGAAGTGCAGTGTGGAGAGTAACTTATAAGTGACAGCACCTGGGCTTCTTTACAGGAGTGACCACAGAGGTGACACTCCAAGAGGGACATCTCAGCCGTTGGTGCTTAACACCTGTGCTGTCCTGGTTCTTCCCAGGAGCCTTCCAAGCTGTTCTGTCCAACAATGCAGGTTCTTCCACCCTGTTTGAAGGTCATGCCTTGAACTCCTAATTATCAGTCCAACTTTATACTTTTCTGATACCAATACTCAAATAATACTATGCTGTACTGGATATTTACCTCTATAAAAAGAGATCTTTTCCTGTCTTTCCGCCTTCGTTTCACCAGGCTATTCAGACTGAGATCTTTTATTATCCACCATGCTCTTTCTCTGCTTTCCTTAAACTTTTTTAATGAAGTATTTGAGGATGGTGACACCATATGTCACGTAATGTTACAACTACTTGACTATAAAATAGCAATTAGGTGCAAAATTTGGGTCTGAAACAAAATTTGAGTAGTACTTAACCCCGTTTCCCTGCATTCAGGTAGAAACACAGAGTATTTTTTTGCCCATTACTGATCAATGTTCTTTGAACTCTTTTCAAATACATTTTCAAAAAAAGATCCTACAAAATTCTTAAGTAAAATTCTTTTTTCCAGTGTGCAACTTTTTTTCTTTTTTTTTTAGCAGGGTTAGTGGTTTGTGGTGGTTGGGGTTTTTTTGGTGTTTTGTGCTTTTTTAATAGAAAGTTTTTCCTGAGTGTTCTGAACTGTATTTAGCCAATTCATATTTTTCTCTTAAAGAAAATACTGATCTGGAAATGAAAGCTTAAACTGTTGATGAGCTTTGAAATTTTGGGAGAATTCTTTGTCATGGGAAATTTTATAAAGCTATTTTCATGTGTGTTTATGCAGAAATCTAAGAGTTGTTATTACCAATTGTAAGAGAAGGTTTATCACAATGTCATTCATCTGTTTTTAAAGGAAGCGTATTGCCTGGCTTCAGCTGAGATGGAATACATATCTCAACTATATAACTATGTGAGACTACAGAGAGTGTAATCCATAACTTTTAAAGTCTGAATAAACAGCTTATACTGACTGCAACAGGTTGAGGAGTTGGTGCTCAATCCTTATAACTTTATGTATGTATGTATTCCCTTTGGACTAATCTGTGTTATTGAGATACTGTATGAATTTACATCTGCAATTTAATAAAATGTTAAATTATAAGATATCCTTAATGAAACATGGCCTGATTTTTCTGGGGGAAAAATATTTAAGATTATAAAAATTGGCGTCTGCAGTATGTGAACCAATTTCTGCCCTAGATGGAGAGATGGAAACACATGTACACATATAGTGTTATATTAACATCTCATGCTTGTTTTGCAAATCACTTTATAGAGGCGGGTACAATTTCTTCTGACGTTATGGTAATTTTTGGAAAATTGTGGAAATCTAGACAAGTATATTAGTTTTTCAAGTACAAAACCTGGTGTCAAACTGTGTGATGATCAAAACAATCAAGATGGATGTAACAGCCTCCAGCTCTCCTAAAGCTCAGTATGTCATGTATGACACCTCATTACATGGTTTACTAAAGTAAGTATGAAAAACTACAGGAGTAAGAGCCTAACTTCATATTCTACGATGGGTGCATAGAAAACCTTGCGACTCAGCTTGTCATCTAGAACTATGCTTGATAAGAGCTTTAAAGTATTTTTGAGTGAGAATGTTAAAGTAAAAAATGTTAAAGTTGATGGGGGGAAAATGAATAACGTGTTAACTCATAGACTTAATATTTAGCTGGATTGTCTCACCCATGACACATTTTCAATTTTATTTTTCAGTTTGGACTATCCTGACGGCATCATTACTAATGGAGTACTAGTGGTAACGTATATTTCTTACAATCTCTCCCGTGCCTGCATAACAAGTATTCATATCTTTAACTCTGGAAACTTTGAGCTGTGTCCCAACACTAGTGCTATCAGCCACGCTGCCCTACTGAGCAAAGGGATCTGTTGTTGGCACTAAGGATCACTGTTTTCCCACCACTCCAATGCAGTGCCACCTTCTGCAAAGGCATGCTGTGAGGCTGCTGTCAGCATGCATATGCCACCTACTTTCTTCTATAAACTTGACTTTCCTACCCATTATTCCCACATTACCCCCAGAACTATCAGGGGTTAATGAAGAAAGTGATAAACCGCTCATAAGAAGAGTCCCATATCTCAATATGCCTATTTTTTTGAATAGGTCTCATCTTCTTTACTGAATGGTCTCTCCAAGTTGAAGCAGCTCATGAGTTGTTCCTCCTTACTTTCAAACTCCAGAAAAATACCGTGTCGCTATTGCCCTCGTGTTATCTGAAGACATAGTAATAGATAATAATTGTGTTGCTCATTGATGAGCTAGGGGGGTTGATTGAGAAAAGTATGAATCACTTGCAATGACATTTACACTTCTCTCAGTTGTCATTTATCCTCTCTTACCACAGGCACGCGAAATTTCCTGTTTGGAGGTTAGAGTGGATACGGGGAAGCTGCAGCAGCAATCCACAAGTGAGGTTATTGCTTCATTAACCTATTGTTTTTGTGTTGTGATTCAGTCATTATAAAGATGTTGAAAAATTAATAATCATCTGTTGCGCTTGTTACTTTAGCCATTTCACATAATACTTAGTTTCGCCATGCCCCATCTTGCAGAAAGATTCTATCTGTCAAAATTCAGGTTAGTCAAGTATTTAGTTCCGAGGCAAATCTTAAATTGATGCAAAAATATAGCCATATATACTAGTATTAAAAATTTGGAAAAAATTATATCAGTTCTCTTTTTTTATTGCTTGTTCAAGATGAAAATGTCTAAGTTGGATCTTCTTTTAGAATTATCTTATAATTAAAATGTAAAAATCTTATCCTGTATGTTTAATTTGGGTTTGAGTATGTACAAAGTTTCTGCGAATTCAGGGCTCTGAAAGAGATTTGAGGGTTTTTTTGCTTGCTTGAGCAAAAGTAATAAACTTAAGCTCTTAAGTTTAAATGTAAAATTTTATAAAAAGGGTCTGCACAAAAAGGAAACCATCACCAAATCAGGACTTTGCCTGTAAAATGTAGCTATAATAAACATAGTAGGACTCTTCACTAGTCTTTAAGTTCATTCAAGTAAACAGTAGCTTGTGTAAAGCTGCTCATGGGAGAAATCTCAAAAAATCATGTCTGTTTTGAGAAAATTCAGGAACGGAAAATTGACCTTTATGAAGAAAATGGTAGCAATGGCTGAGTTGCATTATAGGAAGTGTCAGACTGAAATGTAACGTGGGGAGGAAAGGTTAGTGACCTAAAATTATATGCCTCTTGACCCTGATCTTGCAAGAGAACAGCATATGATCTCTCTGTAAATGTAAAGGTTTTTCCATACAAGAAACACAGCCTTTGGGTTGACAGGTTGTTTCAGTTTTGGTGATGTGAGGGCACGTGTCAACTAGTTCTCGATTTTTGGGTTTGAATCATTTGACTGTTGTAGCAGACACAACATACAATAAAATGTACACGAACCAGAACAGACTGACATCAAATAAATGACTCTCTTATTCAATGTGATTAATTCAAAAGGCCTTTAAACTGACACTCCTTTAAATCTAAATCTTAGTTTTATTTATTCATGGAAAGCTGCTACCAAATAGCATGCTACAGTATTTCAAAAATATGTGATTTCTCTATATTAATGATCTATACAGATCCACCAAGATGTTTTATGTCTGTTTTCAATCTGTTTTGGCCACCCAAAGTCTGATTAACCATCATGGTGTAAGGAAAATGAGACAGAAAGCATGCAGAGTAGAAACGGGTTTTATTTATTAGTTACGTGTGTGCTTGGAGTAGTTAAAATTCTCTTTGTTCTCTGCCCCTATGTTTAGATCAGGAGCTTACATTTACAGTGAAAGGATCCCATGAAGGAAGCCAGAAGATTTTGCTGGACTCTGACCCCAGCCTTAGGATCATCGTGTTTCACTGTATTATAAATGAGCAGACAAGACTGGATATCCTATTGCCAGAAGAGGTACATTCCCCCTCTGTATGTTATTGTTAACCTGAATGAAATCAGAAGAAATTAATGTAACCAGCGAACTGAACTCGCCCTCTTAGCAGGAGGAATTCTAGAGATGACAAACCTTTCATGTGCATACCCCTAACACTTTTTACGTTGTTTCAGTTGACAGATAAAAATGAAACAGAGAAATCCGGGGTCCTTTCTTTCCCTCTGAATTCACTCCCTCTGCAGAAGGAAATAATAGTAGAAGAGGTGAGTGCTGTGAACCTTTTGAAAGAAATATTTTCAAAATGTGCTTAATTTTGTCCTGCTAGAAATGAAGTTACCAAGTGAACAAAATCACTGTGTAAAATTGTACAGCTATTTATTGAACATGTTAAAAAAAACCCCAACCCTGTCATATTCATTTTTAAGGAAGCAAGTGTTAACAATAATTATAATAATAGGAAAATCATTGCAAACCTGCATCTCAAATGTAGAATTAAGTGGTTTCAAGGAACAAAAATCACCATCGTATGCACATGCATTCCAAAATTTCTTTTTGGGTATTGGGGTAATTTCAGAATGGCTAGTTTTAAAAAATACAATCCAGAATATGCGCTTAATTCAGATCTTAACTTGTCTAATATTGATATTGAGAGTTCTTTTGTATGTAATTTTTTTTTTTTTTTTTTTTTTTTTTTTTTTTTTTAATAAGGTAACTTGTCTCATTCTTGTTGCTCCTTCTAAGTGTGCACATTGTGAGCTGGTGTAACACTAATTGCCTCAAACAGACAGGCTTGTTAGATAGGAGAGGATTTGAGTCCAGAGCAGGGAGTGAGATTTTGGTTAATTGTACCAAAATAATGTCCTTATCCATATGAATTCTTACTTGAGAACAGAACCTTCTCTCATACTGAATAAGCCTTGCCTGAGCTTGAGGGAAAGAAACATTTTAATATTTGGTGGTAATTAGCTTTGTTTTCTGGATTTCTAGGATCATTCCTTTCACTTGTGCTTGACAGCAAGAAAATGGTAAGATAGCCTCTTTTTGTCCTATCATCCAGGATTACTGTAAACTAGTTATCTAGGTTTTTTTCTATGATAGGTGGAGAGATGAACACATGCCGCGTGAGTGCTTTGTCCTGTACTCACGTGGTGCCTGAGGTAAGCGCAAGTCTGCTGCAGTTACGGGATCATGCCGTTCAGTGAGAGTTTGAGCCTTGGTAGGTTTGTTCAGAGTAAATTAGCCTATTTTATGACTGCTATTCTTAGACATGAGTAAAACTGCACTACCCGCATATTAATTTTGTTGCCCATTTATGCTGATAGCCAGGTCTGCATAATGACTGAAATAAACCCTATTCCTCTTTAACTTTGCAAAGTCACCGAAACAAACGTAGGGCAGCCTGGCTTCTGCCCCTTCTCCTGCTTCACTGAGCATAAAGGGAGCTCAGATCTGACCAGCTGCACCTCTGCCAGCCCACTCACAGGGACAGAATTGTACCAGTGATAGGCGAAATTGAAGAAAATAAGGTTTTATGACACAGCTGAAAACTTCATAGGGTTCACAGCATCCTTACTATTGGTTGATACATGGAAGGGATGCAAGGTGGATTTTCAGAACATGGGAGCAGTTTGTGTAGGTGAAATTCAGAGCATAGGAAGAAGCGCTACCTGTTCAGTCCCTGCCCATAACAAAATGTGTTGAAATGTAAACCTAACAGATACAGATTTATAGAGAGAGCAAGAGAAACTTTAATCTACTGCTAAAAAGGTTGTTTTTATAAAGTCAATCAATGGACCTTATTCTGTTTTCAAAATTACCCTGTGATATACGCAATTTACTGGAGAACAGAGGTTACTTACGTTAATCCTTGAAACATGCATGTTTGTGAAACACTGGTGAAAGTAATGTCCAGGATAGAATTTGCAGCCACCAGAGGGTGATGTGAACCAGAAGATTTGGTCAATATTAGGTGGTCTTCTCAGTAACAAGTGTGTTTGTGTTGTTGAAGGCACGAAACATTAGCTGTCATTTGGGTTTGTACCTTTTTTTCTGCAAATTTTTTGGCTTGTGCTTCACCTTTCACAAGGGAGAAAATTACATGTGGTTGCCCATGTGGAAAAAATTATGGACATTCATAATATTTGCAAGATGAATCTTGCAAATGCTTATCTAGAAATCTGTTCATCACACAGGTGAAAGGCTGGATTTCACAGGACAGGCTGAGCAGGGGGTGATGCTGCAGGACTTGCTCTGCAGTTCAAGCTGCATCACACAGCTCATTAGGACCTTCACTTTAAATACTGTTAGTGAGCTGTCAAATCCTGAGAATAGGCGATGGTGGCATCAGTTGAGTTTTTCAGGATGTCACGGTGACAGAAAGAAAAGGATACAGAAAAAAATTGCTCCTGAAATTACCCTTTTTGGTCATCTTTCCCTGGCTTGGGTGTCTTATCTTTGTGCCTGTGTTCACAGGAAGCCTCAAGCACCTTGGAAACTCCTCTTGATCCTCACTACTACTCCTTTCTGGCAATAGAAATGCTCCTTTTTCTTGATCAATATGCAGACTTGGAAACAGCTTGTTTTACAGATGATTTGTGGAGTTTTCTGACTACCTGCCCTACGGGTCTTGAAATCAGCTATAAATGGCATGTACATTGATTTGTCCCATTGTCTATTCCAGCTCAGGAGACCTGGATGTGCGCTTGGGGTTTAGTCTGTGCACGGAAGAGCAGGAATTCCTGCGGAAAAGGAAGAAATACGTTGCTGCTGCTCTGAAAAAGATTCTTCATTTGGAGGAGGATCTGAAAGAGCACGAGGCAAGCCAATACAGGCCCTGTTAGCAACTCCTCTCTGGGGATCAGGGCCTGGCTCACAAGTTGAAACCACAAATAAAAACCCAGCTTATTTAATCCTGCTCTTCTGGGGCAGGCCTGGCCACCTAAGGCAAGAGACGAGCAAGAGAAGAAGTAGCTGGTTGATCCAGCAGGGGAAGGCAGGATGATGCCTTTACAGCCCCCAAAACTTCTCAACAGCTCCTCAGTTTAACCCATTCCTGTTTATTCTTGATATTGCTCATGGGTTTCAGGAGGAAAAATTTATAGTGGGCAGACATGGAATAGCTGGGAGATGCTGCCTGGGAAACAGTGTCCCTTAGCTCAGTAACAGAAACAAGGTGGTGGTCATGGCATTTGTAAAGGATTTTGAGGGGAGGAAGCAAAAATTTTCACACAGACATCTGAATAAAAATAATTTGGGTGGTTCTGCAGCAGAAAAAGTGTATTGTTGGGAAAACCGACTACTAGACTAAAACATCAAACTGGAAAATAAGAGTGAATCTTACAACACCGTTGAGTTGTATAGATGAAATAGCTGATTAAAAGCGTAGCTTTATCACTGTAGCTCCTGCTTGTGCCTCCATAATTCAGTCATAAGATTTGTAAGTGCTTGTGTCTAGCTGGGTTGTTGAAAATCAGAAGAGTACAGGCATACCAACAAAAATCCTCTTTAGCTGACAATTAAAAGTAGTAGTACTGTGGATAGAGTACAGATTTAAAAAAAAACAAATGTATTTCAGATTTCAGAGCAGAGAATAATATAGGAAGTAAAGTTTTTAAGAAAACTGGAAAGAACATTTTTACATAGCTGTTTAAGAGTTTCCTGATACACAGAAAAGTGTTTAAGGTGGTAAGACCAAAGCTGTTTTTTGAAAAGGTCTAATTAGTCTGGCTCTACTATTTATGTATTTAACACCAAAATTGTGAAAAAAAAAATCCCCTCTCCCTTGTTAACTGACTTAATATATTTTTTTCTGTTCAAATGTACCAGTAGAATTTTAATTCATAATGAAAAAGTTAATAAAGTTAAAACCCAAAATATGATATTTTGAAATTATTCTAATTTTAGTTAAGATGATCAGTTTTTTCCTTGCTATCATTTTAAGTTCTTATTGAGTTTAGGATAGGAAGAACATCTCTTTTTTTTCTTCTTTTTTTAAATTTCATGGAATGGGAGAAATATTTTCTTCCAGCTCTATTAATTGACTTTAGAACAACAGATAGCTTGATGAAATTAGAAGCTATTATTTAAAAGGTATTAATAGACATTTTCCATAGGGCATGTAGGCATCCACACAACTCAAGATACTAACAGAAGCAAAGGGTGTGCTTCGACAGGAAAAGACCAAGAGAAGAATAGTCTGTCTCTTAAACTACATTTGGAGCTTGGGGCAGGAGGGGGAAGCCCTATCGATGATTGTGCTTCAGGACATAAAGTAATTAGTGGCCTGAGGCCAGGAAGGCTTTGGCTATTGTGCGATCTGGCTGATTACAGGGTGCTGTGCGTTCTTCTGAGACGCTGGTCATTGTTAGAGGCAGAATCATGGGTTCCTAATCTGCTCTGGTATGGTAAATCCTGTATTTTTTATGATGGCTTCTAATAATACACATTGAGAAGAATTCCAGGGTGATGAGGTTGATTTCCAATTATGTATTAAGTAAACAGCCTCCCAACCACCCGATCTGAGTGGGTAAGATAAAAGCTTTCCCTCGCCCGTCAGTCAGGTGGTGGCAACAGAAATCTTTTGCAAGCATCATGTCCTTTTTGCAGGAAGTAACATCACTGCTTGTATCAATGCCTGTAGCCTGTTATCTGATTTCTGCAGTAAGAAGGATTGCTTGTCTCTAACACATGCATAGCTTTCGCTCCTTCTGCCTTGCTGTGTTGAACAGGTGCCAGTGGTGGCCATCACAACAACTGGAGGAGGGACGAGATCGCTGACAGCAATGTACGGCAGCCTGCTGGGTCTCCAGAAGCTCAATCTGTTAGACTGCATTTCCTACATTGGTGGTTTATCGGGTACCACATGGTGAGAATGACCCAAACAAGGTCTATGTTTTCACTCTCCTTGCTTAATACTGTTGAGTATTTGTACAGCATCATCAGCTTATATGGCACTTAGTAAATGAAAAGCATTTCCATTTTCCCCACAATCTCCTCTGTGTCCACTTAGAGCAAAGAAACAAAACGTACCGAATAAGAGATCACTTGTTACTTTCATCAGCTGCTTTTGTCACCACATTGACACAGTCTATGCCTGATATTTTCATGTAAATGCTGTATTCCCTTTTCATATTTTATTAATTATACCTTAGACTGAATGCAACGAATTTGACTTTAAACTGGAAATTGAAGAAAGATGGGAAGAAGAATTTATGCCTGCCATTTGCTGGTTATTCTCACTTCCATTTTGGATTTAGAGTGCATCTCCCTCTGGTAAAAGGTGTATTTGGGGCTAGTGGAATTAATACTGTCACAGACAGTCCAACACATGACGCCAAGTTACTGACCTCGGAGAAACTGCAGCTATGATTGCTCATTATAAAGTGCTCTCTTCTCCCAGTGGGCTACGGCAGATGAGGTCATATTTAAAATAACTTAAGCATTTAATCATGTGGGTTCCAGGTAGCTCCACTCCTCTACACCTGGTTGGAAGTGGAGACAGTTTTTTTTGAGCTGAATTGTGTGTCAGTCCTTTATATAAGTCCAATCCTTAATGGCAGGTTTGTCTAAGTATTTGCCAAAATTCTTTTAAGTTCTTTGTACGTATGTGGAGATCTGAGTGTACCTGTCTGTGTTATAATTTCAAGGAGACAAATAAGAACGGTCGTACCAGGAGATGCCCAAGAACTGCCCAGTTCTCTCGCTGGTAGGAGCTAGTAGCAGATACAGGCAAGAAATATGAGACTAGAGCAAACTACTAGTGACTGCTCCCTAGAATACTTTCCACCTTCCAAGAAATGGATTTTCTGAGGACTTGTGGAGTCTTTGTATTTAATAGCCTTGGGCAGATTTTTTTTCTCCTTGAATTTCTCAGACAATTTTTTGCGCCTACATAAACTTTTATCATCAAAACCAGGAAAGCTTGGAGGTTTTGTTTGCTCTTGAAATGAGACTATTTCAGGTGTGTTTAATTTTCAGTTGTGAACTTCATATGAATTGAGAAACAGGCAAACAGGTTGCACAAAAGTTCTTTGAAGCCAAACTACAGCATTAGCTCTCTTTCATTATTTTCTTCTAATGTTTCTTCAGGACAATGGCAAACTTATATGAAGATGCTAATTGGTCACAAAAATACCTGGAGGATGCAATCAAGGAAGCTCGCAAGCAAGTAACCAAATCCAAGATTTGCTGCTTTTCTTTGGATTGTCTTAAGTACTATTATAATGACTTGATGGAGAGGACTAAAGAAGGACGTAACACTTCTTTCATAGACCTTTGGGGGCTTGTCATTGAATCCATGCTACATGATAAGGTATTAGTCCTTATGAACAGACACTGTCCCCCACAGCATCCTCATAGGCAAGCTTAGGAAGTGTGGGTTGGATGAATGGACGGTGGGGCAGATTGAAAACTGGCTGGCAGATAGAGCTCAGAGGGTTGTGATTAGTGGCACAGAGCCTAGTTG
>VYXH01008561.1:98494-137819 GCA_013397275.1 Burhinus bistriatus
TGATTAGGGGACTGGAACATCTTTCTTATGAGGAAAGGCTGAGGGACTTGGGTCTTTTTAGTCTGAAGAAGAGAAGACTGAGGAGGGATCTTATCAATGCTTATAAATACTTAAAGGGAGGGTGCCAGAAGGATGGGACCAGTCTTTTTGCAGTGGTGCCTAGTGATAAGACAAGAGGTAATGGTCACAAACCTGAACATAGGAAGTTCCATCTAAATATGAAGAGGAACGTCTTTACTTTGAGGGTGGCAGAGCACTGGCACAGGCTGCCCAGAGAGGTGGTGGAGTTTCCAACTCTGGAGACATTCAAAACCTGCCTGGACACCATCCTGTGCAACCTGCTCTAGGTGAACATGGTTTGGCAGGGGGGTTGGACTAGATGATCTCCAGAGGTCCCTTCCAACCCCTCTGATTCTGTGAAAGCTATAAAGGAGAAGAAAATAAATGCTGGGATGTCATTCAGTACTACTAATGCAAATAATTAGTTTAGTGAGCGATTAATTTCTGTATATTCGGATCCATTATCAAAACACTACTCTTGTTTTAAAGTGTGGTTGACCTTGAACTGAAGGACCCATGGCATTGCAGTCAAAGGTGTTGTTTCTTCTTAAAGAAAGAAAAATCCTGAGAAAAAATTATTTTGAAATGTAAACTAATCACTTCAGACATGAAATATTCTGAGTAGACGAGGCACTTAAAAATTTGAAATAATTTATTTCACTAGCATAAATAAATATATGCATTTATAAAGAGACTTAGTTATAGACTGCATACGGAGATGATTCAAATAGCAGGAAAGACCATTCTGTAAATATGTCATCAAGTTTTAAGAAAGAGTGATAGAAATTTTGGTACTTTAAAAATAGTGTAACTTAAGTAGTTTCTTTCCAGTTTGTGTTTATACAAAGAAGTTTTAAATTGTCATATACAATATAATATATTCTTGCCTATAAATATACTTGCAAAATATATTAAAATATGATAGACTCTGGTCCCTGAGATCCAGCCAAGGAAAGTACTTTACCTTTTACTTAGCCACATATTTCTTCCCGGGAATGTTTTTTTTCCTTGCTGAATCTACAGTCAACCTCTTTGCACATCTCAAAATCCAAGAACCCATATAGGGTGTGGCTGTTGCTTATGGGATACTTGCCAAGTTTGGAGTATGCCACGGCAGATATTTCTGCATATTTATATGAGCTGAGAATGGGAAGGAGAACCTGGATAAGGCTCATAATTCACACTGTATTTTTTCAAATGCAAGTAGTTTTTCACATGCAAGTAGTTTTTCACTTCATTCCATTAACCTTTTTTAATCAAAACCAGAAAGATGAGCATAGACTCTCAGACCAACGGCAGGCTGTGGATAATGGTCAGAACCCGTTGCCCATCTATGTGGCCATCAACCTCAAGTCCAGCTATAGTGCTCAGGCATTCAGAGGTAATGGTTATGATCCAGATTTCTTAACACCTTTATAATTTAAGTAATCTGAACTAAGACTAAATATGTGTAATAGACTTTAATAATACAACAGTCCTTTCATTCTAATGGCAGAAAAACCCATTTAAAATTTCACATAATAGTGACTAGCACTTAAAAATAAAAAATCCAAACATGTTTAGTCTTTAGAATTTGAGTTCTCTACGCTGCCAGAAGCAAAAATGTATTTATACCACAGAAGATGCCACAATTTGTCCTGGTCACAAAAACTTTGCAAAGGAATGAATTCTTATGATAGTTCTGTGCGGTCTTATTTGGAATAATTAAATGGAAAACTTCGAATTTTTGGGTCCAGTGGCAGGAAAACCGCTATTTTCTCTAGTATTAATTTTCACAGTGTTTGTTTAATATGAGCAGCTGAGTACATGACACCAGGTAAATGCTAAGCTCTCTGTCACTGGTGCCCTTAAGGGAACAAGTTATAAGTGAGCAATACATGCTTTTGGGTAAGATTATCTGCACAGAACGCTTATGGTTTCATTCAGACCATGACTTTTCTGCTGGACAGTGCTGTATCAATAGACATATATTCTCTCAGGGCAATAGTATTGCTATAGCTGGTGAACAGTATATTATGAACTAGCTAGTGTCTTTCTCATGAATTGTTTGTGCTAACACTCTTCTGTTTAGCGATAGTTAACGCATTATTGCCTTTTCATGATCTGGCTGCTGTCGCTGTAGAGTGGCTGGAGTTCACTCCTTATGAAGTCGGTCTCCTGAAATATGGAGCGTCTATTCGCGCAGAACATTTTGGAAGCGAATTCTTTATGGGAAGGCTGGTGAAAAGGCTCTCAGAGACTCGGATCTGCTACATGCAAGGTGACTACTGCCTAGAGGGAAAGGTGGCCTACTCCCAGAGGCAGCTGGTGTGAGTGAGCACGTGGTGTGTGGTGGACAGCAAACAGGTCGAACAGGTGGGAGTTTGCATTAGCAAGGACATACTTAGGAAGTATACCCACAAAGATATCCATCCAGACAGAAAGGAAGTATCCAAGTGGAAGGACTGAAGGTATGTATCAATTAAAATTCTTCCAAGACTACTCCATCAATCAGTTTCTGTTCTCTCTTTCACATTACAGGCATGTGGAGTAGTATATTTTCCATAGATGTGATGTATGTCTGGAATTTGGCTACTGATTCAGAGGACTTCTGGTATAGATGGACCAGAGACAGAGTAAAAGATATTGGTGAGATGTTTTGTGGTGGTTGGTCATTTTTTTGTTGGTGTTTTTTTTTTTTTTTTTTTTTACTACCAGTATACATTGCTTATATTCTGTGCAGAGATCTGATGCCTAAAGAGATGCTGTGAAATTCGGGGAGAGAGAGACAAGGAAAGCAACGTAGAGATGTCAGCTAAGAAATTTTTCTGCCTGATTTAGAAGAGCTAAACCATGCTTCTTTGGCAAAGCTATGCCTTTTTCTAAAGGACATGCAGACACAAAACCAGTCTCCAGCAGACATGTAAAAATAACATTGTATTAAGAACACATCTTAAGATTGTTAAGTTAGGATATGATCCTTTTTGGCCACTAATACTGTCAGTAGAGAAAACACCTCTTGCAGAGAGCTGTTTTCTCCACTGAACTGCCCATGGCGAGAGCTCGCTCTTGCTGTTGTACAAGGAACCTGGAGTGATTGGTGTCCTAACTTAGCTAATGTTTGCAGCTGGTTGATATTGACATGCTTTCTGAAAGTGTCCTGTTCAAAGGCCAATGTTGTCCTCCTGTTTGTTTTGGGACATAGCTCTCCCCTGCACCACACACTGCAATACAGGTGGGCATCATTGGAGGACGCCTGGAGTGGGAGGTGGTACTTACTGTCTGGCAGCTTGCTGCCTGCAAGTAACTGTCATTTAATTCACTGTTTAATGCTGAGTTTTATTTGGTAACATAGACCTTAAATGTTTATAACTATGTTTGATTTACCTTCGGGGTGGGGGATGGTGACAATTTTGTTTATAAGTTACTCAATTTTTAAAAATATTGATAATTTCAGAAAACTGTCCTAAACTCACAACTTCTTCTTTTCTTCTTGCAGCAGAAGAGCCCTTTCTGTCCATGAATCCCTATGAGGTAGACACTTGTCTGTTCACTCCCTCGAGCGCCCTCTCCTCTGCTCTGCGAGATGTCTTAACAGGACGCCCAACCATTGCACAGTATCCCAATTTTATCAGAGGCTTCCAGATGCATAGCAAGTACCTGGAGAGTGAAGGCTTTTCTACCTGGAAAGGCACAGTAACGCAGCATGTTTTTCAGTAACATTTTGAGGAGGTTTAGGTTTGGGAATTCATTTAGGACTTCCAACAAGGAGGAAGAAACAAGACTCGCTTCTTCTGAAATTCCACTTCTCCCTTCCACAAATGGAAGATATGGAAGCCAGATTTGAACAGCATTTCATTTTCTGGGGGGGTTGAGGGGTTAAATTGAATTTAGTCATCTGGGAATGGTGTTCCAGTGGACAAGGTCAGCTCAGCCTGAGGAGGCAGGAGGGATCTCCCCTTTAGGACCAAAGCTGCCTGATGTGTCCAGGAAGGAAGAAAAGAAAAAGCTGTAGTGCGTCACTCTTGTAGATCAGTGCTGCTAGTGAGTCAAAGAAAGGCAGGGAAAATGGGGGGCAAAAATCTCCATTCTTCCCTCTTTAACTTTCTGCAGTGGAAGAGTCAATCTTGTGGGGTTTTTTTTGTTGTAATGAGAAATGTTTGTGTTTCAGACACAGTGATAGACTCCTTCCCAAATAAACTGATGGAAACAGCAGATGATGAGCTCTCCCTGGTTGATACTGGTTTTTTCATCAATACCAGCTACCCACCACTTTTGAAATCGAAAAGGGAGGTGGATGTCATCCTGCATTTAAATTACAGTGGAGGGTCCCAGACACTGGTAAGAAAAGCCATCATATCTGCAATCTTTGTCCTTCATGGTCTTTTGGTCTCTAGCACTCATCAGTTAAACCAACTAACTTTCCAGTACTGGAATGGGAATTAGATTATTATTATATGATTTATTATTTAGATTATTAGGTGATTTATTTCTCAGTAACTAAAAAGGATATTAGAACAGAGTGATGGATACAGGCATTTTAAAATAATCAAGGTCTTCACTGCAGTGGATCCAAGAGCTTTTGAAGAGCTGACTGAGGAGCGTTCTGGAACTCTGGTACTGATTTTGGTTATCCTTGAACTGAGCAAGTTAGAGAGGCAATAGGAAGTCCCGACAATATTTTAACAGATTAAATGGGAAAACCTATGTGTCTCTAGGCCTGTTTATCTCCTTTCAGTCTTAGGGAAATGTACTGGCTGATGCTGGACTTGATTAATAATGAAAAATAATACAATTAGTGCTGCATACATAGTGAGAATAATATAAAAATAAACATAGGCTTATAGTAAATATAGCTGTTAAAGTGTTGGGTTTTTTTATGAGGTCATAAGGTATGTTGATAAATGCATTTGTTAATAGGGAGTAATTATCAAACAATCACAAACGATGCAGAGGACAGAAAGGTTGGGAAAGTGGTAAATAATGAAGTCAAGACAATGACGCAGAATAACCTGGACTGATCTGTTCCTTCTACGTTCTTGCAGTTTCTTTGCCTTCCCCTTCTGAACCTGCTTCATCAGAGTTATAAAATCAGTCCTCTGGCTTTTGGTTCCATTTGCAAGCTCAAAGAAAGTGACTGTTTTCTTGTTTTGCCTAAAGCAATACAGAATATAAGATAATCTGCGCTGCCTGGGGTGGTTATGGCTGTTTCCGTCTGAAACTTAACATCTTCCCAGAGGAAGATTCAAGCCTTAGAATACTCATGTTAGCTGCTGGAGTTTGAAAAATCCAGGTGTCTGGATCTTTTTTGAGTTTTGATTCTTTGTACTAATTTTATTTATTTTATTCATTCATCCAGCCTCTGGATCAGATTGCAAAGTACATCTCAGGGCAAGGAATCCCGTTTCCCAAAATTGAGATAAGTGAGGAAGACAGGGAAAACTTGAAGGAGTGCTATGTGTTTGAAGAGGCTGACAGTCCACAAGCTCCAACGGTGCTCTTTTTCCCCCTAGTAAATGACACCTTCAAGAAATATAAAGCTCCTGGTGAGTCATCTGTAGCTAGCAATTTTAATAAAAAGTCACTTGCCTGGTGTGTCCTCTCAATTTCATATCTAATGTCTCACTGTCATCTCTGACCTTTTTTTCCAATGCCAGCATTATCGGTTTCATCACTGACAAAAATAGCTGGTGTGTGTCAGTACGTCTGAACTGTGAGAACTCCAGAAGCTTTCCTAATACATTTGAGATGAAAATATGCATTTACTCCACAGGCCTTACTGGAGATAGTAGGAAGTTAAAACTCCCAAAATACATACAGCAAGGGTGACGGGTCCTCAACGCCAGTTGTTATACTCTACAAGCATGCATTTGTTATGCACCACTGCTTGCAAACAAAGATGGAGGCAAAACCTTCTGGGGGTTTTGGTGGTAGCCCATTCATCTGGGTTTTGTTCACATATTTAAAAGTAATGTCCCAGATTGAGGACTGAGTGGACATAGCTCTTTGTTTTTAATATGAACTACGTCCTCTGCCTGAGAACCATGGTTTCTCCTGAACTTTCAGTGAGAGGGTTGTTATTTCATCCAGTACAAGAGTATCTTGTTTTCCTTTCGCTTGCACTTTTCTAGTTTGGATAACAAAGACTTTATGCTGTCTGATGAGTGGTCTACAAGCAGTGTTGTCATTCCCAGCTGTTTGAGTTTACATCCTTTTTGAACAGAGGCTTGACCCATAGGCTGAAGAATATGGTGCTACTAGACCGGCAAATCGTATCTTTCCCTCCAAATCTCCCTTTTCTACCCATAATTACTTAAGTGACTGATATGAGCCGCATACTGCAAGAAAACCTTGTTGGTGCATCTCCTTGTGGTTTGTTCCTTAGGTGTGGAAAGGACCCCTGAAGAGATGGCTGAAGGCAAAGTTGATGTCTCCAGTATCCTCTCCCCATTTACAACAAGGGAGGTGTGTTTCAGTGAAGAGAATTTTGACAAACTGGTGAAACTGACTGATTACAACATCCTAAATAATGAGAAGTTGATAATTCGGGCCTTGCGCTTGGCAGTGGCACGGAGGAAGCAGCGGAATTATTAGTCACTGCCTGCTAGCTTTAACCTTCCACGTGGTATTTCTTGGGTTGTCTATTATCTGATGAGATTGAGATGTTTGATGCTTGGCAGTGTTACTTGCAGTAGAAATCACATCATCCTGAGGACTTGCTGGACTCCAATGCATCCTATTTATGTGACTGTTCAGATGAACAGATTAAAATTGACCAGTGGTTTAATCCGAAACAAACTCCAAAGCAGCAAATTTGTGATGAGTTTTGTTACCTTGCTACTTTACCAATTGTTACATGTGTTCTGTATAAATTAATATAGTGTTGTGTAAGACAATAATGAAATATGTAGCACATTAAAATGTGAATCAAACCAGTATTTACATGTTTCCTTTCTGTTTGGTGGAACAGAAATCACTTGAACTGGAATTTCTCTGGTAAATAGCTAATCCATTGTGTTGGTCTTGCTTATCTTAGTTATTGACACACTGACAGTTGTCATCTCTGATTTGATTGTCTGTCCGCTATGATGTTTTTATTTAACTGGCTTTCTCCACTAATCTTTGAAAATAAGTTACTGTCACTGTTGTAAAAATCTATACAGTTTTCACCATGAATGAAAAATACCCCTGAATTAGGTCATCTTTGTTTCACATGGTCAAATGAACCCTCTGAGCTGCTATTCACAGAACCACATATATTCAGCCTAAGTAGCAGTCATGTTACCCGACTTTCCTTTCATTTTTCTTTTGGAGTTGCTGCTGACCGTCCTGTCTCATGCATCTTCACCTACCTTGACTGTTCCTGAAAGCTTACCTTGCAATTTCTCCCAGTGTTTCATAAGATGGGAAGTGGCCGCTAGCTGTTTGCATAGAGTACAGCAATGCAAGACGGCCTTTTGAGCTCCCTTCCAGCTGTAGTTCTTGCAACTGTTCAACACTTTCCCGCAAATGGTCTTTTTGCAGGGGTTCTCCTGAGACAGTGGTTCTCATCATCAAAAATCCTAGAGGTCTTCAGGGGGAAGGTAGCTGTCAAAGACTCTCTTCTTGCAGCTCTGCAACAGGCAGATCTCAAGCTCGGTCTTTCACAAGAGCAACCCTGCACTGTGGAGCTGTGATACACAAAGAGGCTGGTCATAGCGGCTCAGAAAGTGCTTGGAAATATCTTCTCTTTGATAGTAAAAAGCTCCTACTGTTGCAATGAACTTCAGACTGAGCCACCAGGGCAGAGTTGGTGTTGAGATCAGAGTCTTGATTATGCTCAGAAGTGACAAATTTGTTTGTATGGAACAAAGTTCTAGGAAATGGATTTCTCTCCTATCAGAAAAACAGCTGATGGTGCAACCTAGAGAAATTCAGGTGGTGGAAGAGGAGGAGCGGGCTATGTTTTTCACCTATGAGCATGTCCATTGTGTTCATGCACCTGAAACACTTGAAAGGGCACTGTATAACCCTGTTTCCAGGTACAGTATTGCACATCTAAATCTAGATTATTTGCTGTCTATCTGTGAGGCAACTGTAATTGTGGTTCAGCTCCAGAACAGTAGAATATCAGCCCATGGGATCCCTTTAGGTCTTTTCCAGAGATATCTTTGGGTTTACTCCAGTGGTTTCTAGACCTTTTTGCTGGAAATGAAACAGAGCTGGATGAAAGCTGTTTTGGTCTGTTTTACAGGGGGAACTTACTCAACAACAGGATGGGAAAAAGCCAGATAGGTGCATGACACAGCCTGAGCTTGATTAATCCTGCTTTTCATCAGGGCTAATTAGTCCATCTTCTAACGATGACTAATTACCATACTGACATAGCTGTGCTGCATCCCAAGTCAGCGTTGGCATATCTCTGCATTGTGTCCTGCTGGTTGATAGGAAACCTGCCTTTCCCTCTCTGAGGGAGTTCCTCCAACTCTCAGATCACCCTGTGACTCTTTCCTTCAGCTTCCACAATATTTCAACATCCTCTGTTTGAAACAGGGTGCCAATAGTGATTTTTTTAATTTTTTTTTTTTTTTTAATTTCCAGAACATTGATAAAAACATGCAGTAGGCTTAAAACTGAGCTGTTTGCAATCTCTTTAGGAATACTTCCTTCTGAGGGACTACTCCCTCCTATGACTACTGCTTTTTGTGATCTGTTAGTTATCCGTCCTTGATCTGTTTAACACTTGGATGACATTTTTTGCATCTTGTTCTTAAGTTAGTGTCTTCAAATGCCAAATGTTTTATGAAATTCAAATTATATCATGTCTATGAAGTTATCTTTATCAATCACTTCTCGACTCATTGCAAAGTGAAATGAGATTTTTTTGAGTTTGCTTTTTCTGTTAAATTTCATAATAGCAAGCATGATGTTTTTTAAAAAATCTCCCATTTTGTTACGTCTTTTACTCACTTTGTGTACTCCTTCACTGAGACTGAGACCACCTCACATGATGCTAGCAGTGCTCTACACAGTGAAGCCTTATAAATGTGAGAACACAAAGAATAGGTGAGAACATAAAAAATAATTAATATGAATTTCAACACTAACTTCACCCTCCCAAATATATCCTCTTTGAGGTTTATTAAGTGAAGCACCTTAATTCAGGTGAACAAAGTAAAAAAAAAAAAAAAAAGGGTGAGAAAGTGAGCTTTTGAAGCTTTGCCTTTAGAATGGAAACTCTTACAGTTTCAAGTGGTGATTGGGGCATTGTTACATGCAGTATTTGTCCTGCAATAACTGCTTGGCTGAAAGACAACTTGCTGCCTGAGCCGAGCAAAATGGAAGGTGAGATGGGGATGAAAAAATTCTTTCCAGTGTGTCTTAAGCAAAGACCCACCTACTCCCTATTGGCAGTAAAAAGCTACAAAAAGCATTTTCCTTGCACAATGGTTTGTTCAGATGTCCTTGGCCACGGAAGTACTTGTTGCCCACTCCTGGGCAGCCAGGCGGACCCTGGCTGGCACCAGCCACCTCCACGCAAGGGGCTGCAGTTTGACAGCCCTCCAGTGTGCAAAAGCACGGTGGCCTCCTCAGGAAGTGACGGGGATGCTCACAAGTATGAAACATTTGCTCAGTGTGAAGGCAAGATCCCTTTGGGGTCTCAATGTTCCTCTAGCTACAGTTGCAAAGACCATCCTTCTGCAGTGCTGGAGCCTCGGTGCAGGTGTGCAGCAGACACTCACCTCCCCGGGCAGTGAGGAGGAGGAGTTGGGGATTGCTCAAGTGGTGGTGCGGGGTGAGGCAGCGCTGAGTCAGGCACTAACACACCTGCCTGCCTGCTCCCGGCAGCTTAAAGCACAAGAAGCTGCTTGGCCGAGACTCCTCCATACCCATCCGCTGCCACGTTTCACACCTGGCTTGGAGGCAGGAAAGAGCACGATGGGGCTGTTCTACAGTAAAAGCCAGGTAAGAAAAGGAAAGAGGAGGCTCTGCGATGAGCTGTGCAGGCAGCCCCTTAGTGGCAGAGGGGACTTGTTGGGTGAGGTGGTGTTCCACCTCCTGTATCTTCAGCTCTGAGACTTCTTCTTCAGCACCAAGTTTGTGAGCAAAGTGCGGCTTCTGCCTGGATTTTGCACCTGCTTTCTGTTTTGGCCTTCAGGAATGCAAGGACTTTAATGCTGCAGTAATTTAACTATTTTGAAAATCCCCAATTAATTAAAAAAATACATATTTTTTTATATTGCTGTTGTCTTTTGCTTCCATCTAATTGGGCTAGGCAAAACAAGCCACTGAGGAAAAATAGAGAGGTATCTGTAATGTCTATGAGTGCATGGGGAAAGCCAGGAAGCTAATATTATGTGAGGTGCTAAATACAGCTCTCTTAAACATTGTGGGAATTTTTGGGCATAAGGGAATGAATGGTGACACATTGTTATATATTGATCTAAATATTTGTTGCAGGGATATTCCCTGCTCTATAGGTAGTGTGCATGAATTGTCACTTATATGTGTTTGTTGCATCATTACATAGTTTTGCTCTTTTGTTTTTGGTTTATGGTTTCAAGGGTTTTTTTGAGTTTTTTTGATTGGGTTTGTTTTTGGTTTTGTTTGTTTGGTTGGCTTGTGGTTGGGTTTTTTTGTTATTGGGTTTTTTTTTTTGTCATTTAGACCATTAAATGTGCAGTTTTTCCTCCTTTTATTCCTTCAAAATAGACAGTTATCTAGGGAACAAAGTATCTCACCTTCAGCCCCTATACTTTTGATTAAGTACCGTGTTTGAACCTTGCTTAGGATGAGAGAGGATGACAAAATAGAATCAGTTTCCTGGCATGTTTGTTAAATGTCTTTTGATAACCAGTTAGGTTTAGGTGGTTTCCCAAGATTTCTGTTGATACTTTCCTGAGAATTTTGCTTAAAGGAAGATTGGATCAGCTGGATTATTCAGAGAGCAATAATTACAGAGTTGTTGCTTTCACTCTGCCTGTCTGAAAAGTTTGGGATAGGTCTCTGGAAGACACTTTTCTGGTCCTTATTATCTGAGCACCAGTACTGCTCTACGTCAAACATAATGATGGAGTTATATATCTATAAACCAGCTGATGAGCAGCATCGTTACACCATGATGTTGTTACTAATTCCTGCTCTGCTAGATTGTCTGCTGTTTGTTGTGAAACATAGTGGATATATATGACAACCTTTGAATTTGCACAGACCAAGATGTGTGTCAGCTGTATCAATAACACAGCAAGACTCACTATCAAACATTTCTCTGTGATTGGGTTGTAAGCGTCAGACACTTTAAGTTGAGGGTTGCCACAAGTTTCTTCAGAATGGAGGACATCAGAGGTTTGGTTTGCCACTGAATGTACATTTTGGGTCTCTGGCCACACCTGGCTGCAAACCTTCTGGGAAGAAGAATGCAAAAGGAAGAACCTCAGAACCTCAGTTCAGAAATGTTTTGGATGGTTGGAACTGAAACATTTAATTCAATGCTGTCTCTGACTGTGCTTCTGTTCTTTCTCTCTGCATGCTCATCCCATACGTTTTGTATGCTGTTCAACAGACAGAACCCTCTCCATGCAACTTGCTTACTGTAAAAATCATACGGATGAAAAATGCCAGGAAAGCAGACTTGTGTGAGTATCTTTGCTCTACCCCTGAGCATCCATGTGCTTGTAAAACTACTTAGAATATAACCGAGTGTCACAAACACTACAGAGTATTTAAAAAAGGAGAAAGAGAGAGGAGGTGTGGTGTATGCTGAAGATGAGGTAGCATAGATGGAAGATACTTATTCTTTTATCTTTGCCAATGTAATGCTGAAGTCTAGCCACCAGCTGTAGTTCAGAAGAGGTTTGCATGGAATGTATAAAATGTTTCACATTTGAATCGGCAAAGAAAGGTTTTTTTATTCACAGGGAAGGCTGCAATAAGAAGTTCAGATGGGACACTTCTTTCTATGGTGGCTTCTTACAGTATTGTCCAGCCTGTATGTCCCTGGGTCTATCACAGAATATTTTATGTGAGCTCAGGACTGCATACTTGACATCTCTGATGGACTGTCAAATTTGATTCAGCCATAGAAACAGCTGTACTTCAAAACTTGGTTGAGGGCTCACACTGTTAGCTTTTTCTATTCTTAATTATTTTTACAAAATGTCCAGGAATGGTAGTTACATAGAAGTTTATTAATGATCCATAAATATCTGAACTGCAAAAGACTAGGAAAAAAAAGCTGTGAATGACAATCACCTCCAAACTGAGGAGATGACTGGTTGTCTTGCATTTATTTATTTATACAAATAAAAAGATCTGAATCCAGAATGTTTGTATAGGAACCAGACCAAGCTAAATTTGTTCAGTTAAAACAATGCAAGACCAGATATTTGTTTGAGCCTTTCCCAAGTGATTTGCTTTGAGTTCTGCTATAGTTTCTCTAGAGACCAAAGGCGTATGAGGGAGAGTTTTCTTGCTGTGATTTTTATTGAAGAAAAGTAAGATGCTTTGTTGGTGGTGACTGTATGGGGAAGAAGTGTCTGTATGAACCTTCCCACTGGACTATTTCTGAAGCATGGAAAGGAGATTTGAAGCTCAGTTATAGGCTGGAGAGAAATCCCTTGCTACTGCTAAAACCTATTTGAAGGTACAAATGTGCACTCTGAACCAATAGAACGAGGTGTGGAAAACTACAGCCCTTAGATATCTCCCCACATGATCATGTTCTGTTAAACCACCTGCATGATAATGAGCTTACCAAACTTCCTCACCCCTTTTTCTCATCTACATCAATGCTTTTTATATTTGTCTTGAAACTATTTTTATTCTGAAGGAGTTTCCTATGTTTTGATGCTGTCCTTCCCAATACTGGAAAGTCTCTAGGGCAAGGGACAGGTACAGAAATGCTCAAGCATTTCTGCTTCCCAGTCCAAGACACATCCCACCAGTCTGTAAAGCTGATTAAAGGAGCAGTTTGAATGACAGAGGTGCTTTCAGAGAGTGGCACAGGGTCTCGAGCAGCAGAAAAGTCACAGCATGGGCTTTCCAGGCCAAGGTTGTTCTGCCTTACACTGTGAATCATATACTGGATGTTGCCTGCAAAACGGAATGACAGACATTCACCACCAACACTGCCAACTGTTTGAAATGGTAGTACCAGTCAAAATATTAAGGGGGAAAAAGATTTGCATGAACAAAACAAAAACAATACTTGCAGAAAGTGAATTTTTTACTTGTTGGATACTCCGATCATGTAGGAAAAGAAAAATCATACCAGTCATTGCACTGCCTTGCTTACACTTAATTGTTGAATCTGATTTTGATAGACAGCTGCTTAATTCCAGTAACATTTAATTTTGCTGGGTATAAAATTTGTCAGTTGCATTTATCAGAAAGATCTGCTTTTACACCATTTCAGGATGTAGTTTTCTATGCAGCCAGACTTGTAGAAGTCACATATTTCAATGATATGGTCTTTATCATATAAAATAAATCTATATTTCAAATGTTTTAATAAGTTAATTTAACCTCTGGCTAAACTCATTGGCAATGTAAAAGCTAGTACAAATTGCGTGTTGGTAACTGTATGTGACTTTCACTGAGAAGCAGCAAAATGGGAGGCTTAAGATAAAAAATGTACCACTTGTATAAAAGTTTGCTGGTTTGTGCGTAAAACTGAGGGAATATTGTTGAGTTGTTTCAGTCACCTTTACAGTTCCCTAAAGACTAGCTTGACACAGCCATAGGAAACCCAGAAGCATGTGGATCTCCATCACCAGCTATGTAGACTTCTTTACAGTATCGTTTTCCTAACACTGATTTTTTATTTTCTAATTCTTCCTTTTCCCAGCTCTTTTTTTATCACTTTCCTTTTCCTGCAATCTTTTCTAGGTAGAACAAGTTGGCAAGTGCCACCTATTTCTCGGTCATCTAACAGATTTTTAGCATTTTAAATCAGCTCTTTCTATCTCTCGCCAATTGTGCCCATCCTTTTGTTTCTGAAGTGAATCTCATTTTATTTTCTCCTCTCAAGATCTGTTCTTGTACTAGGTTTCTGTAGAGTTTTTGGATCACTTTGTTTAATACTCATTTAGTGTTTAGAAGGTCTCCCAACCTGGTGCAACAGGTTAACTTCATTATTGATCTATCTGCTCCATTTTCTAGGTAATGGAGGTGGGAAAATTAATGCATAACAATAGACTCTCAAAACCTCACTGACATCTCCAATGGAACAGATAATACAAGACCTTTAATGGAAGTTCAGTCCATAAGATTTTTATCTAAGACAATTTAAATTGTCTCATTCTGCTTTTTAAGCCCTGAATCTTTTTAATTCCCGGCTGTGCTATTCTGTCTCTTCTTCCCACCGATCCATCAGTGTGTAAACTATAACACTAATTTCCACTTGTGGACTGAAACATAGCTGATATCATTGATACCACCCGTTAATTTAGTGCCTTCTTTGTGTTCTCCCCATTCCCCCTTCCCACTGAGCACGCCCACGTCCCAGTCAGGCTCACTGGGGCTCTTGAGAGTCCTGGACTTGTGAACGCTTGCCAGTTCCCAGATTTGGGTGTGTGTCCCATCTGCATGCTGACTCCCTAACAGGGTGAGACTTGGATGTGCATCAATCCAACCCACCCTTAAAAACAGGGCTTTCTCTGCAGAGAATTTCAAATTTCAAGCTCAGCCTCTCAGAATCGTTGGGCAACCACCACAGCTCCAGAACACACAGAAAGGCGTGTCTTATTGCAGCACGTGGTCCAGCTTTGGAACTCCCCATGGCAGGAGATCATGGATGCCAAAAGTTTGTGTGGGTTCCAGACAAGATCATAGAAGAAAAATCCAGTGAAATTCTGAGGGCTGAGAGAGCATTATATGATGCTTGCCCTCTTATACTCTTCCTTAGACACCCACCACTAAATTCTTCTGTGGCACTGATGTCTATCTCTAACAAGACCAAAAATCTTTCCCCAAAAAAGACAAAGGGGCTAAAGAACCAGGTACTGGAGAGAAACAAAATCATTAAGTGGAATTAACAAATAAAAAAGAAAACAAAACAGATTTTAAGGGTTAAACAGAAAGGTAAAAATAGGCAACTGGATGGGGCTGTTGAGCTAACCATTTTAAGCTATCATTCCCTGCCTCATGAAAACATCCAAGACCCCTCAGTGGTCACTGCCTACGGGCCCTGGACTAAGTGGGCCTTGACTGGTGTAGCGTTAAAAACATTCTTCAACTTTTTTTTTAGTAAGAAAATCATATTTTTTGAAAATTTTATGGCTTATGATTTTTTTAAATTAGGCTTGTTAATTTTGGCAGCTTTCAAGTTTTGGACTTCTTTTATGTAAGTTTTGTATTATTTTGGGTACAATGTTTTATATTTTTATCAAAAACCGTGTTTTACAGCATTGCAGTAACAGTTCTGCCATATATGAGATCAATTCATGGAAAGGCCCTTGAGATCCTGAAAAGAAATACAGCTAGTGAAATACATTATTGTTTGAGGAACTATGGTCCAATGCGATACTTATTGCAGGCACCCACAGACTTCCTCCGGTGTTTTGTTCTTGCACTGTTGTTTTTGTTTCATTGTTATTTATTACTGACTTCACCATTTAAGCTGCTGCAATTACATACCAATAGCCTATTGTTCTAGGTGCTGCTTGAAATCTCATTATAAAATAAGAGGATGTTGACTGAGAAAGCCTGACAAGGGAGAAAACAGGGAAATAAAGTAAGGTTATTTAGCAACATCTCAGCAAAGGGATATTTTAGGGAGGGATGTAAATGAGAGTAGTGATACTGTTTAAGGGATACTTGTAGGGTGCTCCACCCAATGTGAAGGGTAGGGTGGGAGAAAGTGTGAAAGCTTTTTATTGAAGTTTAGCTATTAGGAGATTAACGTTGAGTGCTCCCCAGAGGCAGGAACTGATCTCCCAGGACTGAATGAACAGTCTGACTGTGAAGGGTCTTGGGAAGGAAGATGCTTACTTTCACAGAAGTAACCCACATTCTTATTTTAAAAAGAATATAAAAAGTTCCAATGAGCTAAGTTATCTAATATTCTGCACTCCAGAACAGAGCAATGCCTGCCTGTCCACCCACCCTCAGCTGGATCTCTGCTCAGCTTCACAGTGTGGGAAGAAGAAGAAAAATGCTTTTCTCAGCTGGTGGTGACAGTTTATATTTTGTGACACGGATGAGTCCAAGTGAGGGGAGACATGATACAAGGAGGTGATCTGGGCAAACAGTGTTTGAGACCACATTCTTAGTTCAGATCCCTTCAGCACAGTAAGAAATACTATACCCTAACAGTCATGAAAAAAATCTACCCCTTAGAAATAACCCCAATGTAAGCGCTTAAAGGCAGTCCAAGAGGAGGAGGATGTCCAGGTTTCTGCCCAGGTTACAAGTGGGCTGGATGTTCCATCTGTTAACATCAAAAAATGGAGGCAGAATTAAAATAAAAAAGTTTCAGTTTAGCCCTGTTTGAAATTGAGCTGTCTGTGAGACAGATGAGATTTTAGCTCCAGCCAGAACAGCTGGTGCTCTGCTCTTGTCTGGGATGCACCGTGGTGCTGGGGCTACGGTGCTTCTGAGCATTGCTCATGCCGCTGTAATGCTTTCTAATGGTAAAGCACAATTAAGATCCAGTCTTGCTGCCATCCTGGAAGATAATTAGAAACTTAGTGTAACAACTGGACGAAGAGACCGTGTTGTCATAAACACTTGCTGCCACACCTGCTTTTGGCAGGATATTGCCCCACAGCGATACCACGGCTGCCACCCAAAGCGTGTTTGACAGCTGCTCACGTGTCATGGTCAAGGGGAGGGACACAACAGCTTGCTGCTGTGTGTATCATGTGGGGAGCGTACTCACCGTAGTTAGGTGGTAGTTAGGCTTAAGTACCAGGATAATGATGATTTGCTGGCACGTGGCGGGCAATGGGACCCATGTACGTGGAGAGGCCCTTGGTACAAGGCAATGGGGTATTGCAGCGCGACCGACCGGCTTGGGCACAGGATATACTGTGGAGTTCACATCTGCTTGTGCCTGGAGCTGGTCAGGCAGAATACAGGCCTGAGGTATTCCAGATGTGTAAAAAAGGTTGCTGGGTGTTGTGTCTCCCCCATAACGCCTGGAAAATACCTCACCAACAAGAGGTAATTAGGTTTCAGAGGACACCTCTGAAGTACAAAAGGCATCACTAAACACATTTTGCAGATGGGAAGAGGGAAGCGTGCTTGTTTTAGTGGCTGTGTCAGAAGTCCCCCAGAGAAAGCCAGAGATTTAAATGACAAGTCAGGGCTCTGCTGGCTGACAAGCCGTTATTTCTTAAGTGCATACAATTCAGCGCAGTAGCAGACAGCGATCACTTACAGAAAAAAAAAAAAAAATTGATGGACTTTTGAAATAATACTTGGTTCTTCACAACAGACGTAGTCAGAGCATGTATTGCTATTTGAGAAATGCCAATGAAGTAGACTTTAGCTCACTCACAGACTTATGGACCCAGGTCCTTCTGATTCTCCTCCTAGTGCAGACAAGAGCTGACAGCACTCTGTGCTAATATCAGTCTGGACTTCCCAAAAGCCAGAAAAGATCTTCATATGAACATTTCCTGTATGCACACAGAAGTTTGGGGGCTAT
This sequence comes from Burhinus bistriatus, assembly GCA_013397275.1. NCBI lineage: Eukaryota > Metazoa > Chordata > Aves > Charadriiformes > Burhinidae > Burhinus > Burhinus bistriatus. The sequence goes on from VYXH01008561.1 coordinate 116,163, forward strand.
TAGGACTGTTAGAAGCTCAGGTGATTTCTATGTGTTTTGATATTTTTTTAGAATTTATATATCTTTGTACGTACAACAACTATCTTCATCAGAGTTACTCAAAGATGACTTAAGTCTCAGGGGAGTCAGGGGAAAAAAAAAGGTTGGCTTTCTTAATCCTTCAGTTACATGTGGAGTGCAATAAAGGGCCAAGTCTATTATTCTGTGTTTCCCAAAGTCAGGTCTACTGGTAAAACTAAGTGGGACAAGATCTAAGCCTGTTCATATGAAGGTGTGTCGCTATGCAATGCAGGAATGCTTGAGTAGGTGGTGTTACAAGTAGAGGAAACATAATGCTAAAGATGGGGTTGGCATTTATGGGCAATACACCCCCATGCTATCTTTGGCACTTGTGTAGGTTATCATCCCTAACTAACAGATTGTGTTCTGTAAAGTGATCATCCCTGACTTTTGAGTGTGGGTTCACAGGATTGTTAATCTCATGATTCACATTTGCCTTTTATTTCCTGGTAACGATGACAAAACGTATTTGCAGGCAGATTATTCTGACCTCAGAATGAAAGTGCTTGTTGATGATGTAAGCACTGCAGGCTGCTGCTGACCACTGTTTCATACTGAAGCTTTGGCCCTGAATGTCACTCACCCACAATGGAACTCAGGTGGGAAGCCAAACTTTACAGCTGGCCTCTTCTGCTGAGAAAGGACAATAAAAACACTAAAGCTGCCCTCCCTACATCTGGAAACACTAAAATCCACTGGTGAACTTTTTGACCTGAGCATGCCTCTAATTGAAACAGCAAAGCAATGCAACCTTGTGCAATGTCAACTTGCTCTGTGCTGGGAAGCACAGACGAGCCTTCACCTGCAAATCAAGTGTTGCAAATACTTTTACCACTCTGACTGAGGTACAGCTGCAGGTGAAAACAGTGACATTCAGCAATATTTTTTATACAGCTTTACTGGCAAAAACTGTCACATGACGGCTGCTTCTCAAAGCGAGTGTTATACCATCAAGCTGTTCAACTTTTCAATGCTTTTCTTATATGTGCTCATTTTAATTCAGATCACGGAGGATTAAATGCAGTTCATCTCCACAGGCAATGTTTCGGGGCTTTTTAAAAAATTTTTTTCTTGAATTTTTTGTCTTGAAAAACTGTTGTTGAGCTCTATGGTGTGCATTTGTGTTCCCTTCTTTAACTTTCCAAAAGGGAAGAAAGCAGACTGAGAGCAGGTGCCTTGGTGGAAGACCTGCCTTCTGTGACAGCAATGGGGCTTCATGGCAACCTTCAGTGCAATGAGCTCCTGCCTCCACCGCGTTGGCAGCCAGATGTGCTAGAAAAGAGAAAGGATGCTCCAGAAAGTAGACAAGATGAAACTTGGAGCCAGAGCTACCCCAGAAACATTAAAGCATGTTCATGCCTACCTGTGGAAGCCTAGTATGTAGGAGCTGGGCTCTGTCCATCTGGCAGTCCCCATCACAGCTGCTAATGTTATCTGCTTCACGTTCCCGAGAGGCAGCTGAAGCGTCCATGATGCCCAGCCCTGTGAGACTGCCGTGTGTCTGTGTGTATGGATGGCTCTTTAGCATTAAAACCTTTGAAGTCTGATATAAGTAGACAGAATGGCTATGTATTTCTTTGAAAAAGAAAGCAATGTAACTGCATATTTTGAATGTTTACTGTTTTTCCAGCAATCAAAAGAAGTAGTTCTCAAGAAGAGCAAACTGCCAGGCTTTCAAAAGAGTAAAGCAAGCTGGTTGTCTAGCACTGGCTTGGTGGTACCTTAGCTAGAATCCTGGCCTGCGTTCTGCATATTGTCCTGTGTACGGAGCTTAAAAATTCATGCAGTGCAGCACCTTACGGGGTACCTGATACGTTTCATTGGTCTATTGCTTTCACGCTTTCCCTCTTTTCAATAGTAACCCAGTCTGACTGCTACGTGAGCCTGAGCCTGCCAACAGCTTCTGTGCAGCAGTTCCGCACCAAGACAGTCCAGAACAGCAAGAATCCGACATGGAATGAAACCTTCCACTTCACGATTCAGAGCCAGGTTAAGGTAGGAACATGGCTCTCCCTAATAAGTATTCTTACCAGATATCAAACATACCATATAGCCATTCTTATAGCTAAACCTCCATATAGCTAAAATGAAATATCTGTAGCATGTTATATTTGCTAAACTTTATATAATTTTTTTTTGTGTGGTGTTTTTTTTTTAACTGTTGTTNCATTCTGGAGTTAAAAGTTTGTGATGAGGACAACATAACTCAAGATGATCATCTCCTCACAGTTTTCTTTGATGTCTCCAAAATCCAGCTTGGAGAAAACATTCAGCTGTGTTTCCAGCTGAATCCACAGGTATGGATAAAATTCAAGGACAAAGTCAAGGGGAGGTGGTTGTCTCAGGTTCCCTCTCATGTGTCCCATGTACAAGCCCTCCTTACTGTTCATTTAGTGACCTGAGAATGTCCATCTGTTTCAGGGGTTGATGCCCAGTGTTGCTTCTGCAAATTTTGGATGCTGCTTCTACAGACAGAGTTAGCCAATGTTTTTGGACTTGTTTGTCTAGTTGCTGTCCCTGACACCAAAATATTAAGAGTTTACCCCAATAGTTTTGAGTGTCCCTTTGCAATTGGAGCTGGTGGTTCCGAGCTGTGTGTTATGTTATGCTAATGTAAAAGTAGTCACCTGCAGTCATAAACCGCAAACCCAATGTGGCATTCAGCTTATTTAGAAAAGGAACATAACACTTGCATATCTGAACTATTTTCAAAAAAGTGAGGTTTTGCAGGAGGTCTCAATTTCATACGATTGAGACAACTTTATATTGAAGTTTTAAGGGCAATGTTTAGGCTTAGAAATCCTTAGCTTGAGTGAGTGCTGATTGATTTGATATCTGTCTTGGAAAGGCTGGCTCTCCGTGCTGCACTTTCCTTACTGCTCACACTAGGAGGGCAGCAAAATCTCAGGGGGAGGCAATTACAAAAGATGAAGTCTTGAGCATGCAATGAGTCTACATGTGCAGACTCCACCAAACCAAAGTACACCCTCCAGAAGACCCTGGGCTTCATATGCCCAAATGTGCCACCATGTTATTGTGCCACCAGGCCCATCTGCTCAGGCTGTTGGTCAGGGAGAGAGGCAGGATGATTTGGATGCACAGGAGAAAACCGATCTCGCTCATGCTGAGGATCAGTGGGGACTGTGAAAGCTTGTGGGAAGGGAAGGGGAATTGCAGGTGGCCTGTGAAACGGGGAGGGGGGGTGAACCTATGACTGCAGAAAGGGGCAGCAACCGCCAAGAGGCCCTCCAGTATGTATTACATCTGTCCTGCAAGGAGTCTGCTAAAATAATGCATATGACATTAGAAGTATGTGAGACCAGAAGTGTAACACGTGCAACATGAACAAAACTAAATCTGTTGCATGTGCAGTAACAAAAGGTGGACACTGGCTTATAGAGAGCTCTGAAGAGCACAGATTCCTGTAGGCTATCTCTCTTCACAGGAGGACCAACCTGCAGTGACTGCCTTCATTCTCTTTTGCAGGGAAAAGAGGAGCTGGAAGTTGAATTCACAATGGAGAGCAGGTGCGTAAGGTCAAATAGGCAATCAACAGGAATGTAAGCCAGAGACAAAATGTTACTGACACAAAACATCAGTTTACATTTGCAGGCCCCTAACACTGTCACCATCTGAATAAAGTAGAGAGGAACTCTGGGTGTTCAGGAAATGCTTGTGTAGGGCATTTGATGCAGAAGGGGTGCATGACAGTGCATGATGTGCAAGTATCTACACTGGGCATCCAGACACGTGGAGAAGCAAGCACAGATGCTGACGGGAGCATAGACATGTCCCTGACAGCTGCTGCTCACGAGGCTACAAGGGACATTCTGCACAGGAGAAAGTTTTAAGTTTCAAACCCCTCTTGCTCCTTAATGTGGGATCCCAGATGTTTGTTTTGTCGTAAGAATGTGGGAAAAATATACCTGGAATTTGTTTTAGTTGTGGGAATAGATTAAAAAATTTTTTTACTATGTTTCTGTGCTGACTGTACAGTTAATGGAGAGAATGAGCATGTAAATCTGTCCTAGTGCTGCTGTTGATTTTTAAGGTAAATGGTAATATTTTTTTCCTTTTGTGTTATGGCATGTTGGATGAATTCACCAGCTTTTCAGCTCTGATCTCCCAGGTTTGAACAGAGCAATATGGGGCAATAGAGTAATTATGCCATCCCTGTTCAATTTGCTGCAGTGTGTCAGAAAACAATCCTGTCTGATACCGTGAGGAGCTCCTCCGTTCATTAGATCTCCATAAATAAAGTTCAGACTCAAGCCTGTGAGAGGCAAATTGGGTTGAACATCCAGTTAGAATTTCTGATGTTATTTGCCCAGGCTGCCTGTCCAAAGATGGACTTTTAAAGATAAAGATGATGTAGTAATGTTTAAAGAAGAGTTAAAAGAAACCCCAAACCAACTAACAAACAGAAAAAAGTGTGTACTGGTTTTGAATGGATTGTTTTCCATTTTGTCTTTTAGTCCGGATCCTCCTGAAAACATTGTTACTAATGGAGTTTTAGTGGTAATTTTTATTTTGTAATCCTTTCCCTGCCATATAGCAATGCTTATTGCAAAGCTAGTATTAAAGGTACCAGGCAGTTGCTCCATACAGTGGCACGAAGGCGCTGGCCGAGACGCAAGCTAAAGCAAGTGTTGCCACTGGCTTTCCCACACGGTCCCCGCTAGTGACTCAACACTGGGGGAGGCTGCAGCTGTGAAAGCTGTGAGCTGCCACCAGCACTCGCCTCTGCCCGAACTGAGCTGGGCTCAGGGAGACGGCGACATCCCTTCATCTGCCTGGGGACAGCTGGGCTAAGCATCATGCCCGGGGAGCCTTCCCCTGTGGCCAGTCCTCCCCCAGGCCCTTGCAGGACAGCTCCGCCAGGCAGGAGGGAGCAGATCCCTTCTCTTTCCTCATCTCTACATGACCTGTTATTTCTCACATTGGAAGCCCAATGCCACCTCCCTAGACTGGGTAGGGGGGTTACAGGCTGGCAGCATCTCTCCCCCAAGGTGCATGCCCCAAGCCCCCCGCACCCCACACATGCCCAGGGACAGGCCGAGGCAGAGCTCTGCTGACAGTGAACACCTTTTTCTCTTTCCCCGGATCTCTCTTACAGTCCCGTGAAGTTTCTTGTCTGGAGGTGCAGGTGAACGGTGGGAGGCTGAGGAAGGACAGTACAGGTGAGTCTTTTGCTGACTTATGGAGCAAACCTGGATGCCAATTTATGGCAAAAGCACTCAGTGTTTTACATGTGAACACACTGGTTTAAAATTATTTAAGATGCAAGACAAAATCTCACTGATGCCAGTGGCCTGTAGAATGGGCTGTAGTTCTTCAAAAATACACAGATTATTACAGAACGTAGTGTGACGGGCATGTGATCTGGTTTCCCCACAAAATATTTTCCTCTATTATAACATCTTGTCAATTGCTTATAATTTTCCAAAGTATTTGTGCAGAGAATTGAATATTTTTGAGTCCTAAACTGGAGCTAATTCCTGTTGTTTCTGGATTCAGAGACTAAGAAAATGGCCAGAATGAGGACTGGGCCTATCTTATCAGTTTAAGTTCTTAAACTTTCTTTAGGCATAACAATATAAAACAGGCCACTAGGTGAAACACGAGACACACAGTATATTACCAAAGACATTTGTTGCACATTTTAAGCAGTGCCTCACTGCCATGTCGAGTCCATGCTTGTTGGGCCTGTGTATCTCTTACGCAATTTTTAAAACATCTCACTCTGACATCTCCTGATGGCCCCAATCCAGCAAACTGCTTAAGCACGTGGATGATCCAGTTGAGCTCGATTGTCACAGTGAAGAAGTTTGCTAGATGTGGCCGAAAATGCTTGAGTGGGATAATTCTTTTGAAGACTGATTATATATCTTTGAGTGTGTGGATTTACAGACTATGTTTCACCTTGAACCTGGCTTGATTCCATTCTATATAAAGACCATTTTTCAATTACTTGAAGAGACATATCTGAGGCTTATTATATGAAGGCCAAAACCTGCCAGACATTATTTTTCTAAGTGCTAGAAATTATTTCAAAAGAAATATTACAGGTTGAAGTAAAGAGAAACATGACAGAGGGACTGAGATTTTACTGGTTCCAAAGAGAACAGTGCTCTCCTACAAAAAAACCCAATTTCTAGCAAAAGTCTGAAATTTTCAATATACTTTGTTATTATACTAGAATAATATTTTAGTACCACATACTGTCCTATTGCTGAGGTACTTTGAAAATTACAGACTTTCAGGAGAGACCGCTTTTTTCTGCCAAAACTGTTATTGGCTGTGAATCATTATCTAATGAATAGAGCGGTAGTCTCAGCAATCACAGTATATATGGAAGTGCAGTGGTACTAAGCAACAGTTACTATATGGCGCATTCTGTACACGAGCTCTGAAGCTGAAACCCAAAGGCTCAGATAAGCGAGCCTATTTATCCTACAATGTGGGTATCAAAATGAAGTCATTACTTAAGAAAAACATATATTACATTACTGCGCAAACAAATTATCCACATTTTTTGAAAAACTTAAGTTTGAAACTCCTTTGCTTCAGAGAGAAAGTTTGCGTTAACTGTGGATGGGTCGTATGAAGGAACCCAGACCCACACACTGAGTTCCTGCCTTTGCCCGACCTCCCCGGCCAGGTTCCACTACATCAAGTATTATCAGTCGGCGCTCGCTGTGGCTCTACCCCGGCGGAGGCGGCTCAGCAGGGTATGTGATCGCTGCTAACGTGTAGCTGGCTCTTGGCTGTCTATTTCTTTGGGCACCTCAAGACCTGAGTGTGTGTGCAGGTCTATGTATGCAGGGAATTGGTAAGTGCATGTATGTGAGCGAGGCAGGGGAGACTGCTTTTACCTCTTTTCCCTCCCTCTTTGTATAATTGCTAACTGGCATTATTTTTTTTTTTTACCCTTTTTTCCAGTCTATATCAAGTCAAAATGAAAGGGATATGAACGAGTCTGTGACTCTAGCTCTGAGCTCGCTTCCTATACAAGAGAAAATAACAATAGCAGAGGTGAGAAGTCTTTCTTAATAAAAACCAGCCCAACAAATATTCAGTTTGGTGGGTGATGATTCAGTTCCTGTCAGAAATGATGCATGCTACAGTGTAAGGTGTGAATGACAGTCACTCTGCAACTATGCAATATATTTTTCAGTCTTGTTCTGCATGTGGTTCCAGGCATGCTGTTCAATCCTGTTCTGAGTTTAAACTAATTTCCTCAGGACATGTCTAATATGTTCATCAACATAGTATGCGAGCTAACAGTAATGGATATGACAATTAAGACTTATATTTGCAAAGGGAAAGCCTGAAGCGGAAGATAAAACAGAGAACATTCGTATGCCTGTGTTTCAGATGCCCAGCTTTCAATGACCTTCCCAGAAAATGAAGGTTAAACTAGGTGTTCAGCTATGAAAAGCTGAGGGGCCCTAAGCCCACCTGGCTAGGGTGAATGGCCCACTTCTGTTCGACCCAGACTGTACTGGAGCTCATTATACCTCTCACAACCCAGACCATTGCTGGCCAGATTCTGCAGCTGCATTGGTGACTGCAAAGATGGTGAAACTCAGCCCGTAGATGGAGTGGGGGAGGAAGGCGCAGGATTAATGGCCTGAGCATGCTTACACTGTTTGTATTGCGATTTTCAGGACAGGACAATTGACTTGTACACAAACGCAAATGAATGGTAAGTGAGTCTCCAGCAAGACCTGATCCTGTAACTGGGAGACATTTGCACCTCCATAAAGCTCATTTGAAATCAGCAGGGGTCCATGCAGGTTCAGTTGTAAGCAGAGGTGTGTTCATCTTTGGGTTACAGGCTTTTGTTTGCCTGGTTCTCCTTTTTCAGTGATGGAGAATTAAATCATGGGTCCCTTTTCCTCAAGTTTCCAAGCTGCTAGTGCAGCTCAGTAAGGACATCTCGATTTGTGTGCACTGTTATGCCCACAGATGGAGAGAGCAGCTCCACAAAGAAATCGTATTTCTGTATTACACAAATGAAATAACATCAAGGCATAGCAGCTGTTTCCCTAATCAACCGCAGTGCCTGTTGACAGTGGTTATCTAGTTACAGGTACATACAGCAGACAGTACTGAAACACGAAAAATGAATTATATGAGCAAATAAAACCCAAGGTGTGTTGTAGGAACCTTGTTACCATGCCAGGACAGTATGTCATGTTCTGCTCTGCCTTCCCGTTTGCATTCTTGTTAGCAGCTACAGCAATTAGCAGAGGCCTGTCTGTGGTGTTGCTCTTTCTCATTTACTACATTATACTGTCCACAAACTGGTCTGTAAACACACACAAGCATAGCTGGAGTTGAGTGCGGTGAATAACAACATAATAATATTTGTGCCCTGGTCTCAGGACTCAGGGTCTGTGTTTCAGGCCAAGAAACCTCGATGCCCGCCTGGGGTTTGACCTGTGCACCGATGAACAGGATTTCCTGCGAAACCGGAGGAAGGTGGTTGCTGCTGCACTGAAGGATGTTCTTCATCTGGAGGAAGATCTGCAAGACCATGAGGTAACTAGGAAGGGCATTGCTGGGGAAATTTTCACTCTCCTTTCCCTCAAGACTGGAGATGAGGAGTGATTTCTCACCTGCATCTGGATGAAGATTGAGGACCTCTGTCAGCATCTCCTCTTTCAGGGCACCATTTGCATCCAGGGTGATCTCAGCTGGAGAGCTCAATAGTCTGTCTGGATGAGCAAAGTCTCTATATCTACTTGGCTTTCAAATGAATTATTTGAAGGAGCTTCAAACCAATGAGTTTGGTCTGTGCTTCTTAAAAATCCTTCCTGAAGTGCCAAGATCTTCTAGTATACCCCACAGGGATGTCCAGCAACTTGTATTGTTTATAACTCATAGAGCAATGTTGCTTTATCTCTTATCTACGTGTTTTATTTTACTAGTGTCTGGATGTTGCTTTTGCATGTCTGTCATCTTTTGACATGGATGTGCCTTAATGACACTTTTCCACCTATGTTTTCTGCCCTTTTTTGTGTTGAACAGGTGCCTATAGTGGCTGTGACCACAGCAGGATGTGGGATAAGAGCACTCACTGGCATGTATGGCAGCATTTTGGGTCTTCAAAAGTTGCGTGTTTTGGATTGTGTTTCATACATCAGTGGCTCTTCTGGAACAACATGGTGAGGAGGCATTTTGATAATGTTGTTTGTGTCTTATTGTGTTAAGCAAAACCCATGCTTTGTCTAGAGTTTTAGATCTCTGGAAGTGTAAAAGGGGTCTATTGAGTTATTGCTTCCATCTTTGGTCCATGAATGCCAGGGTCACCTGTGAAAGGCCTATTGTACATCATACATTTGGTGTCACTGAAGTAACTTATACCTAACCAAAAGAGGAGACTTTATTGGAGATGCAAACATCCTTAATCTTATGCAAAATGATCCTTTATGGTTTTTTACTATTGGACAGAAACAGCATAGAGAGCTGGTGTAGCTCCTTGCTGATCCCAGGTCAGGTGATTTTTGACTGATTGCCTTTAGGCTTGCATTTCTGCTCAAAGTAAGCTCGAAGAGGAGAGTAACCTCAAGCTAAAAGAGTAAGTGCCCAAAGCTCTGCAAAGTATATCCTCGGAGTTTCAAAAGCATCGTCTTGATTTCTTTCTGCTTTCCATCATGTTTCCTGCCTGCAGGACTATGACAAAACTGTATGAAGATGCTGACTGGTCACGTAAGGATCTCGGAGAAATAATTATTGAAGCTCGGAAGCAAGCAGCCAAGTGCAAGATGGGGGCTTTTTGCATGAGAAGTCTGAGGAATTATTACAGAGAGCTGAGCCAAAGGACCCAAGCGGGACATAAAACATCTTTTATTGATCTATGGGGGCTCATGATTGAATCCATGTTAAATGATGGGGTAATGTCCATACATCTTTCTTCTCATAAAGTTGCTGACTTGATCTTTATGACCGTTAAGAGAAATTAAGACCCTAGGAAAAGACATCTGGCCAATAACACTGTACTTAGTATGTAGGCAGAACACCACTTATTTACACTAATAACTTGTAGACATAACGTATGTCTCCACCAGAGCCTAAAGTATGATTGAATGTAACATAAAGTAACCAGCATGTCAATTAACATTGTAGCTGTCCAAGAAATTTTTGAGGTTCTTAAGTGTTTTTTTTATGGCTCCATGTTTTTATGTCTCCACAGCTGCAATATTTACACCAGGTGCAGTCATACCTTGATTGTACTGCAGATGTACCCCATATATAGTTACTGCACTTCGTGATTTAGTGATGAGACTCTGTACAGATCCTGAGACATCTTAGCTATAGAAAATGTGACTTTGCAGGTGCCTTTCAGCTGCTTTGGATTTGATGTGTCAGGACCTCCTGTTCCTAATTTTGTTGTAATGACACAAGAAAAACTTTCTATGTAAACTAGCAGACTGAAATATAGCTGGGAAAAAGCTATTTTATTTTAAAATCCTGTACACATGGTTATATCTTGTCTAGGTGAAACAGATAAAATGAAATACTCTCATTTCATATCATGTTTCACATTGTATTTCTGGCCTCAGTGCTATATAGCAAAATTTGATAGAATTTAATTTGGCTGAAGTACACTCAGAATCTCCATTTCATGTATAAGATAAGTTGTTAGTGTTGGACAGTTCAAGGACTTTTCCTCTGTGGATGTTAACTTTCAATGTTTTTAAAAAATAATCCTGACTAGGAGGGTCATTAACATGCTGCCTTGAAGAACTCATATGTTTAACAGATGAAGTATGTGATAATAGCTGAATTACCCAGATCTGCCCTACCTTTTTCACTTGAATTTAGCAAGGCAAAGTTGGAATGGCATGTGAAGAAACTCATTACTCTCATTGTATACTGAATGTAGCACATGGCTGGTTATCTTAACAATTATCCCTGTTGCCATGATTTTCTTGCCCTCTGTTATTCAAACACATGGATGTAAATTTAGGAGGAAATTCAGGAAAATGATATCCCGTATTCAGATTTTATAAGCTGATGGCTTTAAGGAACTGATTATCAGCTAACTGTTTGCTGTTCTGTTTTGTTTTTTCCAAATCCAGAAATGCCACCACAGACTTTCTGATCAACGTCGGGCAGTGAATCAGGGTCAGAATCCGCTGCCCATCTACCTTGCCCTTAATGTCAAGGACAAAGTTGCCACCAAAGATTTTAGAGGTAATGTTTCAATTCTGGAAAAGAGCTATGCTTTTACCTGAGGAGATGCAGTGTGGGAATACTGTAAATAATGATGAATTGTTTTAAAGTCTCACTGCAAGCCAGGAGAAGTCCTGTTCAGAGGTATAAAGAGTAACTGGGCAGTCACAGGATAGACAGCAACAATTCAGTATTTTGTCAGATCTCCTGGCATGTAAGTGTTCATATTCAGATATTAACTTGAGACTAATAACACAACATAGATCTGTGACACTGTCTCAGAAACACTATGAATTCTTAAAGAAAGAAGCTTTAAGTTTGCTTAATGTATGTTTTCTAGTCCACCTTCCATGAGAAAATTTCCCACTTGCTAGATAAAAAGAAAGAAGAATTTAAATTTCCCCTTAGCCGTGACATTGTTCTGTCACAAACCTGTGGACAGTGTGCTAGCTGGTTCAGCGGCGGCTGTCAGCAGGGTTTGCTCAGGGCACGTGCTAAGCCAGTTTGCCTGAAAGGTTTATTCCACTTCTGGTGACTTGACCATTTTTAGTAGTGGAGCTACCATTGTTGGTGTGTGTGTTGACAGAGTGGGTGGAGTTCACGCCGTATGAGGTGGGCTTCCTGAAGTACGGCGCCTTCATTCGTGCAGAGGATTTTGGCAGTGAGTTCTTCATGGGTCGCCTGATGAAGAAGCTCCCCGAGTCTCGGATCTGCTTCATGCAAGGTGACTCACCAGCCCGGGGGAGTGACAAGATTTTAATACAAACACTAATGATTCTGGAAAATAGTCCCCAGAAACGTGTTGTTCTGCATGCGGCAGCAGATGTACTGAGTCAGTCAGCTGAAATTCAGTATGTCTCCTGAGACTCACTCAACTGTCCTTGTTAGCAAAGGTGGTTTTATCATTTGGACTAAGTTAAAATGAAACTAAAACAACAAATAAGTTCTTATGGGCCTTCATGAGTTCTTTTGAAGCATCACTGTTTCCCATAGCTTGCAAAACATTTTGGAAGTTGGAAATCTACGAGACTTTGTGGAAACTGAGGGAAATGTTGAGAAGAAATAAATAGGGCAAGAAAGAAGGGAGTCAAGGAAGGAGCCATCTAAAAATATTTCTTTATCAGAGGAAAAAGGAAATAAAAATAAGAAAAAGACTTTCTCAAAAAAAATTTAAAAATGTTCTAGGTAAAATATGACGGAAGGGAAAATACTTTGAAATTTCTTCTGAAATAGGTTTGCCTTCTGAGTCAGCTCTACCACTGAAATAGATATCTGGACTTATGCAAAAATTGGATAGAAATATGAAAAAGTTAGAGAAGAGCTGTGGAAGGAGCAGAAGACAGTTTTTAAAAGAACTTCCTTGTGTTTACCTCAGCACTACTTATTATACCTCTCCCACTTCCTAGGAATGTGGAGTAGTATCTTCTCCAAAAACCTCTTGGATGCCTGGCACACGTCTGACAATTCAGAGGACTTCTGGCACAGGTGGACCCAAAACAAAGTGACTGAAATAGGTAAATCTCAAGTACCCTTTGACTTATGGCTTCTCCTCCAGGCTCCTCTGATAGAGTAACTGCACTCATGTTTCTCATTTTTTGAGTTTTTCTGTCATTCTGGTGCTCTCAGCTGCCAGGTATGGGAGGCACCAGGAAAATCAAGTGATTTGATTTTACTGACTAGCCAGTGCTTTGCTTAAGTAGTGAGATTATTATTAGAAAGAAAGCATCATCAGACAGACCTTGATGGAAAAGAGAAAGGGATGGATACAAAAGGTGGTCCCTAAAGTGTTGTGTTTAAAAGGTTTGGAAACAAGAACTTCTGTTAAAGCCTCATGTCAACTATTTGTTAGCCAGAAAGAAACTTGAGTGTTTCCTTTCCGATATCTATTCACCCTGCACAGCGCATCCCTCCTTCAAAATCTGAATGAACTGAAAGATTTAGTAGACGTCAAAGGAAGTCAATGTAGTGGAGCTCTGTTACACCAGCTGAGAGAGGCAGCTCCATACTGAAAGGTCATTCCTTGAAAATACTTATGAGCATCTTCCTGTTAAAATTCAAGCAAAGCCAGTGTTTTTGTAATGAACAGACTTGCATCACATTTCTGTGGACTATGTTTTTGGGAAAAAAACCCCAAACTCTTATGTTTGGGTTTATGTAAATAATTTGCAGGTTTGTGTTGAATTCAACTGGCAACACCTGACCCAAATTGAATAAACTGGTTTTTTAAAAGTAAAAATATTTGTTTTAAAAAGAAAATGTTCACATTTTTCTATTCTTTTCAAAATAAGCTTTGAATTTCATATTTAACCTACTTGGAATCTAAAAGCAGTAATCACCTCAAATGTATAAATAAAATTATCTTTTGTTTGCTTGGAAAAGTGAATTACTTTAATGTGTACTGAAACTATGTTGTTTTATGAGAAAAATGCTCCTTTAGTCAGACATAGCAAATCAGGGTTTAGAGAACAAAAATAAGTTTATATTTTTGTCAAGAAATTAACCAGAACTCACAGCAGACCATAGAGAAAAAAACCCCATTGCTGAGAGCTGTGAACACATGATTTCTATTGGTACAGAAGAGTCACTGACCCTTTCTCCTCTTTGTGCCTAGCTTCCTCTTAATTGTGGTTATAATTCAATTGGATGTCTTTTATGCTATGTATCTCTAGAGGAACAACCAGACTTGCCTGAGAAGCCATATGAGATGGCTACATGCATGTTCACTCCTACAAGTGGCCTCTCCACGGCTCTTCGGGATATCCTGACGGACCGCCCTGCTGTCTCCAAGTACCACAACTTCCTGAGGGGCTTCCAGATGCACAACGAGTACATCCAGCAGGAGCATTTCACAAAATGGAAAGGTGTGGACAGCACTCCTGCTTGCATGCCTCAGTGGTCATTGGAGTGGGCGCAAGGACTGGGATTTAGTGAGAGGCGTTTGTACGTTCTGAAGATAACTGAGTGGCCTTTGTGGTTAGTTGTTAGTGCTTGCTGAGAGGAGAAGAGAGAGAACAAAGTAACTCCTCATATCTTTCACTTCCAGTAATACAACTTCAATTTTTGGTACTGAAAGTCCTCACTGGGATAAAAATAGCTGGGGTAGGGCTCTACACATATGGAACACCTGCCTACGTTTTGGTGCAGTTCATGGGTTTGGAAACACCAAGAAAACATGAGTGGAGGGCCTGAAGGGAGCTTTAGGATTGCTGCGCTCTTATGGTTTGAGAAACCCACAACAATTTATTGTCATTTAGACAATTATTCTATCACCTGACAACCCCTCCCCACCCAGGAAGGGGAATCAGGGAGAAAGAAAGGAAGCCCGGGGGTTGAAATATAAACAGATATAATAGAATAGTACTAAATAATTAACATTAATAATACTAAAGAACCAATATTGATCCCAATACCAATATAGACTATACAAGGATTATACTCAGCCAATTATATCAGTAGGAAGCTGTGCACTCCCAGCAGTGGACAGCAAAGTTGCACACTGCCAGCGTTATGACTTCTAGAGGAAGAGAAGGCCTCAGGGGTCTCTGGATCACTGTCATCGAGGGAGAGAGAGCACTTCACAGCAACTTTCTAATTTATATTGAATGTGATGTTCATGGTATGAAATAATCCTGTTGGCCAGCTTGGGACAAGTGCCCAGGTCTCACTCCTCCTCATCCCTGCACCTGGCAAGCTTGAAAAACAGTGACACCTTGAAACCCACACACCATAGCTGGCTAGAAAGTAAACACTTGCACAAATTCAGACACTAGAGTCTTCTAAAAGTACAGTTTTCCCAAGCAGTAGAAGAGAAATTGGTCCTGTGTCACTCAACCTGGGACATACATGCTATCCTAAAGCAAAGGGAAAATCCTGGATGGGACGGAAGCTCACCTTCCTTTTGCTTTCTAACTTGACAGATACCTTTCTGCAGTTTGCTAATAGCTCTGAATCTTTTACTCTTTAGACACTTTGCTAGACACCTCTCCTAATGACCTGAGAGGCAACTCGGAGCATCTGGAGTTGGTGGATGCAGCTTTCTTCTTTGAAACCAGCTGCCCACCCCTTCTGAGACCAGAGCGGAAAGTGGACGTCATCATACACTTAAATTACACTGGTGGATCACAGACCTTGGTGAGAAGTCTTAAAACTGTCTTTGTTTAGTAATGGCTTTTCCTTTGCTTTCCACAACTTTCAGACAGGTGTTTCTAAAACATAGAACTTAGTGGAATTTAGTAACACGGTGTTTCCCAACCTTAGAAGAAGAATGGAAAATCCCAGAGGGGAAAATACTCTGCTTTTCTCAAACTAATTTTGAAATAGCCCTAAGTGCTTCACCAATGAAATACAGAGTGCACAGTGAAGTTATGATGGTTGAGCTGCAACTTCGATTACAATTATATGTAATATTAATAGCACAAATATAGCTGGGAAAACTTTGTCTGTGATTCAGATGCTGAATTTAATCTGAATTTTCCTTAAAAGTATAAGATTTTATTTGTCTTTTTATTTTAATATGTAGTTTTCTAGCTGTCCAAGAACAACTTAGTGAGTGAAGAATTTCTTCGTCTTTATTTTTATCTCTTTTAATAAATAGAATTTTTCTCCTTAAACAGTGGGCTTGAAGCAAGATATCAAATGCATTTACTATGTTTGCAGAAATCTGATTTGGTTAAAATGGTTATATAGATTTTGAAAGTGGTATTCACCACATAAAAAGACAGATGTAGACTTCCAAATACGGACTTGTAGTTGTAAACCTGTCCCTGAAGGGCACCACAGAAAACACAAAGTTCCCCGGTTAAGGTTCTGTCAATTTTTCATGTGGAAGATACATCAATGCTGCTCTTACACTATGATGCCACATGAAAAATATTTGTCTCTACTGCAGCTGAAAAAGAGCATATGTAATAACTTGCACTACATTTCTTTCTTGTACTCTGAAGCCTTTTGGAAATACTTAATTCAAACAAACTGAGGTCGTTCTTCATTGTTTTGTTAGATAATTAAACAAAGTTGGTCATCACAAATGAGCTTTCTGATAAATGCTTTTAGCGGTGTATTTTGACGTCTAAAATATGTCAGCTTGAAATCTCATATTATTTCTAAAATTCAAAGTTATAGAAATGGGTAAGTTGGTGTCAAAACCCTGCTAAAGTCTACTGAGGTCATCTTACAAGTTACACTGCTAAGTAAACAGATAATGTGACTGTGAATCTTACTGTTGTGTACAGCAAATTTAGTTTTGTTCAGAACTGTATTTTTCTAACTTAGTTCTCCTTTAGTTAATGATGCTTTATAACATGCTTTGAATTTATCTGTTCTATTCCTAAATCACATTCCCAATTTAGAGACATGCCTTGGTACACATTTAAACCCTCTTTACTATCTTCATGTTAGGTGTTTTCCTACAAGACTATTTCCAAATAGCTCCTCAGGCAAGAGAAAAGGAGTCCCTGGGGCTGCAGGTGCTCACTTTATTGCCGGCTGTCCAGTGCTGTCAGTCTATTTTGTGCAACTTGGCACGAATTACTGGGCTTCAGCAGCAGCCTGATCTTGGGTATCTTTTCCATTTCTTACGCTGCTGCTGTTCGGCCATATCCAGCCCCTGGAGCAGGCTTGCAGATACTTCTCGGAGCAGGGAATTCCATTTCCCACCATCGGGCTGAAGGACGATGAGAAGAACCTGAAGGAGTGCTACATGTTCGATGGTGCAGACACGCCGGGAGCTCCTCTGCTGCTTTATTTTCCGTTAGTGAATGACACTTTCCAAAGATATGTAGCACCTGGTAAGTTAACAGTACCCAACTAATTTTATTGACCCAATGAACTTTCTCACTCCCTGGGTGTTTTTTCCTCATCCCAATACAAAAATCCTTTGTTTGTTTGTCTGTCTGCTCCTACTAGCGAATACATTGCAAAATGGGATGACACAAACTGTTTGCAAAATCAGGTGAAATCTTGTGCATAATTTTAGTTTGAGTCTTGGTGCAATTCAGTGAAAGAAGAAACGTGTTGCTCAAGTAGAGGGGAATGGGAACTAATCTCTTCTTGTGCTCTTTAGTATGTAGAACAAAGCATATTTTTCAGATTGTTTATTTTTATGACAGTCAGATCTAGGGGAGAAATACCTGTACAGTATAGAATGGTTCTATGGAGAGCCACTGTGCTCACTGTTTGGGCTGCTTAGTGTATTGGTTGTTCATGCTGGAAAATCAAAGCAATAGTACATAAACTAATACAGTCACTGTGTCCTTTTGGGCTAGTATTTGAGATGCAGGCTTTGTTTTTATGATTATTTCCAAAGCCACTAATATTCTGCTTCCTCCTGTTCTGTATATCTCTATATTCCTTTTACCTTTAGTATGTATTCTACTCAAGAATCCTCATGGTAAGACTTGAGCACCTGTGACCACATAAAATGATGTGCCATGAGCTGGCCAGTAGAAGGTGCTGGTTGCAATGGAATGATGCTCAGTGACTTGTTTTTCTAATTCCAATAGGCTTTGTTCAGCAGTAGATTTTTCAGAGATCATAGCACTGCACTTGCCTTCATACCAATTACATCTCTGATATCTCTAAATTATTCTTGACATAGTCTATCAGAATAGTGTAGTTCCCTGGGACTATAAAAACACCCTCCTTTTTCCCCTTGACAGGCATGTCACGTAGTGCTGCTGAAATGGAACTGGGCAAGGTTGATATCTCCAGTTTCTGCTCTCCATACTCAACGAGGGAGGTCTCACTGAAAGCAGAAGATTTCAACAAGCTCCTGAAGCTGACTAATTACAACGTCATGAACAACGAGAATATGATTCTTCAGGCCTTGCGGATGGCTGTGGCACGGAAGAAACAAGCCACAAGCCAGCCAGTATCACAAGCACAGTCCTCTGGTTGAACAGCATTTGCCTCTCCCTTACTAAATATTTGTCATTACAGCACATATGTGATAGCTGCCTCACTGTTCTTGGCTGGTGCCATCTTTTTCTAAGTAACCTTCTCAAAAAAGAAAACTTGAGGTATTTGTTTCAAAGCCACATGGTTCGGTTTACTAAGACGTAGTTGCTTTTTGATCTGGAGTTGTGGTATCAAACACAGCAGTCTATGTTGTTAAAACCATCTCACTGGTGCTCAAGAGGCGAATATTCAGTTTTGTGCGATAGGGAAATAGTTTTAGCTCTTTATCTCTGCAATTTGTTATTGTCTTGGTGGCTGGTCACTACTATTTTTTCATCTGCAAAATTTTCTGGCATTTCGTTGGGACCATTGGTAGCAAATCCATAAAACCCTCTTCAGATACAGAAGATGGTGACCATGCAGTATCAATTTAAATCATTTTACTTGGTTTTAATAACTTGAATTAAATGGTGTTCTACCTTTAAGAGTTTTGTTTCCCACGTGCTTTTTTGTCATGAGCTGTCGTGAAATATATATATCTTATGAAGGATATTTGATTTTTCAAACTTGTGTTGCATAACAGATGTATGGATGGGTGGCCTTTTAGGTCTTTGAGATCTATTCTTATCAATTAAATCAAACATGAATTTGTTTTGAAGGGCCATTGCCATTTCCTCTCACAATCAACTGTGTTCTGGCTCAGAACACATGTGTGCGCTGCAGTCGTCTCCCTGAAATGCAATTTTGCTTCAGCATCATCTGGAGCTTGTTCAGTGTAGTGAATTGAAATATTACTGAAACAGATAGTATGTGAGGGGGATTGTAGGATGTATGGTAATTGCATACACAGGATCACACTGGAGAAATGGAGTAAGATACTAGTATTCTGTTCACTGCACCATGGTTGCCATAAAATGTAAAATACAACTGCAAGGTATGCTATTACAAATTAGGATGATATGATTGCCACAGTCTAACTAGTTATTTGACAAGTACATTGAAGTGCAATGGCTGATGGGGAAAAAGCTGATTTATACACACACAGCACAAAAACGTAACAGCAGCACCAGTACAATTGCCAAAGAACAGAAGAAATGCCCATCCTGGGAACGCACTAAATGATGCATGCACACATCTGATAAAGGACCTGAGGAACAATCTATTAACAAAAAGCAGCACTCCTCTTCAAGCTGTACAGGAGAACGGTTTGTAATGCTGGAAACAATTGTGCGTCATTCCCAAGAAGCAAGAGTCTTGTCCACCTAAGCGCAGATGTTGATCAGCCGTCATTGCTTACCTGAATGTGGATATATAGCAGAATAAATATCTTGCATTTCTTCCTCTTCAGCTAATGAGACATTTCATAATCCTCTGCCCTTTGGACAGATTTTTGAATGTTATGAAAAAATATTAACTCTTCGGATTAAAAAAGAAAAAGAAACATCCCAGATGTTTGAGGAGAAGGGGATCTACTCAAACACAGTAAAGGCCAAGAAAGGTCCAGCAAATAGAGACATATAGCTCCTGATTCTAGTGTGAATTCTTCCTCAGAGGTGAGGTACTTGAGAAAGACATGTGGTCTTTTCTAGAACTGGAGCTGGTTAAGAAACTGGGTTTTGCTGTTTTTTTGGTCACAGTCCCACAAAAGCATTGTGAAAGAAAGGCAGGTGCTGGAAGCTGGGAGTTTGTCAAAGGTCAGCCAGGATGACATTTACAGGAGTCCCTTGCCTCTTTGTAGCCTGGCCTAAAGGAAGTAGGCAAGAGCTATAGAAGAGTCTTTTCTCTCCACAAATTTTCCGACAAGTTGCATAGACAATTTCTACCTTATCTTCTAAAATCTTGTCCACTGTTTTATCTGAGAAGCCACTGATGAGCTCAAAATAAGGCACCCAAACTGTCAAAATGGACATTGTGACTGAACCCTTAATACCTGCCAGGGAGGGTGTTGTCACATTTGTCAGAGTCCTGTTATTGCAGAGATCTGTGTATTGCATCAGATTCACAAAGTCTGTGGCCTCCCTGAGATACTCTGGTTCAGTTTTACTTTTCAGCTATTGGTTCTCATTGGGGATTTTTTTGTGAGGATTAGCTACTCTGCTTGACTTTCCCTGTGGACTTTTTGATAGTAAGTGGTGAGCACCTGCCTCCTTCCTGGTTTTACCAGCCTGAGACTGGTCAGAAAATACATATTCCTGAGACAAGGGAAACAGTTCTCTGAGGATCCCTCCTACAGCCTGCTCCATTTTCTGTATGTCCCTTGTCAGAATGTGTGGTGCACCCTAAGACCTCAGATAATCTGACCCAAACCAGAAATAGTAGTTTCTCAGACACTGGCACGGCGTTTTGCGTTACTGGGTTCTCCACTTGCTATATGTTCACACTAGATGTCTTGTCCCAGGTGCCTGTGCTGGGACTACTCCTAGGTCCTCTTGTAGCAGAGGCCTTGACAGCCAGTATCTGGGATGGACTCCCTCCAGCACCATGCTGTGCAGCACTTACTGTGGAGGAAACTCCCTCAGAGCATACCCCTTGGATAGGAGAGGTAATAGGCACCTAGAGATTGGTCCTCCCTTTTTCTTTCCTTGAGTTATTCAAGAAGTAGTCGTTCTCAGCTGTTTTGGGGTGAGCCAGTTACTGCCTACCTCCTTCTCTACCTCAGCTGGATGTTCCTCAGTGTTGTTTATTTAGTGCTGTTGTGGTTTTTTGAGGTTTGGTTGGTTTTGTTGTGTTTGTTTGGGTTTTTTTAACCTGTGGGCAGATATCATCTTCCATAGTCTTCATCCCCAAGTCAGACTTGCCCAGGGTAACAGCTCAGGAAATATCAGTTCAGATGCTGCAGAAGTTAAGAAAACAGTCCAGGTTTAGCCACTTTCAGATCAG
The DNA here is from genome assembly GCA_013397275.1 of Burhinus bistriatus. Classification (NCBI taxonomy): domain Eukaryota; kingdom Metazoa; phylum Chordata; class Aves; order Charadriiformes; family Burhinidae; genus Burhinus; species Burhinus bistriatus. The sequence goes on from VYXH01008561.1 coordinate 137,181, forward strand.
TTTTCTCAGTTTTGGGATAAATAGCCAAGGCTGCTTCTCTGATTGAGGGTCCTTTTTGCCAAACACAATGTTAATGGCAATGTTATCTTGTGTTATTTCACATCTCTTTATCGGAAGGGTGTTGAGGGTAGATGACCGAAGTAATTTTCATTCAGTGAAAAGTTGCAAGGCTAGACTTGATTCCCTCTATTGTGCGTTTTCCTGATGTGCGTATGTAGAGGGGGAAGACAGGTTGTGAGTACTATGAATGTATAGTATTGCCTTCTGCAGTTCTCAAGTGGTCATTTCATATCAAGCATAGAATCATAGAATTGTCTAGGTTGGAAGGGACCTTTAAGATTACTGAGTCCACCCATCAACCTAACAGTGCCAAAACCACCACTAAACCATGTCCCTCAGCACCACATCTACATGTCTTTTAAATACTGCCAGGGATGGTGATTCAACCACTTCCCTGGGCAGCCTGTTCCAATGTTTGATAACCCTTTCTGTGAAGAAATGTTTCCTGATATCCAATCTAAACCTCCCCTGATGCAACTTTAGGCCATTTGGTCTTGTGCTATAGCTTGTTAATTGGGAAAAGAGACCAACCTTCACCTCTCTAGAACCTCCTTTCAGGTAGTTGTAGAGAGTGAAAAG
>VYXH01008561.1:138184-161576 GCA_013397275.1 Burhinus bistriatus
TTCTTGTGGATGGGCGTCACATTTGCTAATCTCCAGTCAACTGGGACCTCTCCAGTTAGCCAGGACTTCTGATAAATGACATAAAGTAGCTTGGTGAGTGCTTCTGCCAGCTCCGTCAGTACCCCTGGGTGAATCCCATCCAGCCCCACAGACTTCTGTATGTCTATGTCTAAGCGTATGTATCTGGACATGTTAGTAGCTTGACCTGTGCAAGGGCTATTCACCTGTGTATATGCTGTTGCACAGTTTTCTGCCAGAAAAGGTAAAAGTTGGCTGTCATTTTTATATGATAATTTGATGACACTGCATCGTGTTTAAAACATCTAGATGTTAGCATTTAAGATGAATCAATGTATGCCCTAATTTGGAGGAGAATTTGTTCTTTTGTCTTGGTTTACTCAAAAGTTTTGTGCTTGTTGAAGGGTTCTGAAAGCAGGAAAACCTAGATCCACCTGAGAAGTATATGAATGAAATTGGGGAAACCTATACCAGCAAGCAACTCAACCCCTCTACCTCCAAGAAAAGGAAAATAAATAAAATTTTGTTGAAATAGAAGGTCTCTTAAAGTTATTTCATCTAAAATACTTTTGGTTGTTGATTGGGGTGCTGTATAGCTCTGTTTTCCTCCAGCCTACATGTAGCTGCTATTATCTTATCTTATTTGTGCATTGCTTAGGCTGCCAGATCTTAAGTATCCATGAATGTGTTGTGCATTATCACTCCCTTATCTTGAATTGCTAATAACTCTTGGCACCTTCGCGTGTACAGACTTCCCTCAAAACATACCTCTGGTGTTTAGCTATCAAATAAGCTCAGCAAATCTCCTCCCCTTCTCTCTTCATACTTTCCCTTTCAGACAATGAGGAAGGTGGGGCATGGATAAGCCATTTGCTCCTCAGCAGGTGCCTCCTTAAAGTTTGCAGAGGTACTTCGTGAGTCACTGCTAGCTGTTGCCTCTAACAGTGAAGTGACATCCACATCTGACTTGTGTGCAGCTGGGAGCACGATGGGATCATACTGGAGTGCTCATGAGGTAGGAGTGTGAAAACTCAGATCAGAATTCATTAGAAGGTGAAGATGACCTGAGGTGGGTTTGTGATTGGAATTCTGTTGCTTGGAAGAGGACCTGGGAGCTGTTAGTCCAAATTAATTTATGTATTTATTTATTTATGTCAGGATGACTGATAGCTTTGCTGATATTGGCTGCCCTGTGGAGGCACTTCTGGTAGTGGAGGGAACTTCAGCCAGTGAGTAATCCATGTGGAGGCTGGGAAGCAGTCTGGGGTGCCTCACAGGAGCTTGCTGTGGATTTGGGCGGATTCTGTGGTTTGATGCAAGCATTAAGTTGGGCTCTTCCACAGTGCAGCATCCGCCAGCTCTGAGTATAGTCACACGCTGTGCCCAGGTAGCTGTGCTAACAGCCACCTGGTAGTGGTGTACACAGGAAGGTCACTGACTAAAACCAGTGATTAATCATGGACACAAAGATGGTCTTAGTTTGATATTTGTGCATGACTGACACCCAAGAAAATCTTGATCTGCCTTTGTCTGTAATCTCTGAGACTATTTTTTTTATTACTACTTTTTTTGTGGAGCATAACCAGGAGGGAAAACCCTAAAACTGCCCGTTGGACTCTAGGGAGTCAACATACTCTGTCCTCTTCTCAGGTCTGAAATTAACCTGCCATTTGACTATGAGCAAGTTATTTAATCATTCTGTGCCATGCTTCCACTGTTGTAAAATGGAGATTATAGAGCTTCTCTCCATAACATGGATGTGTGTTAACATAAGTGTGCATTGATGCTTGGAGACCTCAAATGTGGGATCCCCATGGCTTAACAAATAAAAAGCATGAATGTCTAACCAAACTGGTTAAAGAAACACCAAGGATCTACAGGTTCATCCTTTCTAAAGGAGGGGAGAGTAATGAACAGTCTGCCAATGGTCCTTCTGTGGAAAGTACATACACAAAGCAAGGAACGGGACTGTTGTTCCGGCTCTTCCCCTTGCCCTTAACCACTGAAACAGTCTCATGAGAAACAGTAAAAGTAAAGGCTTCTTGGTGATGGAGGGGCAGGAGAATTATTCCATTCAGAACTTGAATCCAGACATAAGGCATTAAAACATTCCATTTTGGAGTGAGACATAAAATACAGACCAAGGTCGGCTTATTGTAATTCAAGAGTGATAGGGGAGTTTGTATCCAACTCCTCAGCTGGGTCAATTCCTAACTGGAAAAAGGAGTGACATAATCCCCCTAAAGGGATTTAATGTGGTCGTTTTGCTAGCAGAGAGTGGGAGTGGGATTAGGTAATGACTTCCAGTGAAGCAATAGCTAAACTTTCAGGTACTAAAATCTGCAAGAATTAACAATTTGTTCGGGCTGTGTCTAGTTATTTGTCTTTCCTTTTGTGCTTGATGTTTCACCTAATGATCCTTCTTGCGGATATCCAGCATCTGGTTTGGGTGGGGAAGTTTCATTAACATTTCTTCCGGAGTTGTTTTCTTTCGTGTAGGTTCTGCTGCATTTGTGCTGGTGGTGCCTCACTCACTGAAGAGTTTAATTTTCCTCTGGGGTCATGATGCTTTTGAACATAGCTAAGACATTGAAGTCTACAGCATTGTGATTAAACGTTTTACCATGGATTGTTTCTGTTTCCTATCAGTTCTTTGTACTTCATTCATTTTCCTCTTCCTGACCACAGTAGCTGAACAACCTTTCATGTACTAACTCTTCACCATTCCCTTCACCGGTGAAAAGTTCCTGACAAAGATTTTAAATGAAAAGTTGGAATTTTTACTAAATAAAATTATCTGAAGAAAATATCTGCTTTCCATGTGAAATTTCAACTGTTCAAGAGAGTTAAACTTATTTTATCTTTGTTTACAGATGTTTAATGGAGGTGTTTCTCATGCTTGCTCTTTGCTAGCTTATTTTTTCAGCTTAATTGTTGATAAAGATTTCTTTTAAATTAAAATATCCTGTCATGGAATGCAAGCATTAATTTTATTTAAAACCATTTTACTATGTTACCCATTTTACTGTTATTTCTTCCATCAATGACATACATACACAGAGGAATATTTCCTCTTTTTCTGCCTCTTTTTTTAATTCTACATAGACAGGGTTTTAACTTCCAAAGCAGTGCAAGTACTTCATCTTCCAATTTTACTGCACAGCTTTGAAAATTGCAACACACACTTATGGGAGGACATGTTTTATGAAGCACAAACAACTTAATATTCATGCAGGTAATAACTTTGTAATTCTTCTGCAGAGTGAAGAATGCCCCTGCTGCTCGCTGTATGTGAAAATTGTAAGAATGAGAAATCTGAGAAAGGCAGATCTGTGTAAGTATCAAAGTCTTTCCTTGCAGTTCCCTGTAGTTCAGTTCTGAAAGCAGAGAATATAAGCAAGCACTGTAACTTGTATCTGTGTATGAAGTGTCACCATGGTTTCAAATATTGATGCATATTTGAATTTGGACTATTCTTAGAATACAGTTTTGTATAAACAATATCTTTCAGTTTATAGAATGTTACTATTAATGGAAATATCAAAGGTCTACTGTGGTGTACTGTAAAGTATCTTAACCGCTAACAAGCTTCAGAGCCAGTTTTGCTGAACAAATTCAGCTGTTAATCCTCACTTGCCGTTTTTGATGCACTGAGATGCAGGCTGCAGCTCTGCTTCCCAACAAAAATGCTAGCACCGATGTCGAGGGGCTGCCAGAACCTGTGGGATAACATGGGAGCTTTGGAATAATTTTCTGTACCTATCTGATATTGCAGAGAGCAGAAATACATACAGGCACCTCTGAATTTCTATTTGTTTTTTTTTTTAAAAAAAAAAGGAAGATACAGAAGCATCATATATTTTATTGTCAAACAACTTTTTTCTGTCAAACATTTACTGAAATGCATTTGAAATACCAGACTTTCAAGGCAAAACCAGTACCATTGAAATGTTTCCGAGGACTGGGTGGAATGGGTGGAAGTGGAAGTGAAGAGAGAAAAATCTTAGCAGTTACCCAAGTAGGAGAAAGCGAGCTGAAGGTCAACTCAAATATCTGCCTCAGAGAGAAAGCACAAGGCAGGAATGCAATGGAAAGGAAGTGAATATGAACCTTTGCATACTAAGACCAAGTGAACTCAGCGAGAGTGTTTGCCTCCATGGAAATTACTATTCAATTCTTGCTTTTCTGCTGTTAAGCCTAGCACAGGAATATTGCCTTTTCTTGAAAACAGCACATCTTCAGAGAAGAGTGAAAGGATGGTTTAGTTCCCTCTCTGTCTTTTTAATCTTAGCTGAGCTGTTTTCTGGCATAAATGGTACCAGTCCAAGGAAATGCCTAAGCTGCCCTGACAGACAATAGCATCAACATAACCACCTACAAAGTTGACAATTGAGTACCTGCCTCTGGCCTTAAAATCAGGGTTGTTTATTTCTTCCTCCGTATTTTATAATGACATGAAATGTCATTATAAATGGAAATGACAGCCTTTACATTCTTAATGACCAAAGAATTTCCAGAAGTCCATAGCTATTTATCTTAGCTCTTTATCTTTTATCAGTCTTTATCCTGTATCTTCATTTTGAGCAGATGTTTGACTGCTTGATTGCGGGTATGAAGCTGCATCACCGGAGATTTGCTTCCAAAGCCAGATGCGGAGGAAGATCTTTGCTGGTCAGAGCCAGAAGAAGCAGTGCTAGGTGCCAGTGTCTGACGGGAGCAACCTTATCCATTCCCCATCCCAGTTGCCTTTCTTTATTGTGCAACAGAGCACCAAATTTTATTTTTCTTCTGAGAATCAGGAGCAAGTTACCTGCGGCACAGCAGAGAGTCAGTGAGATTTTATCTGCACTGTACCTGTATGTTCTCTCAGAACACTTAATTTTGTTAGTGGAACCATGCCACGTGGTGTGGTACACATCACAGGAAATGGGACTGTATGAAAAAGCATTAAACTGAATTAGAAAACGAGTGTGAGAGTATAGCAGGAACCTTTACTTGGCAGCCCTTCCATTCTTGACAGAAATGTTCTGCAGAGAGGTTTTAACACCTAAACAATGAGAGAAGTCCTCAGAGGAAAGGATACAAAGGCACCTGTTAAAAACTGCCATGGAAGAGAGGGGTATTAACATGTACAGCAAAGTTCACTTTGTAGTCAGTACCAAGTTTAGAGCGGTTTAGGCTGAAGTGCACTTATGGGCAGTGAGACAAGTGGAGACTTTGAAAGCAAATTGGGGAATCCTAAAGTACGCATTTGATTGCACATGAATAGACTCACTTGAATGTAGCAATGATAAGTTAAGAAGAGATTAAAGATAACTAGTTAGGCCTACATATCTGTATTTCTGTAGGTATTTCCCAGGACTAGTCTTTGCTCAAAAGTGGTATTTTTTAAAAAAATATTTTTTGTGGGAATGTATTTGTCATGTAATTAATGTATTTATTCAGATATTTTCAAATATTTAAAATATATTTGGCTCAAAATATATTTTAGGAAAAGACTATATTTCCCACCCACATTTATTTGCTTTAATCACTATTTCTCTACAATTTAAAGTTAAGAGAGACAGAGATGAGGACAGAGAGTTGAAAGATGGCACAGAAATAATTAGAACTGCAAAGAGTCATTGGTGTTGTGTTGGAGTCAGAGTCTGATTAGACCAAGTTGTGGTTTTTGGAAGAATGCCTGTCAAAGATGTTTTTCTTCAGCTGTGGCACTGCACAGCTAAAGCATCCTCTTTGTGCAGAGGGACTGCTACACACAACCCACAGTGCCCATGCCTCCTTAGATCTTGCACACGCTATATAATATAGGATTTGGTTTTTTTATTATAGGATAGCTGTGGTAATCGTCTATAATCACGATCTCCTGACCTTTTACCTTTGTGTCAGACAGGAGGTTGTATTTGTACATGGTGTGAGCATAATAACAAGAATTAGGCTGGTAACGTGTGATAAAATCTGATAGGAGTAAGGCTTATTCATGAATCAAAAGGATTCACTACCACATTACATAGGTTATCAGGCAACTGCAATCTGAGTAGTACATATCATTCTCAAGACACAGCTGTTGCAATTTCTGGCCATGTTTGAGTTTGGCTAAATTTTCCCTGTTGAAAGTTGTAAGGATAGTGATACCAGACCAGTCCCAAGTTTCATCTGGATTGACAGTATGTCTCCAGAACTGGCCTATAATAAACTCTTTTGGGCAGAACAAACACTGAAGCATGCTTTCCCCTGCCCCAGTCTCCCAAGAGACTGTGATTCCTGAGGCCTGTGGCTCAGAGATCTGGCTGTGAGTCAAAAGTAGTGTTTGAATTTAATTGTCATACACAAAATGCTTGGCACTTGGAGGCCACTAAAGGTTTTTACTTTGATATCTTTCAGCTCACTTTGCACTGGAGAGGAATGCAGATGTTCTTTCTCAGTGTCATAGGAAAACACCAGGCCCCATTTCAGGATGTTATTCTCTGGGGAGGTCTATGTACTTATATTGCTAATTAAATAGTTATGGACATTTCTTTTTCTCCTCTTTGCCTTGCATGGGCAGCAGCAATGCCTACTTGAGAAAAGCTGGTCCTTTTCTGGCTGGCCTGAAAAGGCCTTTTCTTCATATTAGTTAGGGTTAGCTCTTACATAAAGACAACTGCCCCCTTGTATTTATTCAAAAAATGGCAGAAAACTTACCATTAACAGCTGCATGACTGCAGCTCTCTCTTGCTTTAAAACTGCGAAAACTTTGTGGCTGTCACAAACCTTCATAAATGCATCCACAATTTCTGTAAAGTCTGTATTCACTGACTGCATGGTGCTATTTCTCTGCAACTGTATAGGATAGTATGTGGAGATTTTGGAGAGAAGTGTTTAATAGCAAAATAGGGAGCCATTGGCAGCATTGGGAGCAAGAGTCACGAGCTGGGGTACCTGGGTTCTCCAAGTTTCTGCACTCCCATTGCAGTGCACAGGGACACGAGAATGGCTGCACTGGATCAGATCAAAGTTGTCTCCTGCCTCGTGTTTGAGAGTGGCCAAAGGCCAAGGTGTCTGGGGAGGAATATGAGACTAGAATGAAAGTATATAGTGCTTTCTGTGTGATGTGCTCTCCCAGCCTTTGATACTTCACAGTTGGTAACTGCTCAGGCCAAATGCAGCAACACCTCCAGTCTACTCTTGAACCTACAAAAACTCTATGCATCAACAACAGCCTTTGTCCAGCCTCTGGTTTCCATGTCACAAAAACATTTACTGCAATCTCAATGCCTCATCCTTGTAGTAGCAAAAATCAGTTTTGCCTTCACTGCTGAAAGGCCTTGAATTTGTTCTGCCATCCAGTGACCTGATCTTACCTTACTTTCCCTGTCAGCTGAAGTAGAGGAGATTGACTTTCAGAAGGCTTTCCACACACGGGAAGGGATTGGTTGTTGCAAAACTCTTGTTTTCCAAGGGCTGGTCCATCAGCCAAGATCACTGGAAGAGGACATAGCTTTCACCTTCAAGTCCCCCCCACCTGTTTCTTTATAGAAGCCTTTGAAGGACCTTTGAAACCATCTTTATGCAAGGCTCTGCATTTCCACCATTTAACCATGGGAGTTTCTTTCTGGAGAGACTTCTCTGCTGGCCAAATACCACTGCATTTCACTCCCTGTGGGCCAACTATAACAAGAACTAGACCCACACTGTGTAAATTCCCCAGAGTAGACCTTCTTTTCAGCATGGCTGCCCAGACCTACCTCACTGTGCATGGTCACACTGGAGCACACCCAACACTCTCTCTTCCCAGAGGCTGCCACTGCAGTCACAGCAGGGCACGGGCTGCTTCGCACCGCTGGCAGATCTGGTTGAGCACAGCCCTTTTCTCGGTGGCAGTGGCAGGGTTCATGGATCTTCCGGGATGTGAAATAAGTATCTTCTACACTGCAAATTGACACCTATGGGAGACAAACCTGTTTGTTTCATGGGCTATGAGTGAAATATAAAGTAACATTTTCTACATACATGTATTTTACAGAAATATTGCTTTCAGGAGACAAAAAATGTGTTTAAAAATATTGGCTTGCCCTCCTTTGTATTTAGCAAAGTCCGAAGCTCCAGAAAACTTTTCCTGGAATGGGCTACAGCTACATATTTTTTTTTTTCTTTAATATGATGAGGCTTATTATATAAAACCTTAGGCTTGTCTTTAACTATAGTATTAAATCTGGGTCTTGTTAAATCTGGGCCTTGTTGCTATGTAATTTCATAGTAAACTCCCAATACTACCCTGCCCATTGATTTAAGAAGTCGGAAGGCAGTGTTACTAATGTTTTCCCTTATACCACCTAAATTCTGTATAACACCATCATAATAATGAATTCCCTTTCATTGCCTTATTCTCCAAAGGAAACTATCGTGGGCAGAAAGGACTGATTGAAGATATGCACACAACAGGCCACGTATACCACTTCTTACCTTTTTCACTGACTGTAGCACTGAAGTGAGGGGATGGCGGCAGAGAGGGCAGGCGAGTAACATGGGCAGTACCAACAGGCAGCTGCCTGGGCTGGCCAGCGCTAACGGCATGTTTGCTTTTAGAGTGAAATCACTTCACTCTCAAAATGGATATGGTCACTGACTTTTGCCAGGGTTGAGAGAAATCTTGGGACATGGTCCCTTGAAAAAGAGCACTGGTGTTTTTGCAAGGCGTCTCATCTAAGTTCCTGATGCCGCTGGCTGCTCAGGCAGGCTGTGTTTGCACTAATGGAGAGAAAACCCCAAAGCAGCCCAGGACAAACACTTGGCCATAGGAATCTGCACAAGGACAGAGAAGTAGTTATATGGATAGCTGCCAAGTTCCAACAAGACCTGTAAACAAGGATTTCCTCACTGGTTAAGAAACTGAAACAAACAGGTATAAAAGCAATTGTTAATCACCAGAAGCTCCTCCCTGTGATGTCATATCCTGAGGTGGAGCTTTTCTTACTGTAATTGTACACTGGTTAAATCAAAATCAAGAGCTAATTGCATAACTACTACGGTAGCTGTCAAAATGGAGCCCTGGTCCTGACTGATGTTTATAACAGGTCATAACAACAAATTAATGGATAATCTTAATGAATACGATGTGAATCAACTTCACAGTTGTGATTCTTATCAACCTCTGCTCTTTTCCATTCAATCTTCTGTTTGATTTTATCCACTCATGTTACCCAACTCTGCTCCCACTCTTCCTCAGTTCATTGCTACCATCTAAACAGACGCAAAAGCCTCGTTTCCCTCAGATGACCCATTTTGTGTTCTCTAGTCTAAGAGACTATTTCAAGGTTTTTCCCTTGCTGGTAGAAAGGCCATGATGGAGTGTATTGTATAGAGTGTAGTGTATATTGTATTGTATGCAATTGTATTGTATACATAGTAAGAAGTGTGGAGACAAAAAGCCTGTGCTGTGCCTTCGTAGTACCATAAGATGCCACTAAAAAGAACAATGCTATGTATAGTCAAGGAGCTCATTAATATGTTATTTGTTTAGGGATCTTGGTCAGGGCACCTCCTTAAAGCTGTGGAAATAATTGTATCTGTACTGCTAGGTATCAATGGTTTGTATGTAGGTACACATGTATCTTCTGTCAGTCGTGCTGGCTTCTGTGTACTTCTGTGTGCAAGAACAGAAAGCTGTTCTGGTGGTTAAAGGTATTATGTGTGATATTCCCCCATGACTTCCTCCAGACTCTTGGTGCAACCTTGGAGAGCTGAGTTTCCTCAAAACCTTAGTTCCTCATCTCTAAAGCAAGGACTGCAGCAAGGGCATTAGGAGTTCCATAGGGGCATTAGGAGAATTAACTGATTACTGGCTTAAGGACTGGTAAAAGGAGTAAGCAACCTTAGATAAATGTTAGGCTCGTCTTTGTCTCAATGGCAAAGGTGAGAGCAACTACTGTGCTCTAATACCGTAGCAGCACAAGTGGTATTGCAGCTGTTGTCCTTCACTGAACAGGGATGATCTTTAAAGCCTTTTGTGATGATACTACATGTTCTTACTAAAATTCACTATTTTCTTGTTTAGAGGAGGCTTCTACTTAACAAGTGGTTGAAACAGGTTTTAAAATGTTTTATAATTTTTTAAAATGTCAAAACCTGTTTTAAAACAGGTTTGAGAAGGGTGGAGGCAATGGAAATGAACAAGGGAGAAGCCTGGGTGGAGAAGAAAGGCTGGAATGAGTAGGTGACGATGACAGCAATGTAGAACCACACAGTGCTTTGAGAGGACACAAGTCCCAGCAGCAATTCACGACTCTTCACTCCTCCTCTGCCATTTGGCTTACAGGGTTAAAAGGCAGCTGCAGACTCTGCTCAGGACATGACTTTCTAGTTTGCACTTCAAAAATTCCAGCCGACCTGGATGGATGTTTCTGCAAGAGCTGAGACATATTTCATGAAGTGCTGTGCTAATAAATAACACAGATAGCACAAGACTAGCATGCAGTTTCTTTCAAACGTGTGCAAGCAACTTCAGCTGTTGTCAACAGATAATGACGATGAAGGATGTGCTTTGATTGCTGAATAGGCTTTCTTTATATACAAATTTCTTTGGGCTGAGCTCTGTAACACCTTCTTACCACTTACTTACAAAACTAAGCTGAGCATTGCCTTTTCCCATGCTTACAGTCTCCCACATCTTCTTAAACGTTATTGTACCTTGGTGTTTTCGATCATCCTTGATAAGGACCATCTTTTACTCTATATCCTGTTTACTATTGAAAAACAATGTATTGAGTTTAAGACCAAAGTATACTTTGCTTGACACTGAACAGTAACCACAAATTGAATATCAGCAGATCTGTGTTTACAGGACTATTAGTGGTTATGTGGGACAGTCAAAGAAGTTCGTAAAGAATATGAAGATTGATACAGACATTTACATTATTGCAGGACTTGCTTCAGGATTTTTGAGGCATTCCTTTGATGAGGAGCAGAACATACAACTTCTCATCTTTGGTATTTTATTGTGGGAAATACATTTAAATGTACTTTTGTTCATTGATTCCCAACAGATTTTCTTATACACTGTTAAAGAACCTGCAGAATCTGTTCTGATTCTGTCCTGGTTGTTCTGGTTTCATCAAGACAACAGTATCTGTGGTTCGTCCAGTCATGCATTAAGCAGTGTGACTGATATCTGTAATCAGTGATTCATTCTTTCCCATTCCCTCTGAGCAGCGACTTGTTTTGTTTTATGCACCTGTGCTCTTTTAGTGCTCTTTCACACACGTCTAGTTGAGTGTTGCTGAGGTGAGTTGCACTCTAAAAGCACAATCTGATAAGGCCTGTGGTATGTCTTGGTCCCTGTGGAGGTTTATTCTGAAGACTCAGAGCAGTGCCAGGGAAAGCCTTGCCCACAGGTGAGATTCACAGAGCTTGAGGACCTTTATCAGCAATGGTCTCCAGAAAGGAGCTTCAGGCAAACTTTTTGCTGAACCGAGGACATTGCTTACCTTGTAGATAAGGACTGAGAACCCATATGTGCTTTGTTATTATGTGGGAGGCCAAGGTAAAGTAGGGAGGCTAGGTTTAACGTGGCTGTAACAGCCTGCATTGCTGAAAAGACAGGTGAGAGTGCCCGTGTGAGACTATGGCTTCTCCCCGGGCACTTTTATGACTGTATCCTCAGCAGGAGCCAATAAAGTAGTGCTGCAGTAGTAGCCAGTGAAGGTTAAAAGTAAGATACTCTCACAAATGTTGGTACTGCTGCTTGCATCGTATTCTGCTATTAAATTGGCAATCTTTTTGAATATCTGCCTGGCAAAGGTACTCATCTTTTCCCATTTGTTCAAGACCAATCTTGACCACCCTTTTTTAAAGAGTTCCCTTTCACGTTCAAGAATGAAAACTAGACAAAAGGGGTCTTGGGTATAAATGTTCCTTGTAAGTCAGATATATCTATTCTTAATGCTTTAATTCATTCTTACTCACAGGAAAGTTGCTGTAGACTGCTAGATCCGTTGGGAGTCCCAGAGGACTTGAACCAGAATATGAGCTCATTTAATTTCACTGTGAAAATAGGATTAGTTGTAGTCTTGTGATAAAAGACAATCTGGAGGCTGTGTGTTTATCTGTGGCTTACTTTGATGTGGAAGAAACTGATGGTGACATTCTTGTAGAAAAGATGTATGAAATGTGAAATCTTGGCTGCCAAAAGCAAAGCGCTTGTTGGCAATATATCCAAGTTGTGGTATTTATGTCAGGATAAACCATTGCTGCAATGTAAGCTCTTAATCCAGGCTGAATGAACTCTCTCCTTACCAAATAAACCAAAACAATCACACTGTAATCTTCACCAGTGTTTTATGCCCTCTAGGTCCAAAGTTCAGTTCACAAAATGGTGATTGACATTTACAGAATTTGGGCTGAATTCTCAGGCACACAAAGACCCATTTACATTGTGGTATAAACACTCCTACTTCCAGTGAGTTGTCCTGGTATGATAAGGAATTTTTTTTACCAAATTAATTAATCAGCATCAATGTTTTTTACCTTCATATTGGCTGCTGCAAAGTGTCCTGTGAGGAAATGAGGTGACTTATTGCACCCTACTTTTGTTACTTAGTTATAACAATGTGCCTTATTCTTTCCATGCTGTTTCTTTACGCGTAACTCCTCCATCCTCACCATAAAAACCAAAGAACTTCTACAGGTATCTATTTTTATTTCTGTGTAGAGAACCTACAGTAAACTCTACAGATTACCAGTGCTAGCTGCTTCCTGTAAGTGAGACTTAGGCATATTTTTCACCTCACTTGTCAGATTTGCAAATATTTTCTGGTTTTCAGATACATTAAACACAGCGAAAGGAGAACATCTCGTGCCAGTGAGCTGACCTTGTCCTCACTACCATATTGCGCTACAGCTTGTTGGTAGCTTCCCATTCAGTACCAAATTTTACTTGAAAGAGAAGGTATCTAGGAGAAGTGTCCCTGCCGTAAAGTCTATTTATTCAGTAGGAAAGTTTTGGTTTCAAAACTCTTGAGTCTCAATTGAAAAATTCAAATCAGAATTACTGCTGCAGTGCACTGTCGGTGCCGCAGCTTAGTCTCAGCTCCTGCACAAGACTACGTCTCCCATGATGTATTGCTCCTGCTTTTTCAGAAAAATCCTGGAGGATAATGCTAGAAAAAGTACCATAACTACATGTTTTTATAAAGCATGTCAGAGGCATTTCTGAGTCAAAATAATGATGTTTAAGGAAAAAAAAAATTAGTTTTAGCTAAACATTAAAAACATTTTTGCTTCTATTCCCTTACTGAGTCAATAACATTCTTGGGAATGCTTTCTGAAGAAATAAAATTTGTGATTGTTGGTCCAGCTGCTTCTGGTATTGATTTTGTTCCCACTCCCCCTTTCTTCGAAATCTGAGGCACTCCTGTGTACTGCTTGCAGCTTGTTTCCAGTGTGTTTCCATAAAGTACATGCTAACATCCCCATGATGTTAGCAGTTCTAACTACCCGCTGTGTCTGCATTAACAGTGTTGATGTCTGGCCAAGACTTAATTTTCAACTAGTTTACTTTTAAATGGAAATGAAAGAATTCTCTGAAAAATATATTCCAGTGATAGATTTGAGACTGTACCATGTATCACTGCAAGAGGGTCTCAGGTGGAACAAAGGAAGTGTGACCTCTTAATAATACTTCTTGGCCAAAAATACACAGCTATTTGGTTCCTACTGGTTGACACACTGAGAATAGGAACAGTGAAACAGTGGCAATGCTTATGAATGATCTAAAAATGGGTGGACCTATGGAAATACATGATTTCTAGTTCCACATTGCCAAAAGAGAGCATATATAAGGGTGATCTAATGACATCTGTGCCTCTGTTAGCATGCACAAATCTTGCAAGAACAGTTACATGTACCCAAAATGCCACTTAGGCAACATACTTTATCTCCTGTTGCTTCATGGAGAAGTTGGGGTGGATAGGAGAAGTTGTAGCACAGCTGTCTGCGCTTCTCTGCATTACATTGTGTTGCTTTTGTATTGTTTCCTTTTGATGAATATATTGGGATGGTACACGGAGGCTCTAGGTATGGATTTAGGCCTTGTTACTTTGGAACTGTATGTGTTTGGAAAGGAAAGGTGGCAACTTTTCCAATTAACTTACAGTCTTACTTTACACATGTCAAAGAAGGAGGTTTGGAGTTGTTTTGGAGACGGTGCACAGCTATCTGGGAATTGATCTCTCGCGCTGGTGTACAGTATAAGGACGTCCTATCACTTCCTTCCCTGACAGTCAGGTCTGGCAGGGAGACCAGTTAGTTGGTTTCCATGCAATATAATTGACGTGACATGACTATCCTGTTTATTACCTTCCAGCATAAACATGGGCATCACGTGGCAGCAATTCTATATGACATCTTGTAGGTTCACCTGGGCTGGTTCTCTTCTCCTGAAGCAGGACTGAGTTTACCTTGGCTGTTACTTTTTGATACATATCTGGGTACCAATACCCTCCGAAATGAGTTACCTAGAGAATTTATAAAATCTCTCTCACTGGAGCTAACTCTCTTAGAGCTTGAGCAACTTTCTTAGTATTTGTCTTTGTTTATTTCCTTCTGGCCATGCAGAGCCAGCCACAGATCATTGTCCTTTTTGCAGCAATCATTTGGACATTACAGAACTGACTATAACCATGTTATTTGACAGTCTTTGCTGTTGTTGTTGTTGAATTAGCAAATTCAATTCTTTCAGCTTTCTCATATGCCAGGCTGTCTAAGTCAATCCTCTTCAATTTGGATGTGTTTACGTTTAGTAGATGGTAACAGTTAAAGCCTTTCATGGTGGAGAGAGGAAAAGAGTGGAAGAGAACTGCAACATGGAAGACACTGAGCATCCACTTGTTCCTGTCCGGGGCTGGGAGAGTATGCAAAGAGATCTCAGTGCTAAATCTCATCACCTGCACTTACGTTGCATATTATGTATTTGGGATCTGGTCCAAAATGTATCTAAATATGTGTTGTGTATATAAGTTATCAGATAACTCCTGCAACATTATAGTTCTGAGGTGTAATTTGTTATTCTTCATGCATTGTCCTGGCTGTAATTGCCTGTTTTCAGATTCAAATATCTTTGTCTCAATCTGCATTCTTGTCTTGGACTATGTCGAGACTGAGGCCTCACTGGTTGCTAACTGAGCTGATGTTACATGTGGATCATCAGGTTGTGGGACTTGGGTTTTGCTCTTATTAAGAGTGAACAGCCTTGCTAAAGACTGAACTAACTTCTCAAGTTGGCTATAGGTCTATTGTGTTCAGAGAGCATGAAGGACTGAATAGAGATCTCATCACAGTTCTACCTAGATATAAGATGATAATTCACAAGTTTAGAGCTTCTTTGACACTCTGAAAATATCTAATGCCTCGCTTCTAAATCAGGGTTCATAGCTAGTATATACAACAAAGAGATATTCCAGACCATAAATGAACAAATTCTCTAAACTACACATATACCAACAGTCCATAACTGACAGATGTAGTTGCTGAAGAAATAGGTATTCTCATTCTTACCTGCTTCTCTAGCACTGTCTGAGGAAGTAGCTATGCAAAGTTAATATTATCTTTAATCCAATGTTAAAAATCACTGGAAAAATTGTAGAAAATATTGTGGGGAAGAAAGCTAAAAAAATTATTTTATCACCTTCTCTACCAATAAATTGTCATCTACAGGTACATTACACATGCCCTGCATTTTAAAATTCCAGTAATAGGTCTAAAAATATCCTAATACTACTTACAAGAGTTATAGACATCTGTATTTGCAATGTGAAAGTAATTTCTTCTCTGCTATGGACAGTAAGGGGGAAACTATCAAATGCATGCTGAAAAACTGGAAGATACTTCATGTTCAGACAGTATCAGAAGACTTGAAAGATAAATCATACATAACCTGATTGCATAAATTGCTTTAAGCAACACCTATTCATTGCCACACGAGTTACACCACAAGTTTAAAGAAAGTGTGGAATGAGAACCAAGAGACTGGTAGAGAAAGAATAACATAATTATTGATAAGGCACTCTCTTCTTGTGGGTCATGTGGAAATATTAATAACTAGTTATTTTTTGTATAATGCTTTTAATCATGGGATGTCAAAGCAGATTACAAAAGAGGAAAGGATTGTTATCACTGTTTCATTGATGTGGAAATGTAGATAGAGATGCAAGACAAATTTAAATGGAAGAAATTGCCCAGAGTGACTTAGCAGCCTGGAGCAAAGCTGGGACTGGAGCCAACATGTCATGAGACCTTTTCTGGCAGGTTACCCACTTGGTCATGTTGCCTCTCAGCATGTATCCCACAGTACCAAACTGCCTTTTATTACACTCAAATCTGACCTGTTACTGTGATTACAAAAGAAGTTCTTAAGAGTTTGAGATAGTAGAGATAGCTGTAGTCACACAGCAGACAAAAGAAATGTCCGTTGTCTAAAAACAAGTGTAAACAATGTACAGGACTGAAGGACAGTAGATTTGCTCCAAATGAGAGGGCTGGAAAGGGTGAATGACAGTGTAGAGAGAGCGAGTGCCACCACTCTTCACTGTCTTTTCAGGGTCTCAGTTTATTACTACAAGTTCATGAGACGTCAACTTTTTAATGCACTTAGGAGCAGATGCCCAGCACTGCTCCCTGCTGAAAGAATCATCACCTTCTTAGCAGTATCAGAGGGAATCCTAACCACCAAATACTCTATATACATCAGGCTAGCACACAAAGGAAAGTCAGTTGCACAGGCATACAAGTACCCAGCCTGCCTCTCGCCCAAAAACTCTGGCGATCCCTAAGATACAACTTGTCAACACCCTGCAGCAGTGCCTGGCTGCCTGGCATAGTTCTGTTCACGCGGTCGGGAAGCTGTTCACCCCAGCTTGGGGCTGGTTATGGTTCCTGGGAGCCCATCCCAAAGCAGCCCCTGTGTATCTTATGTAGGTTTAATGCCATACTTGTAGGTTTAATGCCATCCTTGCACATAGCTGTGCAACCATGTGTTCAAACCTACGGTAAGATAACACCTTTCTAAGAAATTAGAGGTTCCTTCACTATCAAGGCTCAGAGATTATATCAATAAGATAAAAGTGCATTGCTATTTTTGCATATTTGTTGGTGGTGAAGTGATGTGATTGTGTGTTGAGTGAGACAGTTGGCTCATTACATGGACTGGGCTACAGCTATGTGGAGGCAGCAGACCAGAGGGGGAAGATCCTTCGTACCCAGACCCTCTTTAGCTCTTGGGTTCCTCCCCCAAGAGCAAAGGACAAAGTTAGACCCTTGTCTAAAAGCTCAAAGAGTTAAATAAGTATTTTACCCTTTAAAAAGTTTGTCTTAGAATGTAAACCTTTTTCTTGTCCATCACAGAAATCTGTTGATTTGCAACAGAGAACATACCAATAATGGGTTTTGTTAAGTAAAACTAGCTCTGCATATTTTTTTCTTACCAATTGTCTTTATTGCAGTAGCTTCTTTGAATCTTCATTAATGAACAGAACTCCCACCTGCAGGAGGGAAAAATTAGTAGTGAGTGCTATTGAATAAGGACTTGTAAGAAAAGTAACACAAACAATACCTAATTTTTGCAGCTCGGTGTCTATACAGTGTTATAAGGCTATGCTCTAAGATATTTACAGTAATTTATTAGTTACAATGTATCTTTTCAAATACAGTTAGTGAAACTGATTGCTATGTAAGCCTGATCTTACCCACTGCTTCCCCTGAGACTGTCCGGACCAAAACCATCAAGAACTGCAAAGATCCAGTGTGGAATGAAACATTTTGCTTCAGGATCCAGAGCCAAGTAAAAGTAAGATGCAGAGTGCATTTATTTTTCTTTTGGGGCAGAGATCTCAGTATGTGATCGATATGTGGGGTATCATAAAAACAAAGATGCGTGAGGGACTACAAGGATGTGGGTAAGAGGAAGTGGAGTAGCATGCAGCAGCAAAATTAAATTTTATTTTCTGATATACAAAAGATAACCAAGATATTTCACTACTATTCATATAATGTTCTATCACTTTTCACTTTTTCTTCTTTTTTTTTTTTTTTTTTAAACACTGGTTTTCAAGAGTAAAAGTGAGAATTTCAGAGTTTGGTATGGCTTTTGGCTTTAACACATCTACCTATCTGTGACCTACATCCAGTGTTTTCCCTGCAGACCTAAAAAAAGTCCAACTTCTTTCAAAAAGACCGGGAAGGCACAATTTCACTGTATCAGGGAGGCAAAAGGCAAGGGACAAACATTGCAGCCTGGGAACAAACACCCACAGATCTGCAACACCTTGCACCAGAACACCTGCTCCTTGAAATGATTTGTGGCTGACATGTCTTTCAAAACTGCAATACCACACGTAAGAGCTGAAAAAAATATCCTGGCCACAGGAAGCTGCTTGAACTAGTTCTTCACAGAGTAGTATTTGGGAAGACCTTCCGTTTACTTTGCAATAAGTTTGCAGCAGGAGACAAGACACGTGGCATTAGTCCCAGTAATTTTCAGTGTGTGGCAACAGCAGCATGGCAGTGGTCGCTGTGGCTTCAGTGTGGGCTGCACAAAATGTGCCCTGGGGATGTGGGACAACGAAAGCACTCTGTCATGTCTGTCACTGCTGCCTCATTGCTGTCTGGGCTCAACAGACTGAGTTAAGGTTCTTGCAGGTTTCCCTGCATACACTGCAATTGCTCTGTGCGTTACCCTCTGAGTAGAGCCAGAGTCTACTGTTTTGGTATGTATTATTGAAGCATTCATCTTCCTAAATCACGGGAACCAGAGCTCAGTAAAATCACGTAATACACTGTCATTGAGGAAGAGAAAAACTTGTTCAGGTATATCAGGCTGGTTCTCATCAGGAACGGGAGTGTTTACTGAAAGACATCTGTTTTGATGAATGTCTGACACAGCACAGCTGAGGAGGAAGGCCTTCCCGGGTTAGTGCTGTGGGCAGCGCTCCCCTGGCTGCAGGAGGGCCGCCCCAGCAATGCTGTCCCCATATCCTCTGTCAGGAGCAGATAGAAACAGTGAACTGCCCACAGAGCCCCGGCTGCTTCCCGCACAGCGGAGTGCAGCCGGAGATCTCCCTTAGCCAGCCAGCACCCTGTGCGTGCCCCTCCTGGATAGCTGGGAGTAACTGAGGGACTTCAAATCAGGCGGTCACTAAGAAAATAAGTCAGCCATTTTAGCCAAATAAGGACAGTCTGTTGCAGTATCACAGCTAGGAAAACTGATCTCAGCTTCAGTGTAAGCCTGCCTTCTACAAATCGCAAACTATTGCTTTTGAGCATATCCCCTCTATCGTCTTCCATAATCCTTTACAGGCTATTCACGGCTGGCCCGTAAACCAAGTTGCTGCAGCTGCTTCTCTCTGCCTCTTGTTGGTATGTTTCTTTTATCAAGCAGGGTGGGCAGCAGCCCACTGCTGACCCTGCCAGCCAAAAACAGAACTGATTTTCTGTCTGAAGCACAGTGTGATGCATTTATGTATATGGCCTTAAAGGGCAGCAGCCTTCCTGTCTTCTGACAGCAAACTGCAAACTCACGTTCACTACAGCTCGCCCTCTCTCACTTGCTGGTTTCTTACAGAAATGACAGATGTCAAAATTGTATATTTGGATTCTGGATCGTCTTCCTTTCAGTATATTTCTATATTCAATCACTTATCAGATTTAGTTACGGACCTTCCTGTGATTCATTATGAAATTTTAAAGCAACAGCCTGAGTCAGCCTATGCACAGCTACCAACCAGGCACAGCAGGGGCTCTTACCCCTCCTGTCCATCCAAACAGGCAGGTGACAGAGGAGGGAAAGGAGGAGATTTGTGCAGTAGGAGGAAGGAAGAGGAGATTGAGAGGTGTAGGATATAATCCGATTAAAAATTGGCCTTTGTTCTGCTGCTTTCTGTGCATTTTGTCACCAATTTAACAAAAACATATCAATTTCTGTAGATTCCATGGCAATTATCTCCATGTGATGTGTTTAATAATTTACAGGATATAATTACGCAACCATGCAGTAGTTATATGGTACTTCCTTAACATAGGTTAATCACTGCTTATATCCAAGGTTGTTTTTTTTTTTTTCACCAATAAAATCCTGACCACTAGATGGTTTCCTACAATTCAGGGAAAAGTAGTGACCTCTAACCAAATTAGAGGTCAAACATGCTGTTCAATATGGGAGCTACATATTCAATGATTCTACTAGCCTTTGTCATTTAAATTACTCTGCAGGGGAAAATCAGCAACAAACCCAACTATGTTAGGTTCAGAATATCTTTCTTTAGCTCTGTGTGGATTAAAATGTTGTGCATGCTCCCTCACTTCTCCCCTTCCTTTCTCTGTCTTCCTTAACATGCTGAGCACATCACCTTGTGTCTCTGTAAGGGCTCAAAATAACAATGTTCCTAATCCTGTACCTCTGATCACAGAATATTCTTGAGCTGAAAGTCTATGATGAAAATGCAATCGCTAAAGATGACCTCCTCTTCACTGTCCTCTTTGATGTTGCTAAAATCCAGCTTGGAGAAACTGTTCGCTTGACTTTTCAGCTAAATCCAAAGGTGAGGAATAAACCTTGGCCTTGGCCACAGGAAGAAAATACATTTTTGGTATTACCTCCTGAATAGCTTCTTGTAAAGCAACTGTAGGTGGGATGATTTATTTCCTATTGGTTTGCACTTCATGTATCACGTAAAACACCTTCTAAACCTTGTCCAGCAAAGTGGAAAAGGCTTACCTCCCTACCTTGGACATAATTCTGAAGGTTTTTACTAGCTCCTCAAACCTCTTAGCAGGGTTTTTCTGGTGCCAGAGTACCCACCCCCCACCCCCTTTATAGACTCTGTTGCTCAAATAGATTTTGTTGGAGATAAATGATTTCATCACCATTGCAGTTTCTCTGTTAGAGTTTCTTTTCCTGGGACCAGCACTTGTGAGTTTGGGCATACTCTGACACAGATGTTGGAGTATTCACTTAAAAACCAATACTCTGCCCTGTAATTCTTTTGTGTATACCTGAATATAACACAAAAATCCATGCTGAGGTGCTAAAACCCATTGATGACCGATTACTTTAACTATCTCATTACTTCAGTGTGCCTGAAGGCATACATGATGACTTCAACATGGGATCTAGATGTCCAATTTACATACTTTTATAGAGCTGCTATTTCACTGACTTTTCTTATAGTGTATGTATCAGTCAGCTCTACAGTGGTATCAGCAGACAGTTTATATTAACTTGTCTGGTGACTGGTCATTATATAGTCCATGATATAGGAGTCCTTTCAAGCAGAAGAACTGAGAATTCCTTCTGCTATCCAACGGTATCAGTCTTCTGATAATATTACTCAAAAAAAACAAGACTTTAAACAGTTTTAAGCAAACAGTTCTTGCAGGCTTAGGATGGGGGATTGCCTATGTGACCATTTTACTCTGCCTCACCACCAAATGTACAAGTGCCGTGAGCCTGGGGACTGGTGGTTAACAAAGGAGGGAGAGTACTTTCCAAAATCACTCTAACTCAGTTACTTTCACTTATCTGAGCATACCCTAGAGCAGGAGGGCAATTTGAATTTAAGAGTTGTTTCAGAAGCCGGAATAATCATTGACAACCATCGCTAGTAAGAAAGAAAATTGATTCAATTGCTTATAATGAACTAATCTTTTACAGACACAAGAGATGCTGGAGGTTGAGTTTGCGTCGGAGAGCATGTAAGCAAAGCCCACATTGGACCAAAGAACTGTACTTTGCGAAAGCAAGCAGCTATGCATGTACTAGCATTTAGTATAATACAGTTTAAAATGCTCAGCATCACAGCAACAGCTGGTGTTTATCAAGATAGTTGCATATTGGCTAAACCACTGTGTTTCTTATCTACCAAGAATCATCCTGGATACTAATTTATCCCATTATTTGCTGGAAGAGAGAGAAGGATAATAAGAACTGCAAGCACTGTGTTTATTACTATTATTGTTTACCATTATCATTAAAAAAATAAGGAAGCCACATTTCAGATGTCTCCCAAAATTAAAAATCAGTGACATATTTAAGACTGTGCTGGACAACATAACCTTTAAGGAAAGTGTTATTCCTTGGTGTTAATTTAAGAACATATTTATGTCATATTAGTTCTAATTGCATTTTTTTCCTCTCTTTCAGTCCAGTCCCTCCTGAAAAGCTTGTCACTAATGGTGTATTGGTGGTAATTTTAAACCATTTCTCTTCTATGTTCGCTTTCATGCTCATGATGGGAGTGGTGAATCTGGCAGTTGCCCCAACACTTTGCCGCAGGCAGGGCTGAAGGGGAGAGAGATAGGGGGTTGGACAATGGCAGCCATCCTGTTGTGCTGCTCCCTGTGGGACGATGTTTTAGGAAAGAGTGAACAGAGTCCTTGGGGATACCCAGAGACCTGTCCACCATCACCAGCTGATAGCAAGCCTCTTGAAAAAGCCTGAAGAGCACTTTCATTGACTTACTGCCTCTGTCATTCTCTCTGGGGACTTTTGTTGGGACACCCTCACAGCCATCCTGTTTTCCCCACCTCCATAGGATGATATGAATCTTGCTTTCTCAACTGCCCCTAACTCACTGCTTCACCAAAGCAGGACTGTGATGACAGCCCTGTGATATGGCCAACCCCTCAGTCTATGTTCTGGAGGCCTCAGCACAATCCCATTCCCTCCCCTGTTATTTCCCCAGCCCCGTCCCCATGGAAGAATGACAATCACAGCCATTTTTTCCTTCAGCTGAAACCTAGCACATCTTCAGAGTGCCAAGGTCTTCCTCTTATTAGCCTAATAAACACAGGGCGGACGGTTTTGCAGACCCCAGGGACCCAGGTGACCAGAGATAGGTAGCAGTGAAGTGGCTGAGATATGGCATGTTTTGAACACTTAATTCTCTCATCGTTCATCCCTGCTACAGTCTCGTGAAATTTCCTGCTTGGAAGTCCTGGTGGACAACAGACACACAAAGAAAGAACCTTCAGGTTAGACTTCAAACTAGAAACAAAAAATCTTATTTTATGGTAAAATGAAAATTTCTCATTTTTTTGTCATTTTCTTATCTAGTAATTTTCCTACTTTATTCTTACAATTAGAGCACAGGAATTGGATGTTTAGGGGTATATACAGGATCATAGATCCAACAATTATAGTGTGTCTGTGCTAACTAACTATAAAAACTGGACTTTGAAGTTAGAGTGAATGATTAGAGTGATAACAAATCATATTAGTGCTGTAAAATAGAAGTAAATATATATTTCTATCTCAATAATTTATATTTTGCCCAATTTGCCTGTATGTCTGAGTTTTAAAAACAGCTACTGCTGTTTTATAAGGGCTTGGGCATTTCCCCCCCCCCCC
>VYXH01008561.1:161638-308051 GCA_013397275.1 Burhinus bistriatus
CCTGTAATGTTCCCTGGTTAGATAAAGAGAGTCTGGGAGCTTTTAAACACCGTTGAATGTTTTGTATATTAAAATGACAACTTCTGAATGACCATTTAATGTTCTGTTTCTGAGACCATAATCATTAACTTCTCCTATGCTTTTCATCTTTTTTTTTTTTTTTTTTAGAAAAAGACTTCTTATTTTCAGTGAAGGGATCCTATGAAGAGAGCCAGACCCTGTCACTGGGCTCCTACCGGCGACCCTCAGAGCTCCTGGACTTCCATTACATCAAATACAGCCTGTCAGAGCTGCGTGTGGCTCTAGCAGAGAAGAAGCCTCATTTCTGCTCGGTATGTGATCGTTAGTTTGAGTAAGCACACTAAACTCATCATTTTCTGTAACTGACTGAGGCAAATGGAAAGAATTTGTATTTTTCATTAAAAGCTATCTTTCATGATCTACTGCTCTGGAAGAGCATTGTGCCCCTTAAAATGCCTAAATATTAGATGCCAACTTGGAAACTGCTGGATGGTAACCCCATTTGAAAAAATAAGTTGGTGACTGCTTTTTTGTGGTGTATACATTAAATATTTTTCGACATTATAATTTATTTTTCAGTGTACCTCAGGTGAAGAGAAAAAAGACAGCCATGCATCCCTCACTATTCCTCTGGAATCACTTCCCTTCAAGGAGAAAGTAACAGTAGCAAAGGTGATTGATACCAACTTTTTAGAATAAAAGTGAATTTATGGACCAAAGATCAATGAACATGAGTTAACTAGATCAGTGTGAAGTAGGGCTTTAAATATGTAACTGCTAATGCCAAAAACCACAGACAAACTTTTGAGGGAGAGATTTCTGTGACCAGCTGGGGGACTAATGCAGGTCAGAGCAAATCAAATGATGAGGCAAGACGGGGCACACTGGCAGACCTGGTGCTGTTTTGTACTGTATACTGCTCTGTGTATCTTTAGTATAAAACAATTTAAAGAAAATAAAATGGTCTTGGAGAAGTTTTAAAAATTGGATGGCTTTTCTGGTTGTTATGGCTTTGTGGCTCCAGCATGGCTCTTAGAAACAGTGAAGGGCTTCAAAGCTGATGGAAAGGAAAGGAAAGGACATAAAATCACCTCCAGTGCTTATATTGTGGTTTTTTTTCCAGGATGAGACAATCAATTTGCATGTGAAGTCAAATGACTGGTAAGAAATTTTGTCTTTGGGTTTTGTGGTTGTGAAAAAAAAAGATGCTGCCCAGTTTTTTGCCTTCTTATCTTTTTCTGTAACTAAGGGAGAAAGTATTTAGTCAATGATTATATTTACCCCTATTTACCCCATGTTAGTTACCCATGTCCAGAAGGTGAATGTTGTTAACTGTGCTGTGGTGAAATTTCCTGTTACACCGCTATGCAGGAGTTCAGTTTGGATGGGGAGAATTATCTTTTCTGGCTGCAAAATCCATGGAGTTATGACTAGAAAAACTATGTGTTTATACCTCACTTTTCTTACTTCTAAAGAACCCAGAGTATTTGTATTTATAAAACTTGGATCCCTTCAGGCAACAAATCCTAAGTATTCCACTGTTTATAGCATCTGTGTATGGGTTGCAGTATTTATGTTAGACGCTTCTTGAAAATTAGTGTAGCAATAAACAATATTTGGGTTTTTTTTCTGTAAGATTTTACAACTTTTAACTTTCTCAGCCTTTTCTCTGCCTTGTCTATACCATCTGCGATGTCCTTTTGTGGGGCTGTGATAGCAGCTTTTCTAAGCCTAATAGTAGAGTTTGCAACTTGTAAACATGGGTCTAGACATTAATTGTAAGATCATGCACATCCTGTTTAACCCTGGCCTTTGTCTGAGGTCAAGAAACTTAGATGTTCGCTTGGAGTTTGATCTGTGTGTGGAGGAGAAAAATTTCCTACAGAAACGGAGGAAGTTTGTGGCTTCTGCTCTGAAAAAAGCACTTCATTTAGAGCAAGACCTGCAAGACCATGAGGTACGGGGAGCACCATAGGGACTGGACTGTGCTGTGTAACAGGAAAGTGTTATGCTTGTAGCCATTTGCATATTGTTCCTTAACCAGCCCTGATGTATTCAATGCCCCATGTAAAGCATCAAGAAATATTTAGATGATACAATGTTAGAGCATGGGTAGTATCAAATCGACTTGCTACATGTTTGCTCAGAAAACAGACTGCATCAGCATTTTTTCCCTGCCTTATTTCTTTTTCATCTGTGAACTAGAGACCTGGATAGCCTTACACTCTTAGCTGAGCATTCAGTCACCAAGGCCCCATAAGGCATTTTATATTATAAGGTTTTGGAGGGGGAAAACCTAACAAAGTGATACATAACACTCGCGGATGAGGATGTTTCT
Organism: Burhinus bistriatus; assembly: GCA_013397275.1. Taxonomy (NCBI): domain Eukaryota; kingdom Metazoa; phylum Chordata; class Aves; order Charadriiformes; family Burhinidae; genus Burhinus; species Burhinus bistriatus. The sequence goes on from VYXH01008561.1 coordinate 163,998, forward strand.
TATCACAGGCTCTCTCCTCTGGTGCTCATCATCTCAGCTGTATTGCCACTCTAACAACACAAAGACCTTCAACATTTTTCTCTCATCTGTCTGACTGAGTTAGGGTTTGTATTTGTTCATGTCCATGCTGGCGTGGGGATGGTTGGTACTTTAGGGATGGAACATGGTCTGTGATCAGGCACTTCAGAAATTAAGAAGTTTTCATTTTGAGAGTTTTTTTTTTTTACCGGTGCTTTTCCCTTTGTCCAGGACAGCTGGACCAAAGGCATATTAAACATTATATGACAAAATGGCTTTGGATGCTGTAAAAGATGTGCCTGCTCACAAACTGTTTGCATCAATCTGTTGTTTCTCATTATCACGCTAGTTTCACTGGAAAAAGGCAGTTTCTTAAGTATAAGAATTTTTGGAGGGAAGTCCTTCTAACTACTAATTTCAGATTTTCCAACAAATGAATGTTTTCGTATAGTCAGGTAAACCCAAATCAGAATACGTTGCTTTGACCTGAAATGCTTGATTTGAATCAAATCACTGCTGAGTATTTTGTTGATGCAATTGCCTGGAAATGTGTATGGGAAATGTGATTTGGCTTCTCTTCTCTCAGTGGATTTCTTGAAGGAACTTGTCTTCCTGTAACACAATTTGTATTTCCATGTAATTAGACTTTGTGGTTCATCACTGCAATTATATACTCTAGGTACTTTATAGGAAATGTAATCTAGTCATTATACTTGACTTAGAAGAGAGGATAAGCTCTGCTTGTTCTCAAAATAGAGCTCTCATGAGATGATGTACCACTAAGGAAAATGCAGTCTAATGTTGAAATGCCTTGAAACAACAAGTTTTGAGCTGTTTTGGTAAGCCAGCATGTAACAATTTAGAATCAAAGTTGATTGATTTTGATCAAAAAAGTCAAAATTAGCGAATTTCCTTTTTTTTTTTTTTTAATAATTATTTTTTCTGTGCAAAATACCATGTTTTCATCTTTTTCTCCCCTGCTTGGGGAAATGGTGAAGTGTTGAAATTTCTTGTGGGACAGAAATGCTGCAATTCAGTCAACTCTGATCACATGTGCTAGCAAACTAAGTTGTTGCTTACCACTGCTGTGTTGATGTTTAAACAGGTGCCAGTTATAGCAGTCATGACAACAGGAGGTGGCACCCGGGCACTGACATCTCTGTTAGGCAACCTGTTGGGTCTTCAGAAGCTGGATCTCTTAGATGCTATTTCATACATTACTGGGTCATCTGGTTCAACATGGTAAGGAGATTCTGAACAAGGACATCATTCATCACCTCTATAGTCTACTGTGTGAATTATTTATTTTTTTTTTTTGGTAAAGGAAGGTGTACTACTGCAGTCTCAGGCATTTTTATTGCTGCATTAGGAACACATTGTCTGAGCCAGTGTATGGCCTGGGCACTGCTTATGGGGAACAACATTTTCCTTGACCCTTTTTTTCATGTCTAGGATCCTTCCTAGTGAGTGACCCTGGTGCAAATCACAGCCTTGTGCATAAACATACATAGCACGGAGGGGCTTTTTGCAAGTTCTCAAGTTTCACTAGTGATTTGGTGGGGGGACACACACCTCTAAATCAAAAAATCTTTTCATTAATAAACTGAGCCCAAAAGATGTTTTTAATAAACCTAAGCTAGTTCATTTGATGTGGTCCTTAAATCCAAGTCTAAAAATTGAAAGAGTTTAGAGCATATGACAATGTACTTCCTTTCTTTTCCCCAGGACCTTGTCACATTTGTATCAGAGTGCAGACTGGTCACACAAGGATCTGTCTGGACCGATTGGTGAAGTCCGCAGATATATGACCAAGTGCAAGCTAAGCTGCTTTTCCCTGGAGAGCCTGAAGTACTATGGCAAGGAGCTAAAACTACGGAAGCAAGAAGGATACCAGATCTCTAGCGTTGATTTTTGGGGGCTTCTGCTGGAAAAAGCATTAAGTGATGGGGTAGTGTGTCTATGGTTTCCCTAATGGCTACTGAATACTGTTGTACTGAAAATGAAGTTCTAGGGACAGATGCTAGCCTGAGAGCATGCCAGGATTATCCAGCAGATGATTTCTGCTAACAAAGGGCATTTGTCCCCACATGTAGAATCGTAGAATTGTAGCATGGTTAGAGTTGGAAGGGACCTTAAAGATCACCTAGTTCCAACCTCCCTGCCGTGGGCAGGGACACCTTCCAGTAGACCAGGTTACTCAAAGCCCCATCCAACCTGGCCTTGAACGCTACCAGGGGTGGGGCCTCCACAATTTCCCTGGGCAACCTGTTTCAGTGTCTCACCACCCTCAGAGTAAAGAATTTCTTCCTAATATCTAATCTAAAGCTACCTTCTTCCAGTTGAAAACCATTACCCCTCGTCCTATCACTACACTCCCTGATAAAGAGTCACTCCCCATGTTTCCTGTAGGCCCCCTTTAGGTAATGGAAGGCTGCTATAAGGTGTCCCCGGAGCCTTCTCTTCTCCAGGCTGGACAACCCCAACTCTCTCAGCCTGTCTTCATAGGAGAGGTGTTCCAGCCCTCTGATCATCATTGTGGCCCTCCTCTGGACCCGCTCCAACAGGTTCATGCCCTTCTTATGTTGGGGACTTCAGAGCTGGACACAATACTCCAGGTGGGGTCTCACTAGAGCAGAGTAGAGGGGCAGAATCACCTCCCTCGACCTGCTGGCCATGCTTCTTTTGACATAGCCCTGGATACAGTTGGCTTTCTGGGCTGCAAGTGCACGTTGCTGGCTCATGTTGAGCTTCTCATCCACCAACACCCCCAAGTCCTTCTCCTCAGGGCTGCTTTCAATCCATTCTCCACCCAGCCTGTATTTGTGCTTGGGATTGTGCTGACCCAGATGCAGGACCTTGCACTTGGCTTTGTTGAATTTCATGAGGTTTGTACAGGCCCACCTCTCAAGCCTGTCCAGGTCCCTCTGGATGGTATCCCTTCTCTCCAGTGTGTCAACGGAACCACACAGCTTGGTGTCAGCAAACTTGCTGAGGGTGCCCTCAATCCCACTGTCCATGTTGCCGCCAAAGACATTAAACAGCACCAGTCCCAGTACCAACCCCTGAGGAACACCACTCATCACTGGTCACCACTTGGAAATCGAGCTGTTGACTGCAACTCTTTGAGTGCAGCCATCCAGCCAATTCCTTATCCACCAAGACTTCTATCTGTAAAAATATATGTCTCTCCAATTTAGAGAGAAGTATCTCATGTCGAACAGTATCAAACGCTTTGCACAAGTCCAGGTAGATGATGTCAGCTACTCTTCCTTTATCCACCTATGCTGTAACCTTGTCTTTGAAGGCAGCTAAATTTGTCAGATATGAATTACCCTTACTGAAGCCATGCTGGCTGTCTCTAATCACCTCCTTATTTTCCATGTGCCTCAGCAGAGTTTTCAGGAAGATATGCTCCATGATCTTACTGGGCACAGAGGTGTGACTGACTGGGCTGTAGTTCCCTGAGTCTTCCTTTTTTCCCTTTTTAAAAATGAGGGCTATGTTTTCTCTTTTCCAGTCAGTGGGAACTTCACCGGATTGCAATGACTTCTCAAATATGATGGATAGTGGCTTAGCAACCTCATCCACCAGTTCCCTCAGGAGCTGTAGATGAATCTGATCAGGTCCCATGGACTTGTACACCTTCAGGTTCCTTAGATGGTCTCAAACCTGGTCTTCTCCTCATTGTCCTGGTCCCTGGCTTTGCCTTCTGCAACTTGGGTGGTATGACTAGAGCCCTTACCAGTGAAGACTGAGGCAAAAAAAGTCATTGAGTGCCTCAGCCTTCTCCATATCCTGGGTGGCCAGGTCTCCTGTTGCCTTCCAGAGAGGTCCCACATTTTCCCTAGTCTTCCTTTTAACACCAACATACCTATATAAGCTTTTCTTGTTGCCCTTGACATCCCTGGTCAGATTTAATTCTACCAGGGCTTTAGCTTTCCTAACCTGGTCCCTGGCTGCTCGGACAGTTTATCTGTATTCCTTCCAGGCTACCTGTCCTTGCTTCCACCCTCTGTAGGCTTCCTTTTTGAGTCTGAGTTTGTTCAGGAGCTACTTGTTCATCCATGCAGGCCTCCTGGCATTTTTGCCCAACTTCCTCTTTGTTGGGATACATCGCTCCTGAGCTTGGAGGAGGTAATCCTTGAATATTAACCATCTTTCTTAGGCCCCTCTTCCCTCCAGGGCTTTATCCCACCGTACTCTGCCAAGCAGATCCCTGAAGAGGCCATAGTCTGCTCTCCTGAAGTCCAGGGTAGCAAGCTTACTGTGCACCCTCCTCACCGCCCTAAGGATCTTGAACTCCACCATCTCATGGTCACTGCAGCCAAGTGACCCTTGAGCTTCACATTCCCCACCAGCCCCTCCTTGTTGGTGAGAACATGGTCCAGCATGGCACCTCTCTTCATTGGCTTCTCTGTCACTTGGAGAAGGAAGTTATCATCAATGCATTCCAGGAACCTCCTGGATTGCTTGGCTCCTCATCCATGCCCAGGCAGACCTCCATGCACTCTAGCTGGTCATTGTATAGAGGGTGACATCCCCTCCTTATCTCCCCTGCCTGTCCTTCCTGAAGACCTTGTAGCCTTCCATTGCAACACTCCAATCATAGGAGCCATCCCACCATGTCTCTGTGATGCCAATAAGATTGTAGCCCTGCAGGAGTGCACATGTCTCTAACTCCTGTTTATTCCCCATGCTACATGCATTTGCATAGAGGCATTTAAGTTGGGCTCCCAATGAAGCTGACTTACTGGCTGATGTGACTGGAATTCCTTTGTGCTGCACTCCAGGTGCTCTCCTGTTGACCTGCGACCCTTCTTCAGGCTCCGGGCATCTGTTGCTGGCACTGGCATCAAACTGCTGGGAGTGGGATGGATTGAGGTTCCCTTCTCCAGGCAACTTTAGTTTAAAGCCCTCTTCAGGAGCTTGGCAAGCCTCTGACCAAAGATACTCTTCCACTTCTCTGACAAGTGGACCCCATCAGGCCCCAGTAGACCAGGTTTCTCAAAGCAAGTCCCATGGTATAAGTACCCAACGCCCTCTCTCAACGCATAATTAGCAGCCCAAGGGATATTCTGTAGAGCAGAAAACTTATGTCTCCTTCTACCAGTATGAGCACCTGACAGCAGAGTCCTACTTTTGGTTTCTTTTGCTCTGTTCCTCCCTGTAAGAACTTAAATAATCCATGTAAAGTGGATACATTTACTGGGAAAAATGAGAGACCGATGTACCACAAAATGTCCTACAGCTCACCTGTAATTAAAAAAGCTTATGTGGATGTGTAAATGTTTAGATCACTCCTTGGTTAAAAAATGTCTGGACACAAACTGAGTGGAGAGAATAAGAAAATGAAGATAGAAACAGGTATTTATTTTGCTGTAATCTTGCAAGCCCACACACCATGCCAAGAAGGTCCCTTTGTTTTGCTCTTTCTCTGTTTCTGGTCAATTCACAGAAAAACAACCACAAACTCTCAGATGAGCGACAGGCGTTGAACCAGGGTCAGAATCCCCTACCCATCTACATGATCCTCAACATTAAAGAAGACTACAGCCTTTCAGAGTTCAAAGGTGACGGCAAAACTGAACTGTATCTGGACTCAGTTGGTGTTCAAATGATCTGCGTTATCAGTTACTGCACGTCCTGCAATCCCTTGCATTGCTGAACCATAGCATTCATAAACAGTTCCTTTACCTCCTTAACTTCCTCTTCCTCTTCCATTTCTAGACTTTGTGCCTAGGGTCTGGGAGGAACCCATTTTCGATGGGGCAGGAGAAATCTGGGGGAGGTACTTAAGGACAGCCAAAGTACTCATAAGTCAAAGCCTTGGCTCCACACATAGAGTAATTTAGGCTGACCCCTTTGGGTATAAACTTCACTTATGTCCTGTCTGGAGAGGCTCATTGGAAAGTTCTGAATTAACAAGTTTGGGAAACATTACTGAGTGAGCAGCTGAAACCAGCTGAACTATAACTCCTTACCTTGAGGATGGCCTGTCTGTGATCACCCTGCTGATAGAGTTTGTCCTGCAGCTGCTTCCTTGTCATTTCAGAGCCCTTTCTACAGGGAGGTAGGGATAGGACTGAGATTTAAAAGTTCATTTTGTGCCTCTGCAGAATGGGTGGAGTTCACCCCTTATGAGGTCGGGTTCTTAAAATACGGTGCCTTCATTCGTGCAGAGGATTTTGGCAGTGAGTTCTTCATGGGTCGCCTGATGAAGAAGCTTCCTGAATCCCGCATCTGTTTCATGAAAGGTGATGTTCTCCATTGTGAAAATTTGAATTGCATAAAAGTTTATTTTTAATATAATACAGACCCTGCAACCAGTGCCTTGCAACATGCAGGACTGAAGCAAAGTATACAACATGTTGTTCTCACCTCTGGCTGAATTTCTTAGACACTGGAGATAGGCTAAAAAATACTTAGAGGATATTTCAAATAATGCTATTCACTGTTGCTTTTATCTTGAATGGTGACTCCCATGCCTGCAGTTTCAGGGCTGCTTAAAGAGGTTAGTTTTGTTTTGAACTGATCAGCAGCAGACTTCCACATGGAAAACATTTGTATTTTGAAACTGGAGTCTTAAAACCAAATTTGTCTATAAATTGCGTGATTTTATAACAAAAAGCAATGTTGTTACTGAGCGTGTTATACAATACGGCAATTTTGAGTAGTTTTCTGAACTGTTACTGATATTTTTGCAGTTTTAGTATTCTAAATCCTTTGTAATTTTGCTAGCATGATTAAATCAGTAAGTTTTGTCATCCTTATTTCAGTAAAGTGGGTAGCTCCCAGTGATGCATAAAAGACAGCTTTGCAGTTTTTATGCAATTCTTGTTTTAACTTTGCATAATGTTAGAACTCTCTCCCACACCCCTTTGTACACTGGTTCTCTGGGGTCAAGTTGTCTGCGGAAGAGTCCATCTGCTCTTACACCCTGAACAACAGATGTGTTACATGTAAATAAACACGACACACAACAGGTTGCCAAGGATATTAGCAAGAAAAGGTTTACTTATGAACTTAAAAATCCATACAATCAGCAACACCATGTGATGTTCCTTATTTGGTGTGCAGAGAAGTTGTGCACCTTGATGTATGATGCTGGAGGAGTCCAGAGTCATACAGGTATAAGCATGAGAAAATAGCTGGTCATGAGGAACAGAAGATTGTGCTTAGCCACACAGACACTAAATCTCAGACCTTTGATGGCATCACCTTTTAGTGATGTCATGAACTCGAGAAGAGAGGTGGCTGAGGGAAAAGACTCAGAAGATAACATGGGATCCAAGAGTATAAATAGGTCTGAAAAGGGGGAGGACAAATTCATGGAAGGTAGTTCCACTGGTGGCTCTGAAACAGTAGCTCAGATGCAGCCACCAGCACTAGAAGTTCTAAATCAAGAACCCTGAGATGATGGAGAGTACACTGGAGATCCCGTCATACTTTCCATTTTCTTGTATTCTTCCATTAAGCACTCTGTGCTGACCACCAGAGATAGGAGGTAGACTACAGCACTAGGTGGGACTATAGAGCCTTCTTCTGAAAACGTTGTGCCTCTGTTGCAGTTTTGCAATGACAGTGGTGTGGTGTGGTCATACCTGAAGGGGCTAGGTAGCAAGCACACCCAACACATACAGTCTGGGCTGAGCTCTTGTGTTCTCATGCTCAACACCTGAATTGGGCTGATGACCCCACAGCCATAGGTGTATCTTTAGGAAGGATAGAGTGGAGAGTTAAAGCAATGTTGCCACCTAGTGACACAACATGTAATGCCCTCTTGGGTTGCAATTAAAATGTACTACTAGTTATAGCATGATAATTTAAGGATAAAAGCAAGGTGTCATTTGCAGGAAGACCTAAGGCCTTTCACAAGAGCAATGGTTAGAGCTGGAAAGATTGGACGACCTTATGGGGACACAAGACACTCAGGTTTCCACAAGAAAGTCTGGCGTGCCTGGGGGCTTGTCTGCTATTTTCAACTCAGCCTAGTAAAAGATACCGTCTCTTCTCATAGTTCTAACTTCAGCAAATATAGGTACCATGAAAATTCAGTGCAAGAGGTTAAGGAAGCACTGCTATGTAATTACAACCAGGTTCTAGGGGGACAACGGTGTTTGGAAGATATTAAAATGCACGAGCAGTGTCTAACTCCTCGGGCTTGGGGAACTGGAAGAATTATGGAGTGAGAAGGCACCAAGTAAAGACAGGAGAAATGAGAGGAGTTGTCTTCTCACAGAAGGCCTGGACAGAAGCTTCTCAAGCTGCAGCGAGATGAGGTTGTGTTGATGGAAACTGGCTGGTAATTATCTGCAAATGAACTCTGGTTGCCAGCTAAATGTACAGCCAGAGAGCCCCTATTTGATTTCACGTATTTCTAATGTTTCTCAAGCAAGTCCCATTCTTATGAGGACTTCCTGTGAAGCAGAAGACCCTTGGCTTCTTGTCCCACTCCACGCACAAGTCAGGTTTAAAAGGGAATTGTATTTCTGTTACTAATTTATGGAATGCATAATTATTTAATTGTGCAATTCAAATTGTTGCATCCTTTGCAATGTATGGCTTTTGCAAAGCTTTCACTGTTAGAGATTTTTCATGGCAAAGCTCAGCACTGCTTTCTCTGTCAGAGTTCCTCTCAGGGCCTGTGGCAGGGCAATGGAGGAAGAAAAAGTTTTCAAGATGCAAAGGGCTTTTGGAGATTTCTCCACTGGGTAGACAATTTTAGATGTTCTTTTAAGTGGGAGGGCAGAAGTGGAAGAAGGGCTACGGGGATGAGAATAACAAGGAGAGGGAGAGGAGTCTCACTCAAAAGAACTTGTGGCAAGAGAAATCTTACGAGGGACAGTGAAGATGTCTTGTTTTAGAGAACTACTCTGCAGACTATCCCAAATAGTGTTCTAACCACTTGAATCTTGGCTGTTCAGAAGCAGCCTCCAAACCTTTAACTCAATATATGGTTGTATATGACATACTTTCTAGACCAAATCCTTATTTTATGGGAAATGCCATGGTTTTATGCTTTGATGACAGTTACTTAGAGGACGAAGTATGTTGATTTGCAGTGTATGGGCAATAGCTGTATGTGACAATGAATTACAGTGGCTGAAGGCCTGGCACAATGTTTAAAACTATTTAGGTTGCTCTTTGAAGACAGAATGTGTGGTGCCGCAAAAGAACTTCATACAGGTTTTGATGAGAGTTTGGAAGCCTTGAGGCTTTCTGGATAACCCTTGCAAAGCTGAAAGTGTATTTTTTTAAAGGAGTATTTTGCATTAAAATATTTCTAGAGCAGTTTCCCTGTTCTTTACCATTGCACAGGCCTGTGGAGCAATGTCTTTTCCTACAACCTCTTGGATGCTTGGCATTCGTCGGATCCTACAGAAAGGTGCTCACTGAAGTGTACCCAACACAGGACTGTTGACGTTGGTTGGTCACATTTCTATTTCTACTGTACCTGTTGTCTTATGAATCTTTAAAGGAATGTTACGCTCAGATGCATATAGTGTGAAACCTTTGTGAAGGTTTTTTAAATATTAAAACTGAGGCCAATGCTGCACAGCAGGTTTTTTTCCCCCTGAGGTGTCATGCTGCCACGATATCTGATTAGGTTTCGTCTCTGTATTCATTCATAGCAACATTATTTCCATCAGTCTCCCCTAGACTGAATTTCTGCAAGTGATGATTTGCCACCAAATGTAAAACTACTGAAGTTTTTTTAATCGATCATCTTTGCCAGGGGTCTTTCAGTGAACCTACATGTTGTAACAAACATCTCAGTACTGTGTTCTCTGTCTGCCTGGGCAGATGGTACTTGTTGTTTGTTGTTGTTGAAGACTTGGATATAGCAGTCACGTGGAACTCCATTTCAATTTTCATTGATCTTGTGGTAAACCTGTATGCTCCTTAGAGGTGTTGGCTGTCCTTCCTGCGTTCAAATGTGGTTAGTGAGTTTGGTTTATGGGCTTTTCATCACTTTCTCCATGGAAGTGTTGCAGGACCCTGAGCTCAACAAATTCCTGTGATAGAAAGTCATTGGCCCTCTTTCCCAATCTCATGCGGTACCGTTTAGCACAATTCTTTTTCTCTGCTTTTTTCTGGGTGTCTAAGTCTCCTGACAGCATTTTTTTTTTTTTTCCAAAGCTGGTTTGGACTAATTTTGAAAGAAACTGGTCGAGATTCTCAGCCTACCCTGACCTTCACACAGGGAATCTGCCTACGACTTCTACCAAGCAGTAGATCACTTTTTCCAGCTTTAGGAAGTTTGTTGCCACTCTGACTTTTTCTTCATGGAATATGCTTTACTGAAGATTGATTTTCTTCTTGTTCCTACTTTGACATTGATTTGATTGTATGTTGCCATATCTTATTAAGATCTTCTTTCCTCTAGCTAATATTAGATGCCTTTTGGTATTTTAAGTATTGCAAAGACCTGAATCAAAACAACAACTTATTAATCTCCTCTACCCTTCAGAAGGAGATGAGCCTTCCCCACTAGCCAGGAGCCATGAGTTGGAGACTTACTTAGTCACCCCTGAATGTGGGATCATGGGCATCATTCGGCAGGTCCTGACTGAGCGGGTGATGGTTTCAAAGTTCTACAACTTCCTGAAGGGGTTCCAGATGCACAATGAATACCTTCAGAGCAAAAGCTTCTGTATATGGAAAGGTAAACATCCCTGAATATTACTTTTTATCTGCTTAGATGGTTGATGTTTTCATCAGTGAAGAGAAGGTAGAGGGTGAACAGGCTTTATTCTTCACTTTAGAAACAAAAATTTCAAGACAAATAGTGAATTTCATCCAGTCAAATCAGTTGCAAGAAGTCCCTTGATTCCAGGGAAGGGCAACTACTACTCATCGGCAGTGGAAAAAGAGCAGCATGAGAAGTGAAGGAGCTCTGTCTTTTTAACCTGGACAGGTCTTTCTTTCTTTGTCAAAGCTGAGCTTCCGTAGTGTGGCAGGGTCTTGGAAAGCTGTGGCAGGTTCTTGGAAAGCAAAAGTAATGGGGAGACAAGAAGCATTTTTTCCTCCCTTATTAGCCAAACAACATATATATTACCTTTTCAATGAATCACTCATCATAACAAATATTTCCTTTTAGATACTGTGCTAGAGAATTTCCCCAACCAGCTGACAGAAACAGCAGAGTTCATGTGCCTGGCAGACACGGCGGGATACATTGATATCAGCTACCCACCGCTCATGAGGCCAGAGAGGAAAGTGGATGTTGTCCTACACTTAAACTATTCTTCTGGATCACAGACATGGGTGTGATGACCGCTCTATTTTCTTCAGTAACGACTGCTGTCTTTTAGCCCTTTTAGCCCTCTTTAAGGAGTCAGAATAATTTACGTAGAAGAAGATGATTCTGGGAGAAAAGGATTCTCGATGTACAGCTCCCATTTTGTAGATGCCTCGGTCTCTCAGTGATGCTGGTATACCATGGCAAATCCCCTAAGGAGAACAGAAGTAGTATCGGTTTTCTAAATCTTTTAATTAATCCTCTAATAGGTAAATGCTGTCTTCTAGACCTCTGTTCTCCTGGGATCTTGATATGTTTATCAACGTTACACTCCATATGGAGTGTTTCTCTAGAACTAGTACCACCACTGATGAACTCATTTTGTTTGTTTTATGATACCCATCTAAAGATCTCCACATGCAGTTGAATTAGAAGTAATTTGTTCAGTTGTAACTGGATTTTTATTTTGTTCTAAATTGTGGAGAAGAATTGTCCTTTGACACCATAACTGCTGCTTCAAATAGCGGCTAATAACCTGGTCTATAATTCCTATTAGTAGATATGGCGAGACAAAAGTTCTTGAAGGCTAAAATTTTCATACGCACCAACCAGATTCAGGAACAAAAATCCTGTTTTCAGAAATGGCTTACACACCCGCAAGATTAGATTAACAATTCCATCAAGATGATGTTTGCTCCCAGATGCCTACATCACTTTTCACAACCATCTTAAGGCATCTAAGACTGTTAGATGCTTTGAAGCTAGAGGCTCTAGCTTAAAAGCTAGCAGCTTTTAAATATTTCATGCCAAGTTAACAAGATTTTTGTACCTTTGTGAATCCATATTTAAAAACCATACCATTTCAGATTCCTGTCCGTTCTGCTCATTTCAGGATTTTCTCCAGTAAGGGGTGTGTTTCTTTGTCCTAAGTGGCTAGGCCGCCCTTGCCCGCAGCCATGAACATCTTATTTACCTTGCAGATAAAGGCTGAGGAGGAGGAGGAGGTAGTACAACAATCAGGAGTGCAAGTTGGAGGCTGGGTCTTGAACTGTTGTTATGTTGATAACTGGTACTTAATATCTCAAGCAAGAGACAAAGGCCAGAAGAAACACTGAGAGAGAACGCTGCTCCTGGATCTTTGTGAAGAGCCTTTGATGGATGTGTTGTGCAGTAGGAAAAGTTGGGAGGGTGGAAGAATTTCTGACCTTTTCTTTTTTTCTATCTGAATGCAGCCTTTGGAAGAAGCCTCTAAGTACTTCCTGAAGCAGGGAATCCCATTTCCCAAAATCCATCTGAGTGAAGAAGAAAAGAAAAATCTAAAGGAGTGCTACATCTTCGAAGACACAGAGACCCCAGAGGCGCCGACAGTAGTGTTTTTCCCGCTGGTGAATGACACCTTCAGAAAATACAAAGAGCCTGGTAAGCCGTGGGACACAGATGATCCTCCCACCACTTGGCCGCCCTTTGGCCATGTCAGGATGGGAGACATGGTCTAGCGTGGTCCCCTCCCTCCCCTGCTGTGGCTCCTATGGGAGAGAAATGCGCGTGTCCAGATAGCGAGGAGCAACTTTGAGCCCCACCTGGAAAGAGGGACATGGCAGCACATCTATACCACATCGATGGCCTTTCTTTATTTGTCAGGTGTGGAGCGCAGCCCCACTGAGATGGCGCAGGGCAACGTGGATGTTTCCAGCATTTTTTCCCCGTACTGCTTACACAGCTTTACCTACACAGAGGAGGAATTCGACAAGCTGGTAGAACTGACCAGCTACAACATTCAGAACAATAAACATCTGATCCTTCAGGCTTTGAATTCAGCCATAGAGCAGAAACGACAGCACAAAAAATAAATGCCGTCCTGAGTTTCAGAAAGATATCCAAATATTTTTTTTCCCCCCTGCAGAAGAATCAAGACCTGATTGTGAATAAACATGACAGACTTGGGAAAGTGCAAAGACTTGTCTGAACCTGTGGCTCCTCTCCACCATGTGGCAATCGTAGATAAACCAATCAAACAAAATAATGATTAGTTTCATGCTTTATTTATGTTGGATTTCACTGTCGGTGAATATTTTTTTTGTGTACACACATGTACATGCAGCAAATCAAAAGTTAGGAAATATGGAGTTTATTGATGAGTTTTTTAAATGCATGAATGTGGGACAGCAATACCAATTCTTTCAAAATTTACTGCACTAGTAAGTTATATGTGAAGTGAAGACAAATGAGCTACAGATATTTAATTTATTCCAAATCTAGGGCAACAGAAAAATGCATGCTAAATGTGGATAATTTCAAAAAAAAGAGGAAACCATATTTTGTGATAGTGTCATCAAGAAATTTTGTTTGAAATAACATGCAAAACTAAATATAAAAGATATATAAAATCTGAGATTTCACATGGAAAATACAAATTTTCTATAATCCAGAATTTACAAGTTTTATTACACCAGCAATATTTAGATTTGGAATATCCCTCGGAAGTGACCATTCCAAACTCTGTTGTGAGTCAGGATCAGCTCCTCTGGTGTGTGTGTAAGTACCTAACCTAGGGTTGTGTTTTTCACTGAACGCTCATGGTGTTTAGAGGATCCAGCTCGGCATCCACACCCCATTAATTTCGACAGGTTTAATAGTATTTCTTGTTATTATAGGATAGGATGCTGTGAGAATATAAACATCCAAAACTGAGAGACATTCAAATTTTGTGGTACGAAGGCAAGCTAAGTGCTTTACACTGATATCCATGGGTAATTCATGAGTAATTGCACAACTTTGTTGGTCCCTGACTATATACAATCAACACACGGTGTATGCAACTACTATAAATAGCACAAGGCAATTTGTTGAAACTGCTTATTTTTGAGATGAAGACCAAAATAATTATTTGCTTTATGAAGGATTTTAATAATGCAAACACTCTGTAAACCTGTTTCACTACAACAAAGATACTAATCTTAAAAAAAGATATAATGGTTCAGTCAGTATCAGCTGCCCTTAATTACCTCAAATTTAAATGAAACACAGTAACTTGTCTGTGCTGAAGTAACATGTATTGGCACACAAAGAGCTATGAATAATGCAATCAGAGCCAAAATAGAATATAAATCCCTAATGCAAAATTAAATGTGAACCTCTAGAAAGCTGAAAATTTCTCTTCTCTCTCGCTATCATTGTCTCTCTCTCTCTCTTCCGTCAAGCATTCCTTTATTGCTTTGAGTCTTTGTCTTCTTTGGCCTCCCACACTCACCTCCAATGACCTCAGACCCCTTAGGGACTTGTCCCAGCTGCTTTTCCAAGCCTTCATGACTCCATCCAATTTGCAGCCCTGGTTCAAACCTCCAGTGAGCTGAAATGGCTGTTTACTTGTCTGTGCTCATCAAGGGCTCCTCTTTGTGATCTCTGCTGCTGAGTCACGCAGTCCCATTCGACATTGCCTCTCCTCTGCCCCAGCTATAACTCCCTCCTGGCCTTCCCTGTTTATCATTATGACAAAACCATTTGGGGTGACACATGTGTTTGCTACTTCTCCCACCTGCCCATCTTCCAGCTGCGGTTTTGGACATCTTCAAGAGCTGCCATCCAAGACTGTGAATGACACCAAGTCTCAAGAACCTTGCCTCTCTCTTCCCATCCCTGCTCTTAAATGTACCCTTTTGCTTCCCTTGCTGTGCTTTTGTTTGTTGGTTTCTTTTTAACGGAGAGAAGCCCATTTATTTCAGGTATGCCACTAAGGCATCCCTTGCTTTGCTCTACCCTCTAGGTGATGAGCCCGTCTCACCTCCAGCAGTCTGGCCAGGCCGACACAATAGCTCCTAGTGGTGCTTTCAATGTGGGTAAAGCTGGTGGACAAGAACTGTGGATCTTCTTTTCAATTGTCCCCTCGCAAACCTCATACATCCATTACTTTCTTCTTTCAGATACACCCACAGCCACCTGAGTCCCACAGAAAGGTCCTTGCTGTGACCCTGAAGATACCTATATGTCCTGTGTTACTGTAAACCTTGGAAAAGGTCTGGCTTAATCCTGCATCCGGCTGTTCTCCTGGGGCTCTGGGGGTAGCAACTCCATAGGTAATGTTCTTGAATTGAGGGGAAGAACACCAGCTCCATCATGCCATCTGCAATTGGTTTCTTCCTCTCTGAGATATTGTAGAGGCATTTCCAGGTGACCGCTCCTCAGCAACAGCCTTTCTCCTGACTCCTATCTAGTCAGCACCCCTGTTCTGTATTTAGTATAGAGGTACTTTGTTTGTGACTTAGGGGATTGGTTAATCTGTTGGGTTCAGCTTGCTTTTTATCATTAGATTTATTAATTAATTGCACAGAACACTTGCAGAAGATCCTGGTTGTCAGTTCTTGCAGGCCAGTGTGGAGGCTTTGTGTGGCTTTGTCTTCTGGCATTTTGTGTTCTGGTTCAGCTGCTAATGGGGTATGTTTCTCATGCTCAGCCTCTGGGCTGTACTTGAGGCACCGAAAGAATGTAGGTAACAGCTGCAGATGTGGGCATTTAAAAGCTCTTTTGGTTTTCCAGGTTGGGAGTGTCCCTTTTTACAGGAAATAGGAGCAATTTCACAGAATTATCCCTTCAAGGGAGGAAACTGCAAAAATCTGGGCCCACGCTGCATCACAGTTTTAGCACTGACAGGAGTTAACATGACTTTTTCTAAATGTTTTAAAAGACAGAACTCCTGGTAGTTGTGGTAATAGGAACTACAAACACTAACACGGTGACCTCCTTAATTGTAATGAATATGTTCTACATCTTTTCTGTGTCTGGCTTTTCCTCCTTACCTATTCATTATCTGTAGGTAAGTGAAGGGATTAGCATGCAATTGCACCTTTGCCCCAGCCCTTCTGATTATCACAAAGATGCGTCGAGAACTGGGCAGCTCAGTGAGGTGAGTCAGCCCATAGGAACCTAAGGAAAGCAGCAGTGGGGCTTTTGAACCCCTCGCGAGGCATGTGAGTACTCAGACAGTCCTGTCAGGTGAGTGCCGCTGAGGAAGCAGAAGCTAATGGGATGGTTGGCAGCACCATTTTACATTGTTCTGTGGACCAAAGAGTGATCAAAGAAAAGATTATTGCAAACAGCCTGAGTGAAGTGAGACTACAGGTTGCACCACGTGAATAACAGGAAATGTGTCTGCCACAGCGGATACAGGAGAACGTGGGTGGTAGAGCAGGAATCCCTTCTGGAAACCCTGGGCCGAAACCTGTTCACATGTAAAGCTCTGCTGTGCCTGTGCAATGTCCCACTGTCTCACCACAGTGATAATGCTTCAGAGGAGGCCATCAGGGCCTCATTTCCAGCAGGGCTGGCTTCCTTATGCCCTGGTTATGATATGCTGGTCAACAGGTAACAATGGGTGAGAGCTGTGTGTCTTTCATGCCATTGAACTTTTGCACCTTTGAGCCCCTCCTGAAGGTCTGTACCTTGCAAGGTTCCCACTGAAGCCCAGCACACCTGCAGTGTTCATAAAGCACTTCCGCAGCACATCTCCCACCCCTCCAGCTACTCATATCAAAACTCTGGGTTGCCTTGTCATGTCTCCAGTTTCTTTCTCCTTGAGTCCTGAGGTCTCCTTTGCACCCCCTTCAACTCACTATTGCTTATCCCCTTTTCTCCATGCAGCTGGGTGTCTCACCTAGATGCCATGGCCTGACCCCAGCTGCCCAAATGCTTGCAGTATTCATGCTTGTTCCAAATATGACCAAACCTCCATCATTCAGACTTGAAGAGGTACCACTGCAGTATGGACAAGACATGTGAGAAAAAGGGGAAAGATTAAGAAAACAGATTATACAAAAAGCAAGGGAGGGAGGAAGGAGAGAAGGAAAAAAAAAAAAAAAAGTAAAATACTCAAATAGAAGTGAAAAAGGGAATTATAGCTATGTGGTATTGCAATAGACAAAGGAAGAAAACAGATATTTTGGAAAGCCAAGAAGTCAATGAGAAAGAAAAGATGGCAGGGAACGGAAAGAAGAAAAGAAAGAGGAAATCAGGAATGAAAAATTTGGGGACACAAACAGTTAAAATGGAGAGAAAGGTATATCCCTCCTCTAGTTTCTTCAAAGCAGTCTTGATAGGCTGTTCCGTTAAAAAGAATAGCAACTAAAAACCCTAATCCAGAAACCGGGATGGCATTAAATCTTACTGCTGAGATTCTGACCGCTCTGGGCTTACAGACACCTGATATGAATACTGTGAGTGCTTTGTAGCTCCCAGCTTTCTATTCTTTTCTCTGCCCTTAAACAATGGGAAAAGATGGTCCGTCAACCCCTAGCAGTATGTCTTTTCCTGCCAGCTGCTGCTTATTGCACCCTTCTCTCTCTCAATTGGTAATCTGTAAATTAGTTGTAAAGATATGAAATGTTTGCTCCCCTCCTATTTCCTTTCTTCTGCTGAGGTAATGGAGCATCCTTAGAGGCTGATGCAAGGAGGTGTAAGATTCTACATATATTAATACACACTTTTAAATCTTGAGCAATTAAGAGTTGTTTCTTTAATTTTGCAATTTCTGCTACTCAGCTGGCTGACATCCAAGATCATTCCAACCAGTCTTGAAAGCAAGCCATGCTCCAAATTCCTCCTTGAGCTGCAGTTTTTTTGGTTTGGTATCTACTTTGTAAACATATGATGTAGTTTATTTTTGAGATCTAACAGATGATATGATTTGGAAAATCCTTCATAGACCCTCAACAACTACCTTTTCTGGTCACTCTTCAGCTCTGGTCCATCATTGCTGCTGGTGCAGGAGCTGATGGCCTGTGACCCACAGCTGGTTTAGGGCACAGGAGGAAGTGCTGTACTGGTCATACCACCCTCAGGCTGGTTTCCAGCTTGTGAGGAGATGATAAACTTGCCTATAGTCTGCAGAAATGTGGAGAGTGAACAGTGATTCAGAAAACTTTGGGAACTGCTCTTTTTGTTCACTGTACTCCTGGGAAACCTCCAAATACAGAAAACATCCCACAGTGAGACAAGTCCAGCCACAGAGGACTTTCTCACTGTACAGGTAACCACTGAGGACTGTAGATTTGCAACATGCATAAAATCTGAGCGACACAAAATGGAGCATAAATCTCCACTTCAATTAGGCTGCTCTAAGACCGGTATGGTAAATGCTGGGCTTTATCCAGAGCATCAGTAACTGTAACATGAAAGAAACACAGACAAACATTTAACTGTGAGTGCAGTGATGTAAAAAGTCATTAATGATGCCAGTCTTTCTACTGGGAAAGTAATAACTTTCAGTATCAGAGCTGTGTACTAGTTATATGCTAGATGCACAAAAATGCTGATGCGTATGTTTAATAGATATAAAGTGCCATACTTTTCTCTGTATGATTGTCATGTCCTAACAGGGATATGTTCTAGTACTTTTAAACTCTTTGTTTAAAGACTTGTTTTAAAATTAATTTCCTAGAAGATTCGTTCTTGCCTGTGACAGAGGTAAGATGACAGACAGCAGAAGTGCCCCTGCCTCCTGTGGGTTTCCTCTTCTGCTCCACATCTCCTTCCTTCACTAACTACACAAGTGATGGTCGAAGACACCACTCGTCCTTCAGGAAGAGGACGTAGCTGAGCCAGAATGCCCATCTGACTCTGCTCTCCAGTCCTGGGGGTTTTGTATAGAGGTATCTGTATGTCTGAGAGCAGTGAGGTGGTCACAGCCAGTCCTGGTTGTGTTTCCAGCTTGCCAGAACATCCCCAGGCTCATTTTGCCCTGCTTGTTCAAAGGCTAGGCAAGCATATACTGTTGCAAGGCATTTAGGGGGACACTGACCATCAGCAGTTTCAGTCCAGTCCAAGAGTGTGATAAAAGAAATCACAAAGCTATCTTTGAACATGTTGAAAAATCTTAAGTTTGTCATGGAGGTCCATTTCTCCACAGCCTGTCTTTGCGGTCAGACATAACACAGGTTATCTTTGCCAAGTGATGGACACTTCTACAAGCTGGCTTGTAGTGTGAATAAGAAACCCAAGTATTACCAGGAGTATGAGGTGTAGCAAGCACTAAAGGACAAGAGTAGTGTGCTGTTTGCTGCCAGGGCAACTACAGTTAGATCTTTGAAGCAGATAGGTTATTTTGCTTCATCTATCCTTAAATTACTGAAATATGAAATGTAAAGAAATAAAATGATTCCACTTGGAGTCTCTGTTTTTCATTCTACAAATTGAGACTACCCAGCTTTGTACATTTGGATTTTAAATTAGATAAAAATAGTTCAGTTGTTAATGAGAGCTTTGGAGTTTTCTTTCTTTATGGCATTCCCTGTGGAGTCACTCAGGTGGGAGCAGAATATCTCAATTTAGCTGAAGGCCATACAGATCATTCCAGCTGGCCGAGTGTGCATATAACGTGGAATTAACTCCGTACGCGTGGAAGTCTGTATGCAGAATCTGCCTATTCTTCTCCACAGGTTTCCTTGAGGACTGGGAATCTCAACTTTCTTAAGATTTGTCACCTTTAGAGGGGTTTAGAGGTGAATATCATCACTTATGTTAATGGACCTCTGAACTAATCAGCCCTGGGAAAGCCAGCCTGTTCTAATAACAAGTATACCAGTATTTCTAGTGTCGCATGGCAGGTCTTCCAAGGTCAGGCAGGTCTTCTTTTCTGGTGAGGCTAAAACCAAAGATGAATGATTGTTCTCTGAATTAAGCTGCAAGAGGAGTTCTCCAGGATGCAGCTCAGAGTGTCCATGACCTGAGGCCAAAAGATGCTCTTGTACTTCAAGTGTGGGCACAGCTACTTTTCATGCTGGAAATGCAGATGCTATGACACAGCCTGCTGTTATTGGAGATGCTAGTTTGTTATTCATTTGTTTTTCTGTGTTTGAAGATGGTAATTTCCACTGGGTATGCCTGGAGGTGTCCATGTGCACTTTTGTTCATGTTTTTTGGTAGAACAAAATCTCTGTGAAATAAAACTAATAAAACTAAACCACTGGATACTATACTCTATTAATCTTGACATGAGTTTCCTGCAGTTGCCTTGTAAAGTTCAGTTGCCTTTCTCTGGAAAATGTATGAAAACATAACTCTTATCTGCTTTGCACAGTTATTATATATTTCCTTGCTTTTTTGTTGAATTTAAGGTACTGCCAGGTGCAGGAGTAGTCCTGGGTAACGCTTGTAGCTATAAGCATTGACCTCAAGATCTCTGCTAACCCCTGGGAATGTCCACCTCCTTTTCCCCTGCCATCCTGTCACACACAATCTGGTACTGCTACTCTCTGCCCCTCACTCACCTCCCCCACCTACTGCTCACCTCTGCAAACTGAAGACCCAGCCCCGTGCCCACACTTTGGCCTTGCTTCCCTGTGAGGAAGAAATAGGAGCGGCCCAGGAGGAGCTGGGAGCTGCTGGTTCACGCAGTAACCTGTCAGGTGGTGGGGGTGGCCCTTTCCAGGGGATTCACTGCGCGGCTCAGGGCAGAGCCTCTTTGTAGGCAGCAAGTTCAGGTCCTCCCACCTATACAGAGGCTTTGACCAAAGTGGACAGGTGTGTGCCTGCATGCAGGCAGGCCACTGGTAGTTATTTACATACAGAGGCTTTTTCCAGGGCTCAGTTATGCCCACACAGGATCTCTCGTCACCTTCCACTCAGGGCAGTCCTCGTGTCACAGGTGGAAAGAGCTGGGTTTGAAGGAGCAGAGTCCAGCAGCAGTGCCCTTCGTGCTTCTCCTCTGCTTGGCAGGACGGCCCTGGACTCTGCCCACACAGAAAAAGGGTGGCAGCAGTGCAGGACCCAAGGGGCAAGCGCAGGCTGGGAGAGGTTCTGGGCCAGGGGAAGGTACAGCATCCCTTTTGGCTGTTGTGGTTGCCCTGTAAGATCCTTCCCTGGAGCAGTCATCCTTGGCGCTCCACTGTCTTCAGCAATGGGAGGGCAGTCCTTTACTTATAGAGATGAGATGGGTGGGGCCTCAGGTCATTTTATAAAATAACTTGTCATTGACTCCTACAGGAGCAAAGCCTGCAAACATGTCTCAGGAAGTGCTGCCCGTGGAGGTGCCAGAAACACTCTATTACATGAATCCAGGGAAGGCCATGATGCCATCAAATGCAAAAGCGCTACAGGTAAGAACACAGCTTTAAAGGTTTGTTTAAGCTCCCCTGCATTTAACAGAAAACAAAATCCTGCTTTGTGAGCATGTTTATGTACAAGCTACTGTACAAATTTGCTGTCTGATGGGACTAGGCAGCAATGTCTCTGCCTGAAGGAGTTTAAGGTGAAATGTTCTCTTTGTGGCTATCAGTGGCAAAAGTCCTCCTGACTCTACTGGAGCCAAAGATCTCAGCTTCATAGGCAAAATGAGAGAAGTCAGCGTAGCAAGGGGACAGAAAAATAAGAGAAAGTGAAAAAAATGAACAGGGAAGGAAACAATTTTTAGGGGACTGAATTATCTGCTTAAATCCAGACCCAGCCTTAAAAAATCTTTTTTCTTCCATAATTAAATGCTTCTTTTATTAAAAACTTAATAATTCTGTATCAATAGCAAAAATTTGACATGCATATTAATGTGACAACCCATTTATTGTTATTGGGAAAGGGATAACGAATAGGGAATTGAATTTTATTTCCACATTGTCATTTTTGTTCTCAATTTTCCATTTTGCTTTGCATTTTCTGGGTCATTTCAAGATTTACATTTAATTTTAACTGTAGTATGTTATACATTTTTCTGTGTGCTCTTTGACTGGATGAAGGCACATCACTTTAGGAAGTACTTTGGAAACAGAAACAGAATACTTTTGACATTTTTTATAGGAACTGGCCTTTAACGGTGTTTTCGTATAAAATGTTTCAAAAGGGGGCACCCTACATTGTAGAAGTATTTTGGAAGTTCTGTTTCCTGAAAAAAATTGAAATGTTAGATTTAAAATTTTGTAATTGCTATGTGTTTCATCCTGTGAGCTCAAACTCAGAGAAAAGATTCTAGGATTTTTTAAATCGAAATTTAATACTCCTGAGAGCAGGAGCAGATTGCCGAAAGATCACATTTGAAACAAACAGCAAACCTTTATTCACAGAATAAACACAGAGGCACCTTTTGGGTACCTCGCAGCTGAAATGGGTCCTCCTTCATTGGCTCGTTGAAAGGGTACCCCTGGCACGGATTTCGTACCAGCATGTGCCAAACCACATGGTGGTTTGTTCATTATGCTGAGTACTGTAACACAGCTGGGTGTAACCAACAGCTGTTCTAATTGGGGTTTCAGCATAAGTTATTGCAAGTAGGAATTAATTATCTAGTCTGATAATGCTGCTGTTGTTGTTTTAATGTTATCATTTATCATTTCTTTCTTTCTTTCTTCAGGATGAAGATTCAAACATCGATTCTTTGGAAGATGGTGAACCGCAAGAAGAAAATGAAGAAAGTACTGTACCAGACAAAGGTGATTTCAAGGTATTCTGAACAAGAGAATTTCGAACCAAAGAGGGCTGAGGGTTTTGTTTTGCTCAAAAGGGGAGAAGGCTCAGGTACATAAATACTGATGGCAGCAGTTTGAGTGTTACAATGGAAATGCCCTTAAGTTTGTTGTTTGGATCATTTTATTCGCCTTATTTATATGATTTTCAGAATTACTTGTTGTATTTCCTTGTTATGTATTATTGGGAGCATCCAGAACATCTACTGGTTTAATCCCTTGCTTACCTGTAAAAGAAATCCATTGATGAGTTTTCTGTTCCACAATGATTTTTGTGACTGACAGGGCCAAAATTACAGTGACGCATGTTCTGCTGTAATGGCTTCTGCACTGTAATCTCTACCCTAGCAATTTATGGGGGAGTCCTGGATTACTGAACCCTGATTTTTCACCACTTCTGTGCTCATCAGAAAGAAATTGTAACAGGGGATTCTGTGAAAGGAGTGATGCTTGAATGTTCTAGAGCTTTTTCTTGTGTTTGAAGGTTGGTCATAGGTTCATTTTTGTTAGAAATTACTGATTTTGATAGGGGTTCTCATTCTGCTACTTTGCTATCTGTGCAGTAAGTAGAGGCATTGTTTCCTGTCAGGATTAAAGAAGTTTAAATGTGACTTGTGTAGCAATGTTGTCCCAAGAAGTGTCTGCTTCTGAGCCAGATAATTCTATGGAAATTTGCATCATAATTCATGCAGGCAAGTCATACTGAGACAAAATGAAGCTGAAAAGGAGATTTATCTGGCAGCTGAAGTAATGATGTAAACAGGCAGACAGGTGAGCTTTGTGATAAGCTAGTTTGCAGGTAGTCTTGGTACAATTTAGGCACCAAAAAATTAAAACAAATTCTTATTCACATTCGCAGTATTCTTACTTTTTCACACTTTTCAAAGTTTATCTTTTGTGTTTGCCCAGTATTAGGGTTTTTATTAAAAAAAAAATGACCAAACAGTGGCCTCAAAAGATTATACTGTATTTTCTCAGGATATATTCTATTAGTCTTGGTTCTTTGTGGCATTTCATCTTGCAAATATTTAGCTTACAATGTCTGGTATCTCCAGCCTGTGGACATACCTAAATTCTGGACCACGTGTAAGATGAAGAATTTTGCAGTTAGTAAAAAGAGGACGAAAAACAGTGAATTGGTCAGTCTTTGGTATAACGTCTGCTCCTTACAAGGGCTAAGGAATCTAAAATCATGATGAGAGAAAGCAAAAAGATTTGAACCTATGATAATTATACATATGACAGGTAACTTCTTGTCTCTATTTCTTAATCCCACACAGTGATGTGTTTGTTTTTCCATTATCTGCTCAGGATATAGGCTTAGAGCAAAGACATTTAAGGATCGTGAAATTTCAAGAGGACAGGTGTGACAGTAGTGGACCAAAAGAATCATCTTATGTGTATGGGACCATAACCTTCTTCTAGACCTTAGCCTTGTTTCTCACCGAAGGATTATTTTACACATTTCAAAATTCCAAAAATTCATGACAGTCCATTGGTGATGGACTGATTTGTTGTTCTTGCGTCTGGTTACATAGTCACTGTTTTTTCTTCTGTGATCAGAACTTAACACTCTATTATGACTTGATTACTGCAGCATATCATGTGTGTGTGTGAAGGATGCACACATGCTCTTATCTTCTGTTTAGTTTTTCTCAAATGTAAATTTTTCATCACTGAAACTGCCAGAAGACTTAAATATGAGGGTCACTGCCTGCTAAGAGGAATCATCTGCTAGAAACATACCACAGCATATCCCAGCAACTGCATGTGCCTTTATGCCAACATGCTGATTTTTACCTTCATTAAGAAATCTGCATTATTCAAGCCTTGGCTGGTACTTTGCCCCATGCTAAAGCAGCAGGCAGAGCCAGCTCTGGTATTTCAGACATCAGTGCTTATATTAAAATATTTAAGAATTGCAGCAGGTCTCATACCATTAACGTGAGAGAAGGGAAGGGGAAAAATTGGATGCGTAGTTGTGAATTCAGCATGAGCCATGTCTTAACAACGGTAAGATGCCTCATACTCAGGTCAGATAGTACCTTATTTCCCTGCCAGGCAAGGGCTCCTTGCTCTTGCAGGATTTGTGCAGCGGGGAGAATAGCACCCCTTTTACAGAAGAGGAGCAAGTTAAACCCTTACCCTTGTGCATAGCAGAAGCTCTGGCTTCTGCTGGGCTTTGGAAGCTGG
This sequence comes from Burhinus bistriatus, assembly GCA_013397275.1. Classification (NCBI taxonomy): domain Eukaryota; kingdom Metazoa; phylum Chordata; class Aves; order Charadriiformes; family Burhinidae; genus Burhinus; species Burhinus bistriatus. The sequence goes on from VYXH01008561.1 coordinate 188,889, forward strand.
AAGCAGCTCCTGAGATCATGGGAAGAGTGGGGAGCTGCCATGCTGCATGGTGAGGTTAAGAGGAGGTTGCAGCTGCTGCCTCTGACACTGGTGGGACTCTGTCACATTAACCAGGAGCTGAGGCAGGCAGGAGGGCTGGGTCCCTGCTGGTGCCAGGCATAGAGTCCCTGTCTCCCACAAGGGCAAGAGCCTGCTGTTGGGAGCAGCTCCAGCCCCAGGCTCAGCAGCAACTGGAAAGGCAGAAAGCAACAACTCCTGAGCCACCACAAGCTCTGTGGTGCTTGCAGGACTGTCGCACCAGCAGCGGCTCTGCTCAGCTGCAGAAGCTGTTCTGAGCCCAGGTGCCTCCACTGCCACCCCAAGTGCTGGTACGGGGATGCCTAAAATACAGACTGCTAAAATGACATGCTCCTGCATTCAAAAATGAACCTTGCAAAGTCAAAGGAGGCCATTCCCCATCAATTCATAACTTTGAAATACATTTTTGTTATCCACATTTGACATCAAAAATGTGTAATATTTGTGTCTGAGATAGACCTCTAGATTCCCCTGAGAATCCATAGTCAGAAATGGAGATTTTTCAGGGTGTGATGCATGTCCTGTGGTAATGTCTACTTCAGAAATGTCTAACAGCTGTCAGATGTAAACAGCTATTTTAGAGCTATCTGGAATTAGGTGTGATGAGTTTCAATTCTCAGATGGTTAACGCTCAGTCTAGCTTCTTTCTCTCATATTGATTCTGGTTGGGAAGGGCAAAGCAATATAAGAGGGATCTGTCTTTTCACAGATGGACTATACTATTTCCCTCGCTATAGTTCTACATATGGAAACAATTTTGACAATGCAGTTGAATGTTCCATGTTTTCAAATGGACCTGTTTTTCAAAATCAGAAAAAATCTGGTTGTTAAACATTTGGAAACACTAAAAGATGGAGGGCAACATTAACAGGGCTGAAAGGTCTCTGTAACTAGGCTGACTTATCAGTCAAATAATAAATCTCTGCAGCAGTCGGGATCACTGTACACTGAGAGTATCTATGCTGTATTGATCAATATTTGAAGTTCTGATTTTTGGAAAGATGTTTCAAGCACAGTGTCATGTGCACAGCCTTATTCCCTGAAAGCATTTAGAGTCCCGTGATGGATATATGTATGAGGAATCAATGATTTGAAGGACACAATTCTTGTGGCCTTGCATATACCCGTCACGCTCCTGTGGGCACAGATAAATTTTCCCTGCTGAGACCAGGGTTACGGTGGCTGTATGTGTGAGAGGGGTGTTTCCATCCAGCTGTGAGAGTATTTAATTTACCGGTATCCAACCGAGACTTCTGCTCATTCTGGTGAAAAGGCAGTCTGATTAGAAGAAATTATGTTGCTAATAAAAAACATGAAACACACGGCTTGTGAAAACCAGCCAGTGGCAGCAGTGGTCCTCGGCACCCCTCAGCCCCCCCACAGCCCTGCAGCCTTTAATGGAGGTGCCAGCAGCCCCAGCGCCTGGGGGAGGCAAAGGAAGGAAGCAATTAGAGCAGATGCTTTTCCGGCATGGAGCCCGGGTTTGTTGAGAACAAGGAAGAGCTTCAGAGACATGACCAAAAGCAGCAGCCAAATACACTCAGCCCCAGCAGCGTACCACAGTGGGGTCCTCTGGCACATCCCACAGCAGTGGGAGATAGGCTCCAGCAGGCTGGGGCAGGGCTTGGCTGAGGGATGTTCACAGCCTGAAGTATTCTGATTACAACTGTAAAAATCTTGAGGGTGCACATTCTCTAAGGAGACCTGACTCTCAGACAGCTCAAGGTAGGCACTTCTTCACCCACCACCATCTTCAGATAAACCGTCAGCAGCGAAGTATTTTAGCTCTTTTGATTTGGTCCCTGGCTACCATCTGGTTAAATTAGCACCTGGAGATGAATAAAGGAGTGCCCTGGTGACATCCTGTGAGTGATTTCATCTCAGCAGAATGCTTCTCTGGGCCAGGAATGCAGGGGGACCTTAGTCAATGCAAGGAAGCTACCTTTGCCAGGAAAGGCTGCTGTGCCAATAGATGACATAGAGAAGGATAGAGGCATTATTATTGGGTGACTGCAGGAAAAATGAGTGGGTGGAGAGGAAGCTCTTTTCATGGTTTTCATAGATAACACAGGTTTTTTCGGGTTGGTCTGTAGAAACGGCCTTTTTTGACTGCTGAAAAAGTAAATTGGTTGTCCTCAAGGTATTTTTAAATCTCATCTGTCTTTGCAGGATGGCTTGTAGAATAGCATGCAACGTGGTTGCACTGAAATAGGTAATGGTACCAGCACACTGTGGCACATAATTTTCTCTGCTTCCTCATCACAATTTTTCATCCACCATGAAAAAGGCCACCTCCTCACGAGACCAGACAAAAGGCATTCCACGCTTCATGTAGAAAACCAACAGCTGAGCACCTGCTTGGACAGCTGCTTGTTGGTGATGATATAGTTTTCATCACACATGCTGAAGATTAATTTCAGGATCTCTGTATTATTTTTCTGTTAGTTTATGATTGCTTTGGAATAAATACCAATCTAAAAAGGGCAACAGTCAAGACTGAGAATGTGTTGGCTGCCTCTGGAGGTTCAAGAGTAAATTCTCCCGTTTGGATCAGTGTTGTTGGACAATCACTTTCTGTTTTGGGAAGGCAGCTACCATATTCTGCTAACTGATCAAACATCTACAGTAAAACAAGGAGCTAACACTGAAAACCAAAACACGCATTAGCCCAGCATACATTTGACTGTACTGTTGTGGAATTGTGAGACTGGGGTAGTGTACAGTAGGAATGGGAAGATGTTGCCAGCAATAACCCGCGCTTGGAGAGTCTGTTAGATGAAGAAGACTAGAGGCTGAAGAAAGGTACCAAGAGAAAAGCAAGTTAAAAATGGTAAAGAAGAACAGCCATCCTTTGGTTTCACAGACTCTTGTCTCATTACTGTAATTTTGGAACTCCATAGACACTTGTGATGTGGCAGGATGTATTATACAGCTAAACTAGTGGAGTAATTTACAGCAGTGCTTCTCAAGATGGATGCATGCCACACATACCTACATCTGAATATAAGCGTGACTTTAAAGAGGGCTGGGATAGATCTATGGAAGCACAAATCTGCCAGGAATGCAGCCAGCCTGCATCCCCAGAGTGCTCGTGACAGAAATTTCTGTTTTCAAATTCTTACTTGCCCAGGTGGGATAAAGTTGGAATCATTCACACGACAGAGGAATCCTTTACTTCCACCAACACAAAAACTTGATGCCAAGTATCATACCATGTTATTCTTTTTTATGTGAAGCGGTGGAAAATTGGAAGAAGAGACTATGAGGTCTGCTCTATGTTTGATGGAGCTGTTTGGAAAATCCTAGTAAAACTTCAGTCCCTGGGAGTACAGAGCAACTAGCAGTGTACATCCTGCACATGCACTGGCATCACGGCGTGCTATATTGCATGCAGTTACGCTATAGACATGTGTACGTGAAGCACACAAGCGCACAATTTGGGAAGCACGGAACTGAAGACGAGCCAACAGACTGACAATCAGTGAAACAGCCACAGAGTGACTACATCAGTCTTGATTTTATCAAAAGCAAAGCTACAATGTGACAGCGCTAAATGGTTGTTGTAGCACGTCCTTGTTAGCCCCAGGGCAGGATGCTGCTTGAGGTCTTCCACCACTCAAGGCTGTGGTGGAAACCTCTCCGTACGTGGAACATCATGACGCAGCAGCCGCCTTTTTTTTGTTAAAGAGATGATAATAGGTTTTAAGTAAACAGAGTAACAGGACTTCTATCCTTTGCTTTATGCATGCATAGCTGCTATTTTCTTTGCTTGTATAACTAGACCCTAGTACATTATGTTATGGTTGTCACAGTTGCTATTTGAATACATTTCTTTTATTTAACATGTCCTGGAATTAATTAAAATAGCAAATCCTCCTGGTAACAGTAGAATTAGCGAGGCCTGATCGCTGAGTGATTTCTGCTCTCCCTGTTGTCTTCACTACCCCCACCAGCAGGTGCTGGGGCTGCCAGGATGGCTAATGCCTGGCTGCTGCCTCTTCCTCAAGGAACTGGCTGGTGACATCTGCCTCTCCCCCAGTGCAACCACAGGTCCTGATTTCTGTAGCTTCTGTGAAGCCACTGATTTTTGTTGTGAAACTTCAGTAAGTCTTTTTGTGAAACCCTCGTCTCTGAGAATTGATTTCACCATGCCAGATGGGGAAATTTGGCTAACACTTTAGAAAGTCATTACATGGGAACCAGGAGACAGGTGATCAGGTGGCAGAAACTGTGTAATAATCATTAAAAAAACCCCAACCCACCACACTTCCTTAATATCTCCTATCTAAGAATCTCAAACTGCTTTGCAAATATCGAATCCATCGGTTCTCACTCAAGCAATGCCATTTGTCTGAGGAAGCATAGCTGGAGCTGATCCAGGAGCTGGCAGCACCTTGTGCAATCTCTGGAGATAAATGGCTGCAAGAATTGCCCTGTGCTTATGCAGATCCTACCGAACAAGGAGTTTCTGCCTTCTAGGGCACATGCTGAGGTGCCCAAGCTCATTCCTAATATGTGAGTGTGGTGATCCACCTTTGCTAATTACCCAGCTGAGAAAAAGGGTTAATTAACTGGGTGGAGAACTGTATTAATATGGCTATACTGTTTCTGAAATATGAACCAGTGTCCTTGCATGGGGTAGCTCTGAGGAAATACCCAAACATCAGTTGTTGTTTGTAAATTTTGCAGCTTCTCTTAGGCTTTTTCTCCTTTGAGAACGCTTGAAGGCGGATGGATTACTGAGGGTGAATTTCATGAAGAAGTACTAAAAAAGGAAGAAAACAAAGAATTCCTGAGGCGCATACAGGAGGGGTGAAGGCAGGAACCCCTTTTAAAATCTCCACAAAAACATTTTAACATAACATGATGTGTTAGGAGAGAGAAGAGAAGATTTTAAACACATATTGAAAAAGTAATTTGTTGTTCCAAACGAGGCCTAATTGTCTTCCCATCTGAAAATATGTCCTTTTTGCTCTGTTCTCTTAAAAAAAGTAATTGGCAATAGTACATATATTGTTTTAAGTGAGATTCTTCCAGCTTTTCTTTATCTGCCTTAACATCTATTTTGTCTGCTTGTTTATAGTCATTCTAGGAAGTCTCTGAAGTGCTATAGAAATAGAAGGATGCTCCTAAATGAGAGGAAATCAGTTGATAAAAATAGCAGTTGTCAAAAAGAATGATTTGGAGGGCTCTGTTGTAACCACTTATGCAGGTGGAAATGTTTCTAGGAGTGTGAGGAAATGACCGTGTGTCACAGCCACAGGAAATGCTGATTTATTTATTGGCTTTGTCAGAGTAGCCTTTTGCAGATAGGACTGAGCCAGAGACAGCTTTATGGAATGAGCCAGAAGGAAATCGCCTTCCTTAGAAGAAGGAAACCAGATTATCCTCTAATAATAAATAGGAAGAGGTCCCTGCAGCCACAGAATCTGGAGAGACTTGTTTTATAGAAGGTTATGGCTGAGGCATTCAAAGGGACCAAAGGAAGCTAAGCACTTTCAATCTTAAGGGTTTTTTGGAGGGGGATATTGTTCTTTATTTTTCCCCAAAGGCAACCCATACCTAATTCCTTATCCCCTAAATCCTCTGCAAACAATTCTCAGCCATTGGTTTATCTCATAGTTGTGATTTACAAAAGCTCAGATTACTGTTACTGTTTTTCCTGTACAACTGTAAAGAGAAACAAGAGAAATATATGCTTTTAAAGCAGAAGGCAAAAACGCCTCTCTGAGAGCAGTACTTCGGGTTTATCCTGTGAGAGTTGGCAACAATATTCTCCACAGTGCTTTTTTCAATGCGATGGGACCTCATGTGTGATTATTAAGGGGATTGACTGTAGCTTTGAGTAAGACTGCTGGTATTTTGACAATTCCACCATGATGCTCACCAGTGCATTTATTCTGTTCAAGAGACTTATTGTAGCTATGTTGTAGAGCTAAACTCTGCAATTTCAGAGCAAGGATGTTTGAAAGTGTCTCACAGACAGTATCATTTTACAGGGATTTATCCCTTTCTTTTCTACTCTGATGAGCCATCCAGACTCTTCGAATAACCCAACAAAAAGACAGTGAGATGTGTAAAATATTAAACCAAGACCTCTTTAACAGCAGAAGCTTATGCTGCAGATTTTCATCTGCAGAATAGTGAGATGGTTGACACAATTTTTACTGACCGTATTATTGTTTTGTAGCACTCGGTTAGTTTGCACGTTTGATACTTTTTCCCAGTGAAGCCTTATTCATACTTCATTTTGTACTGTTCTTCTCCAGATAGAATCCTCTCCCTGCTACCTGCTGACCGTAAGGATTATCCGGATGAGAAATCTCCAGCGAGTGGACACCTGTAAGTATCTCCATTCTTAGTGGTATTTCAGGGTACAGGCAACAAGTTTTCTTTTATAATCGTACAGCAACCTTTTCCAAGTATTTCTGAAATAACCCAATATTTATGTAAATTATTTGTTATAAACCAGGTCAGTCCTTGCTGCTTGCTGCTGTTTCATTGAATGTTATTCCTGTGTTTTCTGGTTGGTTTCCAGACTTGAACGTGGTTTTGAGCATAAGTACTTTCTCCCAAAAAAAGGCAAGTTTCTGACACAGATACATGAAAAATACCGCATCCTGTGTTTTCAAAAGCAAGGGATATTTTTGCCATTAGGTAGTACCACCTTGGGAACTGTGGCTGGGAGGAGCAAACTTTTTCGTTCCCCTCAGTCTTGGTTCTGACACAGGTGAAATGAACAAGAAAAAACTTTCTAAAATCATTACCAGCAGGTTAATGTCATTATTAATTACCCTGAAATGACTGCCAGAAAATGTGCTGACAGAGAGCCGGATGCCTTGTCCCTTCTAACGCTCGTGCAGCAGTCTGGCAGTTGTGCAAGCATGTGAGTCACGTGTTAGGAAAGTGGTGGGAAATGAGTGAACAGGAAAGGAAAATGCCACAGTTCAGTTAAAGGACGTGGACTATCCACGTGTGCAGTGAGGAGAGGCATTTCACACAAAATAGACAAGTCAACACTTCATTTTGTTTGAATCAATACAGCTATGTGACCACCTGGGAAAGGGTGTTGAAACTAGCTCTAGGGTGAGTGTGGAAGGGAAATAGTGTAACCCTGCCACTTCTCTTGATTTTCCTTTCTCACTGTGAGCGCCAGCAATTGACGCTGTAGTCTCTTGCACAGGTAGAGCCGGAGAAGATGTTCTGAAAGACAAAGATCTGGATTTACCATGCAGTACCATTCCCATCTTACCCTGTGGTTATCACGTGTTTTTCTGGAAGGTATATCAGAGGACTTCCCGGTGTCGCAGCTCCAAGTGAGGGATATACTAGCCGTATCTTAGGTCATATCATTGGGTTGCATTCTCTGCACCTGCATCTCCCTCCTGGTCCATGGCTGTGGCACACATGTGATGATGCAATAACACAGAAATGTTTCATCAAGAACTCATCTCGGACCTTCTGCGTGTCAGGCAGCAAGACAAAATCACAAATAACTAGGTTGCAGAAAGAGACTGTGCAAGCAGAAATGAAGCAATATTTTGCATTAAATACACAGCTGACTAGTTTTCCTGCATCTGCTCATACAATTAAGGATTGTTTGATACGCTTTGTATCTCAAAGTACAATTAGGATACAAGTATGACAAATCACATCAGTAGAACAGAGTACTTTGCCAGCCAAACAGCCAACAGTCATTGATCTCCAATGATAAACCTAAAGTCATGCAGTAGTCATACAGAATTACTCTAAAAACATTTTAAAATCAGTATCATTACTTCCAGGATCTCCAAACATATTTGAATACCTATTTTTGCAGTTTCAAAATTCTTCAAAGCATTATTATCTACATAGAATTTCCCAGATTAAAAAAAAAAGAAAAGAAAATAACAAACAGTCATACAGAATCAAATTGGTGCTCATACAGTTCTCCGAGGGGGATATATTTGGTAGATCCACTGCAAAAGCCTCTGACACTTGGGGAAGTGGAGTAACAAAGGAAGCTGTAGAAAGGCACCAACTATGATAACATATCTGAAACAACTTTTGCACCCAAAGGGACTAAATAGGCTACAGGCCTTAAGAGTGGAAGGGAAATTATTGAGGAGGACATGGAAGCTGTCTCTACAAAAAGGAATAGGAAGGAGAAGGTGAACAAGGAGTAATTTGTCACTGTTTTTCACAATGCAAGAATAACAGAGCACCCAATAAAATTATCAAACAGGAAGTTTAAAATGAGTGAAAGGAATATACAAGTAAACTGTGGAACTCATTGTCACAGGAATGTATGTATGTTAAAATATATCTCTTCAAAAAGAAATTAATGGAGCATAAGTCTAGCAAGGGTTATTAAACATGGCATTCCTAATGCAAACTCTAGGTTGGGAGATCCTTACTCTGGCATTGCCTGAATGACGGAGGGTGGATCAGGTGCAGTACTGCTCTAGAATTAGCTTGTTTCTTCTAGTCTGAAGCAAGGTGTAGAAGGGCTACTACCTGGCAGTGAAATGATTAAGTATTTCTTTTTTTAACATGAAAAAGTCTGATATTTTTTCTTCTGTCTCATCCTTGGCAAAAAGCTATAGTCTTCCAGATAAGACTTTCCCTAAATGCAGTTAAAAGTGTTTTTTTAAGACAGAAGGAGGGCAGCCTGAAATACAGTTCTTAAATCAACTCTGTCTATAAATGAAATAAAGACAAGCAACTTCCTTTGCAAGGAAAAGGTGCAGATGAGACACTTTGTTCCTCCTTCAGAGAGATGCTGATGTGCCTAAGCGAGGAAAAACGTGTAAGGCAGCCAGACTTGCCAGGTTGAGTAGACCTCCCCTTACTGGGGAGATGTTTGGTATGAGTAGCCAACATTTTCAATGCTAGCAGTCAGTCTCCTGGCAGCCTGCTGCAACATGCATCATCTGTGCACTGCAATGTTTCTACATTGTTGTTTATGAATAGAATAGAATAGAATAGAATAGAATAGAATAGACTATTTCAGTTGGAAGGGACCTACAACGATCATCTAGTCCAACTGCCTGACCAATTCAGGGCTGACCAAAAGTTAAAGCATGTTATTAAGGGCATTATCCAAATGCCTCTTAAAGACTTACAGGCTTGGGGCATCGACCACCTCTCTAGGAAGCCTGTTCCAGTGTTTGACCACCCTCTCCGTAAAGAAATGCTTCCTAATGTCCAGTCTAAACTTCCCGTGGTGCAGCTTTGAACAAGTCCCACACATCCTACCACTGGATACCAGGGAGAAGAGATCAGCACCTCCCTCTCTGCTTCCCCTCCTCAGGAAGCTGTAGAGAGCAAGGAGGTCGCCCCTCAGCCTCCTTTTCTCCAAACTAGACAAACCCAAAGTCCTTAGCCACTCCTCATAGGACATTTTTTTCACCAGTTTTGTTGCCCTCCTCTATATGCGTTCAAGGACTTTCACATCAGTCTTAAATTGTGGGGCTTTTGATGCTGCTTATTGTTTATCTGTACCCGTGGGAATGGTAAAGACCCAGGCATGCCTCCCAGACCTTAATGTAAAGTGGCCATAGGTGTAAGAAGAGCAGAAGGCAAAGGGATATAGTATGCAACCAAAATGTCTGAAGTGAAAAGATATCTCTGGGAATCACAGTTCTCAGAGTCATCAGTCTACAAACCCCATTGTGCCATCTGTGCAAGGGAAACAGATGTTACCAGGGTAATTTCTGTTATTTCTACCTGTGGGCTTGAACACAGAGCAGAAAGGTAGCCCATAGCAGCCCTTTTCCTTCCCTTTGGGATTTTTTTCCTTAAGAAAAAGAAAGAAGGAAACCTGAATGCTGGAGGTGAAATGTCCTGTCAACTAACACATTCAGGAAAAAAGTACAGGGAAGGAGGTTAAGAGGTAAGAGTGGTGGGAAGGTAGAAGTGAATTAAAGCAGAAGATATGACTCCAGACAAGGACAGTTAAATTGCTGTCAGAACCTAAATTTTTTTTTTTAAATCTAAAATAAGATATGGAAAGTGGAAAAGAATAAGAGGGAGAGGGCTAAGGCCTGCTGAATATTTCCCAAACAAATCTTTCCTTTAGAGGAATATTGTTTTTTTGACTCTACAGGAATATGTTGATTTTTCCACAATTTTTTTAAGGAAAATTTTGACAGGTTTAAAAATATTTTTCTATTTCTGCATTATAATGTTAAAAAGGAGGAAACCAATAATTAAGGTGTCAGTTGACATACCACAATGCATTACATAATTTCTCAAGCAGCTCTGAATTTCAATTCTTCATCCTGACTCGGACAGAAAAGGAGCAAGCTTTTTTGAACAAATACTCTTTCAACAACATAAAATGCACCCTCCACCCAGTTTGAGATAGAGCCAATGGCTGTAAAGTCACACCTGGCAAAACCTGGTGGAGAAAAAATGAAAAGGAGAAGACAAGAAAAAGCTCCTGTTGCAGCCAGGCGAGTTTTTGCCTTTCCCCACAAGTCAATGTGCAAGCTCTTGTTCCCCTGATCTACCTGCAGAGTCCTTAGCTGCTGCTGAAAGGTCCTCTCATTTTCCTGCTGCCACCACTTGTCTCCATCAAAAGTCTCATATCGAAGGAGATCCCTTCTCAAAGTTAGTTACCTTTTGCATTATATCATATGTGATCATTTTATTGTTAAGAATTGTGTAAGAGAGAGTTTCAAGCTGCTGAAGTGTTTTGCATAACCTGCATGAAGAAACCTTGCATTCCCCCAGCACACAGAACATTGCATTTTTAGCTGTAGCCATTTGAGGTATACTTTAATTTAGGTGCCTTTAAGAAATGGCATGGAATATCCTTCACTAACGTTCTCCTGGTGCATTTCTGGAGAGAGACTTGGTCCCTGTCTTCCTGGAGGTGGCAATTCGTTAAGATCCAATGTCTAATTCAATGAGCTCCTTCTGGAGGAAGCCTCTGCCGTCTCCTACAACAAGGGTAGTTCTGCAGCTGCTTTCACAAACCTTCACTGAGAAAATTACTGAAGGCAAGGCAGAGATGAAGACCTTTGAAATTGTTCTCAAAAGGCGGAGGAGGCTCCCAGGTCCCTCTCATCAGACAGCAGCTGAGGGTTAGTTAGTGTGTGTGTGCATGCACATGTGAGCACAGGAAAGCTTCTTGATTGAGGAACTGAAGAAAGTGGCTGACTATAAGAGGAAATTCTCACCCTCTTCTTTTATATACAACATTGCTGTTGTCTGTAACTCACGCAAGGAAGAATAGAAACGACCTCCTGTTCTAGGTCCTCTTATGGTCTGTGCTTTTCTCTCTTAGAAGGATATCTTGAAAAGAGTTACATTACATCAGGTGTTTCTGCCTTTAAGTAGCTCATACCTGCTGTTGGTACCACGCAGTAACCTTTCCAGCACCATGCAGCACCACTGACTTTGCCACGTTAACAATTGTTTTGCCTCTTTCCCTACCCAGTAAGTGAGGCTGATTGCTACGTGTCGTTGTGGCTGCCAACTGCAACATGTGAAAGGTCCCGCACTAAAACTGTGAGAAACTCCAACAACCCAGTGTGGAATGAAACCTTCTACTTCAGGATCCAGAGTCAGGTCAAGGTAAGGAGCCAAAGTTGTCTGCTTGAAGCAACCTGAAGTCTTTGTGTGTGGTGGGTCCTATCTACCTCCTGAACTTTGCCTAGGAATTATTTGAGAGATGGCACATGATAAGGGACTGTTCAAATTGTTTAGCAGCAGAGATGACTGAGTTCCCATGCTTGTTCGATGGTGTTGTTTAGGAGGGCCAGAAACTCTCAGTATGGAAGTTTTAGGGAAACTAGAGGCTCTTATGAATCAGTGCAAGATGGATACAGAATGTGGGAGTTAACTAAGCTGTCATGTAGGCATAGGCAATGTATTACTCATGTTACAGCAATTAAACTGGACTGGGGAAGAATGAATATTTGATTTACACTATGTTTTTTCCAAAGAGGGACGATACTTTCTCTGTTTTTCTTCTCAAGCACATCCCCAACACTCATTCTTCCCTAGAGCTAGTGATATCCAGACTGTGAAACAATAAAATCCCCTTCTGCCTCTTTCTCCAGAATGTGCTGGAGCTGACAGTGTATGATGAGGATTTCGCTACTCCAGATGACCATCTCCTCTGTGCGCTCTTTGATACCGCTAAACTTCCAATTGAAAGAACAGTGCTCCTCTATTTTAAGCCGAACCCAAAGGTGAGACCTGTGAGATCGGTGCCTGCAAGCTCTGGCAGAAGGGTGTGTAGAGGGCACACTTACCTGAGTTTTCAAGCCTGAACTATAAATTTTAATGTACTTCTGTGTCCTGGCCTATGTATTGCATTCCTTTACCCTACTCCTATGTCTCTGGCAACGTATATTGCAGCTGTTCTCTGCGATACATTCCATGAAGCAGTCCCTTTCTGCTACAGCTGCTTGAGCGCTGGATGTCGGTATTAGTTGGTAGTCTTGGCAAAGTATCTTTGGTTTATTTTCTGGGGCTGAACTTATGGATTGTTGTTCTAGTTTGTCACTGGTCCAGCAGCTACGTGACTCCATCGTGTAGATCAAGTAGGTGGTTAAAATAAAGCAACCAAGAAACCAGTGGAGAGTCATACAACACTTTCAAAATCTTGGGGTAAGCTTTCTCGATCTGCCATGGATGACTATGGATGACTTACTTATCCCAATAATGGATACGTGAATTGCCATTCAAAATATAAACACAAGAAATCTGGATTTGAGACTCTGAGCTCCTCCTCCCAGTATTTTTATAAATTATTAAAGAGCATACAGCTGAAACAGTGTGGTAGGTAGGGGAAGGATCTGACTGTGAGCTACGCCTGAGTGACACCAAGGCTGCACAACTGTGGCAGAGTGAATAGCTGTGATTTTTTTTTCCATGTAATTCATAGCCACTACCCCCTGCCCCTTTGTTTGTATCTACTTTCACCCCAAAGGAAAAGCTGAAGTTGTCCCTGTGTGTATCCCAGCACTGTCCTCTGCAGTGTACTGCAGTGATACCTCTAGGGCTGAGCCTGCTGACTTGTCTATTGGAACTAGTGCAGTTTTGGAGCTCTGAGTGACTGATTTACTCTGTTTCTCAGTTTCCCATCTATAAAATGGGAGAAAAGAGTCTTGATTCCCTTTGAGATCTATGAATGAGATCAGTGAAATATCTTGCATGCAACTTCTTACTACCATGGGCAGATTGCCTCTGGTACCCAAACTAGGTCACTCACAACTAGCTCATACTTATCAACACTGCCTTACAGGAGGTTGCACAACTGTAACTCTGAATCACTCAAAAATACCAGTCTGTTTATTATGGTAAAGTGATGGGTGGAAAGTATCTTTAACTTCCGAGCTAATAGCAAGGACAGTAAATCATGGCAGGACAGTGCCAGGAACAGATAGGAGAAAAAGGTAGAATTCAGAAGACAAAGCAAGGTGCTAATTGTCTTTCTGGAGCACCTTCATACTAAAAGATAAAAGTACAGGTTGTTTTGATTGTATCTTGTAGAATGAAGGAGGTGAGGAAGGAATCATTAAACTGTTTTGAAATGTTTTTTCAGAACTTCCAGTTTGAAATATTTATTACAGGCTGTGTATTTCAAACAATTATTTCAACATTGTGTACTGGGGACCTGGGTTTAGACAAGGGAGAAAGAATTATGTAGCTACTTCATTTAAATTCTTGTTCTTGTTTTCAGGCCAAGGAGGAGCTAGAGGTTGAATTCAAATTGGAGGCCGCGTAAGTGATATACAGATTCTTTAAAAAATACAAAAATTTTTAAATGCTAAAACACAAAAACAGCATTAGAAAGTCATACTTTGTGGGATTTCTGCAAAAAGGTGCCAGAGTTCTCCTATATCTTTATGGCAGTCTCTGCTAGAGTGAGATAATCCGTCTGATCCCTCCCACCAGCTTGTTCTGCAGTTTAGTTGCTTTCAGAGACACACCACCCAACATTGTCTCTCCTATCCACAATGTCACATTTGTCTACCTGAGGACATTTCAGAAGACTTCCTCAGTGCGTGTGCATAAGCTTGCGTGTGCATGCATGTCTATCAATCTTTCCATGCCTGTTATATTGGACAGACTCCTGAGGCTGAACCATTCAGGTTAGGTTTCCAGTGTATCTCTGACTCCTTTGATTTTCCCTTGCAGCACTGTTTCCATCCTAGTAATTCTGTTGTTTTTCTGCGCAACACAATGACAATGTGTTGGAAGCTCTACTTCAGGGCTTTTCCTCCAGCATAGTCAGCCTGTTCTCCATATGAACCAGTATTTTTGTCTCTGTGCTGCTATGAGGTAACTAAGGCACAGCAGAAATAAAGTGACCAGCCTAAGGTCAACCCTCAAACTAGTGGGCAGCCAAGACCAGAGTCCAAGTCACTCCATATCGTCTCCTGACTTCATCTGAATGATCTGTAAAGGTTTCTTTTTTCCCACGTAATTTGTACCCACTGCCCACTGCCCCTTTGATTGTATTTGCATACCAGCAAATACATAGAGCTGGGCTTCCCAACAGGGATATGCTGGTGTATTAGCATGCTACCGCTGAAATACGTGTACTTTACATGTTATAGTGAGGAGAAGAATTTGACTGCCTAACCACAAATTCTGTTTTAGATCCTCATGAGATTGTACTGCAAAAAAGTAGCCGTGATACACATCACTCAGCTTTGGTACAGAGTCATGTCCCCTGAGAGCAGCATGCACTCCAAACAAACATGCAAAGGAGCTTGTTGCATATCTGTTGGGATCCCTCTAGCCATCATTCTTCTAAAGGGAGAGAAAGAGCAACACCCTGGGCAAGGATGAATGGTCATTTGTTTGATCTAAAAAATCCATGTTTTTCACTTTTTTTCCCAGTTCTGGTCCTCATGAAGCCATTGCTACCAATGGAGTCCTAGTGGTATGTGTCTTTTTCCCAAGAAATTTCCTACAATATTTCCTTAATATAAAGGGGAAGGAAGGGTGGGGGTTAGAGAAGCTGTGAGCTATAAGATAGGCACTAGGCCAGTTCTTTCTCTTTCTTCCCCCTTTCTTGTTTAAGATACTTTGAGAATGTGATATTTTACTGTCCTGTTCACTGGTGATATCCAACTATTTCCCATTTGGCCTATATTTTGACACACCACACACACACAAGAGCTTTCCTTTGGTACCAGTACTCCTTCAAAAATGTACTGCTGTCTATCAAAGCACAGTGGTAAAAGGACTGTGAAGCCATTTGCTGATAACCTACCCAGCCCTTTCCTCCCCTGGGAGATGAGCCTTGCCTAGTGGGTAAGCTCAGCACTAAGTATTGACCTATTGTAATTACATTATATTAAAGAAGAGTAAGTGCCATAAAAAAAACCCCAAAATATTTATAGTAATGCTTCTTCAGAAAACCCTTTCTGCTACTGATTCTTAGTCACTCAGCAACGTATCTTTCATTTATGTTTTTCCCAGTTTAATCCTGTATATCTATGTGACTATCCTGAAAATTCTCCTGATTTTCTTCCTTTGTATTTTCCTCTTACTGTGCTCATTTGTATGTCATTGTCACTGGAGGATGCTCTACAACTCCCTCTAAAGCTTTTCCTTTTTCTTAGTCAGCAGCTACTAGGCAAAAGCCCGGAAACACCAGGGAATTGAACACTTCAGGGAATTAGACATGTCCAAAGCTGAGTGATGCACAGCTCCCTGTAACAAGGCTGGGATGTGATAATCTTTCTCACAGATTCTTGTTCTTGGCCTTTCACAGTGTCGTGAACTTTGCTGCTTGGAAGTTGAAGTGGCAGAGAAGAAGCAGCAAAAATCAAGTAAGGTTATTGCTTTGTTATCTATTTACTAATATCTGTATGTTTGTTGACGACAGGATGCCCCTTTCATATAATGTATTAGTGGAATAAACAGTATTTACAGTATTCAGTGCCGTTAACACCAGGTAAACACATTAGGTTGTTACAGACTTCAATGACTGCATCTCGTGCTCCCTTAGGTGTATGTCGATAAGGTCTATTAGACCAACATTAAAGTTGAAATCCCAATTGTATATAACAGCGAGAACTTTCAGAGTGCCCTTTCCATTTAAATGCCTCTGCTTTGCTCCTTTCCCTTTGCTGCTAGCACTCCCTTCAGAGTGCTTTCCACTAGACAAAGCTGTGGTCCAAACTCTACAGCTCTGCTACCTGCACCCCACTTTTAATCAAGCCAGCACAATTTTCCAGTTAAATTATAGTGATATTTCTCACAACTGTTGTTTTGCTCTTTTAGAGAAAGAGCTTTCCCTCACCGTGAAGGGCTCCTTTGAGGGCACACGGGATATCATACTGGGCCTCGACGGAGTGGCCAGCCCATCAGGTCCCACCAAGTTCCACTATATCAAGTATGCGGAGCCAACGCTGGATGTCATGTTGCCAAAGAAAAGGCGCTACCACCCTGTATGTTGGAAGTGGCTTTAAGGATGAACTGACCATGAGTGCCTCTCTAGAAAGTGGGAGGAGGGGGAGAGGGTAAACCCGTTACTGGTTTTGTCCTAAAGCGTGTTGTTTTTCCAGTGGACCTGTAAGTACAGTACAGAGACGGGCTCCCCAGTGGTGATGCTGAATTCACTGTCCATGGGAAGGAAAACGACCATTGCAGAGGTAAGCACCACTTCCAGCCTTTAGGAAAAAAAGATCACTCAAGTTGAAATCATTCCTTCAGTAAGCCCCCATAGTATCGTCCCAGATGGCTGCTAAGAGGGTCAGAAATGTTCTGATTTTGTTCTCAGACCTTGAACAAACAGGAGCTTTCTTTCTCTAACTGTTTTCTCCACAGAAGGTTGTCCCTCCATTAGTCTCCATTGTGTGTCAACAACAGATACAGAGACCAACAAGGATGTCAGAAAATATGATTCCTTCAGTACATCTCTCCCTGTTTACCCAAAGACTCACTGACTCCTCCTTTGCTTAGGGTCCAAATTGAAAGTTGCTCCTTGGGCACAAGCTAGGAAAAAGTCAATAAACCTGCCTTTAGTAAACCATGTGCTTCGAATGACAGTATATAAAATATATTGAAAATATTAGATTGGATTTTAAAGAATGTAATGAGAATATTGCTTGAAATGGCTGTATGTGCTGTATAATTTTGAATGAAATTAATAGAAGAAAAGGATTCTTACTATAAAAAATCATTTCTGCTAAGAAACATCTACAGATGTTCAGATTATTAGGGACAATCTTGTCCAAATATTAATTGTTATGCTGTTAAGAAGTAGGACATCATCAGATTTCACGTCCGTTAAAACAGAGCACTTTTTGTCAGTTCATATGAAGGCCACAACAACGATTTTGAGACGGGATGAAGTCTTGGCAGCAGCAAATGCAGACTTGCAGCCTCTTCACTGTGAGACTGTGGCCAGGATGTCAAGGATCTGATGTGTATTAGAGCATAAAGAACGGGAAACATACAAAAAATGGTATTTCAGGATGCTGCAGAAAGCTTGTGAATAACACAGGAAATAGGAACTACCGCGTGAGTCTCAGGAACCTCCTATACAAAATTGTCAATGGTTTCTACAGTCTGGAAGCATTTGGGATCTGTGGGTAGGGAAGTTCCACCAAGGACAAGTGAATGTTTTTGGAGATACATGCCAAGAACTCAGACATGGAACTTTGCAATTGCCAGACATTGCTGCGGTCTAAATCAGGCTCTGGCCCCAAGACGGAAAGGGAAAAAAGAAATTTTAAAATTAAAATTAAAAATTACAGTACACATTCTTGTTTTCCAGGAGAAAAGATTTGACTTGAATGTGACAGCACAAAACTGGTAAGAGATGTTCTTCTATTCCTGAAGACTTGGGTTATTGATTTTGGTACTGTTTTAGCGACATAGAAATGACACAAGCAGGCATTCTCAGTCATAAAACTAGAATGTGCTTTTAATAAAACATAAAACACCTGCACAGTATACCATACGTAATTAACCTTATGAAGATTTGGCTTTAATCAATAAATGTTGATAAACATGTATTTATTTTAGCATTATCCCTTCTCTTCTGACTACAGAATATTATTTTTGATCAATGTCAGTCTCTGAAATTCACAAAAAACCAAAGCTGACTAAAAAACCAGAATGGAGAGGAGTAAACATTAAAAGATGAGAAATTATAAACATTTAGTCTTTTCTTAGCTGTCAATACTCAGTAGTGATAAACCTTGTATTCTGTTAAGTCCAGTTACACTGTATATTGAGTAGAAACTCAGGTAGACAATGTGGCTAGTGATTTGACATCTATAGACATGTTTGTTAATACTCATCAGTAAACATGAAGATGTTTCACGTTATCCATAACCATATGTAACACACAGAACTGGGCAAACTGATCTCTGTGTGTGTGCGCGCCTGACTAGGCAATAAAAGGGAAAAATAACTTAACTGAATTCAAACAGAGTTTTCTGTCATTCATTTCAGAAAGGCAAGTGACCAATGACAACAAAAAACCCAACATTATTCCAGAATAGGAAAAATTAATCCCATTTATTTATTTTACATTCGGAGTACTTTAAAAGCAATTTGTTTATATCTTGATTTACAATGGAAACTGGCATTTGAGGTTCCATCTAATTCCCTTGCATGTCTTCTTGCATGTTCCCCTTGCGTGTCTTCATTTACAAATACAATTGTAATCATTAGGCTGATTTTATCTGAATCTGATGGTGGAGAAATCTCATAAACAAATTTCATTACTCATTCATTGAAATTATGGACTCAGTAGAAAGAATTGTTCTGTCACTGAAAGAAAAAGCAAAACCCTGCCATTTTACAATGCCTGGCCAGAGCTAGCTGGCCAGCCAGGGAGTCCATGGGTAGCTCTGACCTGAAGACACCACGCCAGATCTTCTGCTCATTCATGTCTTGTAGGCGCAGAGCAGGAAGAGACAGGAGGTAGGTTAGTGAGCCAAAGAGCACAAATGCCCAGGGACATAAACTGCAACAGTGGAGTTTTAAGGACTGACTTCTTAAGTTTCAAAATTGATGCAAATGACATCTTCCTCTGAGGAATATTATGCTTTACAATTTTTGAATCAAGGTTGGTGTGAAATACAACTGCCAGCGTTGACCTGTGAGACAGCTTGTGCAAGTGCAGACAGATCAGAGCAGTGAGGGTGAAATCCTGCCCCACTAAACTCAGTGACCCATCTCCGTCCATCCAGGGGCTGGATGTCACCGAGGTCACCCCTCCAGCAAGCAGGGTTACACAGCTACCCGTGCCTGGCAGGTGGGTGGACGGGTTTCCTCCCCAGCGATGCTCACCGCTAGAGGGGGATGAGTTCCCACTTGAGTTGCTCAAAACGAGACTTCCTTCACGTTGGAAATGCCAACATTTGAAAACTGGGGTTTATTTTATTTTAGATTTAGGATGAGAAAATATCCCATGTAATGGGAATCAATACCCTCACTTTTGACCGTTTGCACAGATTTTCTAAACTTGTAATTCTTTTAGTTTTAGAATATTCATTTAAATATCTTGTTTCATTTGTAAAAATTATACATTGTTTCGTCATTAATTAGTAATAACCGGGTATAATCCCACTGGTTAAGCTTACTAATTGAAATAAGTTTTCTTAGTTTTAAAAATAGTTAGAGTACTCTCTCTTGATCCTGTCACATTGCATCACCGTGTTTGAAGGGAAGGGTGCTGTAGATTATCTTTGATCGAAGTCCTAAGATTGATATGGGTGTGTTAATATGTAAAATATGTGTCTCTTCTTATCTTAGTAATTGTTCGTGCCACCGAGACCTGGATATGCGCTTTGGGTTTGACTTATGTTCAGAGGAGATGACTTTCCTGGGGAAAAGAAAGAGATATGTAGCAAGTGCCCTGAAAAATGTTTTTCACCTACAACAGGATCTGCAGGATCATGAAGTACGTGTGTGCTTGGGGGCTTAGATCTTGAATTTCTAGTGCCTTCATATGCTTTTCAAGACGAGCGATCAGCAAAATGGGCCACGTGTATCTGCTGTGCAGATACCAGCTTGTCCATGCGTCTTAAGTACATGTGCTTCTGCTGTCAAGGTTTGTTATTGCAAGAAACACCAGTTGCAGTAATTTCATCCTTTGTGACTGTCAGTTTGGAACTTGTCAGATCTGAGGTGTGTTCATCCCTACCATCCTGTGTTGTGACTGGCTTTGTTCAGAAATACTATGCGCATGTTAAATACATTACATAGCAAAGATTTCTTCCCTTGTTCAAATTTCATCATTTTGTGAAAGTTTAGGATAAACATCTCTGAGTGCTTCTTATATCATCTTCCCTTTCTTGCAGTTTTGAAATTCCTTAGAATAAATATAATTTATTTTAAAGTAACTTCATGATACTGAAGAATAACAGCATTGATGTGGGTAGCTTAACAACACTGGCTGTGAACCATATTTCTTCATGGGGTTGGCATCCGGATTTTCATACAGTAGTAGCAGATGTACAGAATAAGAAACAAGTGGCAAAGAAGTAGGAAATGTAGAGAAAATACATTGTTGCCTCCACAGAAGGGTTTCTTCTTGTTCATCTGTGCCCTTATTTGCCCTAGAGATGGGGAAGAACCCAGGTTTGGGTTAATCTCTGAATTCATGTTTATCCAAAGGGAAGCAACATTGCTTGGTTTTGGAGCCTTTCCTTCTGAAGTGGGACCTGGGCTCTGAGATAAGGACCTGGGCTGGTGTGGGGGCCAGACCCTGTTGCAGTCCAGGATGCCATGTTGAACGCTGTCAGTATGACCGTCCCATCTTCCTCTGCCCAACAGGTCCCGGTGGTGGCTATCATCACGACAGGCGGAGGACTGAAGTCAATGACAGGACTATACGGCAGCCTCATGGGACTCAAGAAATTAAATCTCCTGGACTGTGTAACATACATCAGCGGGTTGTCCGGCACCACGTGGTAAGCCAGCTCATGCAGGAGGCTTGACCAGGCCTTTTGAGGGTGACATTGCTGCAGAGAGGAGCTTCTGAAAGCAGACAGGATCAGGAGATCTTCTTCAAAATCATAGAAGGAAGCTGCTTCTCAGTTACAGGCTATTAAATATTAGCTTGACCTGATGCACTGATTTTTTATTAGCGATCTTTTACTGTGCTTTTCAACTCCACATTAACAGCAGTTAAATATGTATATGACAATTACATTTGTCAAAATGGTTTCTAAGCAAGTAGTTACTTTGGGTGTAAGACTGGCCATAGCATCACACCTCTTCCTCTCTTCACTGATGTCCCAGTTGTTGTTGTTCCCAGTAACTGCTGAGACTGTCTCTGCTTTCTAACTGGTTACGCAGAGAAAACTGCAGGACAGTGCACACTTACCACTGCAACCTCTCAGTTTGGGAAAGGACTGAGTTCCTCCAGGCAGTGTTATTCCCTGCTCACAGGACCTAAAACTGCCCAGCATCTGATGGTCCCACGTAGGGAAGGCTCGCAAAATAGAGGATGGCATTAAAATAAAGAACAGTGATACCATAAGATTAGCACTAATTGATACAAAGCCAAGAGACAGCAGCTGGTGTGGACAGATTTATGGTTCTAGAGTATAAGCAAAGAAAATCTATTATAATTTTCTGCCTAATTTGTGCTTCAGAAACGTAACTATGTTCACACCTGGCAATTTTATCCCTTAAGCTGCTACCAGTTCTGTTTAAAAAAAAAAAAAGCCAAGGACATAAAAAAATAGCTTCTCCTCCAGGGTCATCTTTAAAACAGTCTTAGAAACTCTGGAGTGTTCATTCTGCTGGATGGAGCAGCAAAACAAGAATAGGTATGAACAGAAATTAATCCCTAAATTTCAAGTCTTTTTTGCTCTGTTTGACTTTTGCTGTCTGTTTTATCTTTGTCCAGGACCATGGCCAACTTATACAGAGATGCCTACTGGTCGCAAAAGGACCTAGACTCACATATTGGTGAAGCCCAGAAACAAGCAACCAAATGCAAGATGGGCTGTTTCTCTATGGATCGCATGAAGTACTACAATAAGCAACTTTGTCAGCGGAAAGAAGAAGGATACCGGACATCATTTATAGATCTTTGGGGACTCATGATTGAGTACTTACTAAATGACGGGGTATGATGTATATTCCATTTCTTAGAGAGCCATGTATTTTTCTCTTAGTAAACAGAAAGGAAACTAGCTCATCATTTTGGTGAACGTACCTCAAAACAGAGTGGAGTTCTCCATGTCAACACACTCTGAGATTTTTTAATTTCCTTTAATAGTATGCCTAAGGAGAAATGCATCCTATATGTTAATAAATTAGGTTGTGGATGCAGCCATTTGAACTCTGGCTGGTATTTAAACAGAAATGGAGGCAATCTTGGGCAGTCTGCTTAAGAGACAGATTACGCATGCAAAAAGAGTTCAAGATGCAAAGCAGAATAATCTCAACAGTGTGAAAACTATCCGAAGCAAGCATGAAACAGCTAGAGTGCTTGGTGGTTTGCATCCACTGGCAGGTAACTTGATCTGCAGGTACACTGGAGGCAAGTGCATATTTTACTTTTGCTCAGACAGTAGCTGGTTTAAGTGATATTAATTTTTACAAGCAATAACAAATTTGCTTTTCTATTAAAGTTCTTTCTACCCCTACAGTATAGAAGTCCACTCCCTCTTCTTTCCAGCTGGACCACAGTTCAAGGAAGTGTGCTTTGGCACTTGGGAAATGTGAAGGGATAAGTGGTTGAGGATTGAACAGAAGTGTGCTCCAGTGCGAGCACAAAAGCTGCAGTCATCCAGCCATTCATTTGGGTTTATTTATTTATTTTTATATACGTGCATATATAGTATTATATTTTTGTAAATGGAAAAGAAATACATACAGAGAGGAATACTATATATTAACAAAGGTATTAGCTGAATAGCTGCCTCTCTTATAGTCTCAGCTAGATGAGGTACCCCTCACAATCTAGCCAAGCATCTTTCCCTTTGAGCAGTGCTGACTATAGCTATGTAACCACTAACCTCTCCCTAATCTGCCAGAACTAGCTGCTTTTAAATTTGTCAGCAGTTCATGAGATTTTATGCTTTTTACAAACCTCCTCAATGAGAATGTGCTTTTCCAGAAAAGAAGCTGGGTGGGATACAAATAATCTGCTGCCAAATTCCAGTCCCCTTGCAAAGGCTGGACTGTGATA
This sequence comes from Burhinus bistriatus, assembly GCA_013397275.1. Taxonomy (NCBI): domain Eukaryota; kingdom Metazoa; phylum Chordata; class Aves; order Charadriiformes; family Burhinidae; genus Burhinus; species Burhinus bistriatus. Next base: position 212,086 of record VYXH01008561.1, read on the forward strand.
GCTGTTGTGTAGTAAGAAAGGAAACTCAGCGCTAACATGCTCTAGAGCTTCCTTCAGCCCCAGGAGAGTAAGGACTACTCACTAGGCTCCTCATCCTAAGGGGTAGCTTGCCCCTTCTCCTACTTGCCAGGGTGGTACTTTCTAGTACACGCAGACGTCTATGCAGAAGTAGTTTTCCCTCTCCTGGTCTTTTTGTGAACCCGTGCACAAAGTTAGGCTGGACCCTGGAAGACTGGTCTGCCACCGGTGGGTGGGTGCCTGCAGTACTCTGTGCAATGGAGCTGCCGTGGCATGTCCTGCGAGCTGGAGCCATTGAATTTACCATACGTCATTTCCATCTCTTCTCACATAACTGTTTTTCCTCAAAACCAGAAAGACTCCCACAAACTTTCGGACCAGCGAGAAGCACTGTGTGATGGCCAGAACCCGCTGCCCATCTATGTGTCGGTCAGCGTCCGGGACAACTACAGCACCAATGATTTCAAAGGTAAAGATGAAGTTTCAGATCCTGTGGGGCTAAGACTGGTAACCGAATTCCTGTGATTTGCTCTTCTCTGCTTGGTAGCACTTGGAGAAAACAGTCCTGGTGTGTTAGTTGCTTTTTGGAGAAGTAACCATCCCCTCCATGCCTTACAACTTTAATACAAGACATTTCACTGTCTAGACATATACAGTCGAAATCCTGCGAGAAAGGCCATTTTTGAAATATTATCTGATCCACCTAGAATAAGAAGTATTAGATTTGTCAGAGAATTAATACTGCTTTTTGTCTATGCCCAGTTATAATTTCAATATGAAGAAAGACCACATACCTACTGTAGAGTTTGGGAAAGCATCTAACCTATTCCCAACTGAACCTTTTGATTTGCTTATTGTTTTCGTTATTTTTTTCCGTGAGGAGAAACAGCTGGAGGAGGAGAAGGGTCGGAGAAGAAACTCAGATAAAATTTGTTATGGTTGAGGTGAAAAAATGAACCACTTTTGAATGAAAAGGGAATTATGGTCCATGACCTTTCTGTTCCAGTCTTTGCTCACACTGCAGTTCTATCAGACAGTTGCACTTCACTTGGAGAGGGCATCCGAGAAAGTCAAGGATTAGTTCTGTCTTCCTTAGATAAAGAGTATAATTGGCCTCTCACAAAAATCTAATTTCTCAAGACGTGAGTACCTGTCTTTGCACATAATCAAATTATTCAAGGGAAGTTAACGGTATTGATAACAGTGGAATTGTTATCTATCTAGATGTGGCATATGCAAGGGCAGAGAGAAACCTCGTGCACACTGGAGAACCCTGGACTGGTGCGTGCACACCGGGAGTGTAAGAGCTGGAGCCTTGCCATGCTCCCGCCTTGCGCCACCAGCAGCACCACCATGAGCAGCATACCTGCTCCTGCCTCCCCATTGCCGCAGTGCCATTGCTCAGCTGCCTGGCCCTGTGGGCAGTCATTTGCAAGCAAGGCTTTGCAAAGACAGTGTAGCCAACAGAGGTCAGGCCAGTTTATGCCCTTGCCGCCCCTCTCCATGCCTGGCTGAGAGCCCAGGAGCCCTCTAAGTGTCCCGTTGTGACTGTATTGCAGAGTGGGTGGAGTTCACCCCCTACGAGGTGGGACTGCTGAAGTACGGCGCGTTTGTTCGCACAGAGCATTTTGGAAGTGAGTTCTTCATGGGACGCTTGTTAAAAAAGCTCCCTGAATCCCGGATCTGCTACCTTCAAGGTGATGTATTCTGTTGTCCTGGCACAGAGGCACTTCAGAGAGGTACAACACTGTTAACTAGAGGGTGGATATTTCTGGTCTAATGCTGCTATGATGTCGCCTGCCAGGAAATGAGGGGTGTGGTAGTTTGTCCAAAAGAATACAGTAAAATATCCCACGTCTTTTTTCAGTTTCTTGTCGCTGTCTTCATATGCACAAACTTTTTAACATTGTGTGCTATAGATGGAATAGATAAAGCTCCTTAATTCTTTCATGGTAAGGACTAGTTCCCACTTCTTTCGTTATTATTCTGATTCCTCTCCAAATGCATGCCAACTTATGAAAATTTTGAGACAGCAGGAAGCCTGCAGGTGTGCTTCCACTGTGAGGTTTAACTTCAACCCCAAGTAGAGAATCTCATTTACTAAAGATGCCCAGGATGAGAAATGAGACCAGAAGTGAAGGGTCTCTGGATCTCTCTGGTCAGTCCCTGACTTGTACTGATGGGTTGTCTGTAAAAGTAATAGTATCCCTTTACCAAGGAGCCAGAATCACTGGCAGGTGAACACAGAGGAGTGCAAGCTCAGTTTCAGTCATCTCTTCTTATACTCCTGCTGCTTAGAAGCTCCTTGGTTTCAGTATACATGTTGTGATAATAAATAGTCCGTAATCCTAAGGAGTATCTTTAAAATACAACCTCTTGGGCTGGCCCTTTTTACCTGGTCCACTTCTGGGAAATTAATTTTCTACACACTGTGTATTCTGTACTGGTTTCTGTGCCCCACTGAAAATTAAGAAGTCTGATTGTGATAGACTAATTAGAACACATATTTAAATTTACAACGGCAGATGAAATGGTGGCATTGTCTTTTGACAACACAGCCATCAGTGCCCCTGAGGGGAAGCAGAGAGGGGCAATCCTGATTGGAGAAAAGAGTAGACCGTGGAGCAGGAGCCCATGGCTTCTGCGAGCCTTTATGTGCTGCGGTGTGAGACCTTCTCTTACAAACCAAATGGCTGAAGAGCCAGTTCATCCCACTGTGAAACAACTCAGGGTGTGTGAAAGCCCATCAGAGCATGTGCAGAAAAAGAGAAGCTGGAGCAAGGAAGACAGGGATAGAAAGGATGTTTTTGTGATGTCTGCAATATCTGAACTCTCATTTAGCTTCTCGAGCAAGTGTTTTTTTCTCCTTTACTTCTCTCCCATTCTTCTCTCTCTTTACCATGTGGTAGGTTAGGCACAGGACTGACGGCAGCATGACATGAACCAATGCCATAGAAAGTTAAGAGGAATTTAACAGCCCAGAAGTTTAGAAATATTTGAATTAAACCCATCCAAAAATAAATCCAGGAGGTCAAAATAGAAAGAAAAAGGCAGTTTCTTGTTAGAATGTGTCCTTGTGTTCACTATGTCCCTTTACAGGTATGTGGAGCAGTATATTTTCTGTGAACCTGTTACAAATATGGGGACTGTCGCACAGTTCAGAGGACTTCTGGAAGAGATGGACACAAGACAGAATAGAAGAAGTTGGTGAGAAATTATTAAGCCTTTCATTTACGGTCACTTAATCTTCTGGATGCCTTTTGGCATCATGCTGTCAACTATGTTGAAGCCAGCATCATAGGATCCTCCTAAGAAATAGCGACTTCCCCTCCCACCGTAAAGACTAAGAAGAAGAGGGTAATCAGGGAAATGCTGCTGTAATCACTAGACTTACTAAAACCCTATTGGTTAAAAAGCTCTGCTCTTACGAGGAAGCTTTAGAGGGGTCACACATTTCTCAGGAACTGTTTTGCCCATTCTCACTCAACCATATGGAACCAAGAACCAGTAGAACCAGTGGCAGAGAATAAAGTTATTTTTACTACCTGTGCAGTGAATAAACCTGAATAACAATTGGTTAATCAATATTTTCTGGGGTTTTATTTTATTACTCATCAGTACAGTAATTACTGCATTAGATTCATCCTGGCACAAAGATAAAAGAGGCCCAGAGGGTATTTTCTGAAGCAATACAGAAACCATGGTTTTATTGCTAAATCATTTAATATGATAGTAACTATAATTACAGACATCCTGAAAATAAAGAAATATATCTGTGCAATCATGGAAACCACCAAGTCTCTGCTGCTGCACTGTCAGCCACTTGGTACGGCAAAGCAGGTTGTGATTTCAAGAAACTGCACCTTGTGCCATTTCTACCTTTCACCCACATATGCTGCCATGTAGTCACCCTGAAAACTACCTATAGTTTCTAAATGTGAATGCATGCCCCAGGTTTTCCTGGGATGCTCTCATTCTACTGATTAAGCATATGCTTATGTAGCCCTGGATGATTATCAGGTAGAAGCTGTCACTGTTGCAATAGACCTCATGTTGCCCTGTTGTTGCCAATCTGATGGAGTGGGAGCATATGTTTCAGCCCCGTTTTCTCCGTGCTTGCCTCTGTTTCATGATTTCTTCCTGTGAGGATGTGTAACTTTCTTTCTGACAGGAAATTCTCTGAATTGCTTAGTTCCCTTAAGGTGTCCCTTTTCCAGGTCTTAAGACTGGTTCTGTTGAATTGTCTTCAGGCCAAAGCTTAAGACCATCAGCAGAACTTTGTCCAGCAGTCACTCCTCTGCTTCAGAATAGTTCTCGTGTGTCTAGTGAATCATCCCAGAACAACCCCTGAGATGTCCTACACACTGGGACAATCAGAAATGAACATCAATTAACAAACAATTCACCAGTTTTTCTCCCCTCCTCTAGATGAAGACCCGGTATTGCCTACAAGACCCCACGAGCTGAGGACTCGCATGTACACTCCTCCTGGCCCCCTGTCCAGCGCCCTTCGGGGAGCATTGACTGACCGCTTCTCTGTTGCCCAGCACCACAATTTCCTGAAGGGCTACCAGCTGCATAACAACTACCTGGAGAACAAGCACTTCTGTCGATGGAAGGGTATTGGGAACTAATATTTAACAGGCAACATTTTCAGGTGGTTTTGGGGTGGAGAATCTAGGAAAGAACCTTGCCAGGCTTGTCAGGGGAAAAAAACCTGAAAGAACATTTCTGAACAGAGAGAAGAGACTAAAACTTTGATGTTGCCAGGTATTTAAGCCCATTTTTAAATATAAGCATGTGTTCATGTGCTTTAGTTGTGATCTTTGTGGTCTAGACCAAGAGGGTAGGCTTGCAGCTGACAGAACTGAATTTAGAATCATAGAATCATGGAATAGTTATGGTTGGAAGAGACCTTTGAGATCATCAAGTCCAACCGTTAACCTAGCACTGCCAAGTTACTACTAAACCATGTCCCTCAGCACTACATCTACATGTCTTTTAAATACCTCCAGGGACAGTGACTCAACCACTTCCCTGGGGAGCCTGTTCCAATGTTTGATAACCCTTTCTGTGAAGAAATTTTTGCTAATATCCAATCTAAACCTCCCCTGGTGCACTTGAGGCCATTTCCTCTTGTCATATCACCTGTTACTTGGGAGAAGAGACCGACCCCCACCTCCCTACAACCTCCTTTCAGGTAGTTGTAGAGAGTGAAAAGCCTCAGCCTCCTTTTCTCCAAGCTAAACCCCACTTTCTTCAGCTGCTCCTCATAAGAAGTGTTCTCTAAACCCTTCACCAGCTTTGTTGCCCTTCTTTGGACATGCTCCAGCACTTCAATGTCTTTCTTGCAGTGAAGGGCCCAAAACTGAACACAATATTTGAGGTGGGGCCTCCCCAGTGCTGAGTACAGGGGGACAATCACTTCCCTAGTCCTGCTGGCCACACTATTCCTGATACAAGCCAGGATGCTGTTGGCCTTCTTGGCTACCTGGGCACACTGCTGGCTCACATTCAGCCGACTGTTGACCAATACACCCAGGTCCTTTTCCACTGGACAGCTTTCCAGCCATAATTCCCCAAGTCTGGCTGATATTATCCCCCTCCCCCTTCAAGCCTAGTTTNGGTTGTCCTGTATGTGCCACGTGATGGCACTCAAGATGATTGGTTCTATAACCTTCCCTGGCACCGAGGTTAGACTGACAGGCCTGTAGTTCCCTGGATCCTCCTTCCAGCCCTTCTTGTAGATAGGTATTACATTTGTTATCTTCCAGTCAATTGGGACCTCTTCAATTAGCCAGGACTTCTGATAAGTGATGTAAAGTGGCCTGATGAGCACTTCCACCAGCTCTGTCAGTACCCTTGGGTGGATCCCATCCGGCCCCATGTATGCGTTTAAGTGGTGTTGCAGCTCACTAATCATTTCCCCTTGGATTATGGAGGCTTCGTTCTGCTCCCCATCCCTGTTGTCCAGCTCAGAATTTAAAGTAGTAAAAAGCAGGGTGAACATGAGAGAAAGCTGAATTTGGCAGGACTGTGCCTCTAACTTCAGATGCAACTGGAATATGCCAGAAAATATGACCTACAAGAGAAAGCTGGAAAGGAATGGGGCTTTGTAATGCAAAGACTGGACTGAGGGGAGGCATAAATCCAAATGTAAAAAGGGATGGGAATATTTTATTCTCTAAATCAATGATGGATAAGATATGAAACAATGATTGAAATGAAGCAAGGGGGTTTTAGGTTAAGTATTAGAAATAGCCTACTGGCACTAATGAGTATGACAAGTTACTGGAATAGATTGCTTGGAATCTCAACACAGAAGAGTTTTTAGAACAGGCATTTAGGTGGCATTTTGCAGTCCCTCCCACACCTATTTGACAGTTCAGTAGTGTGGCAGTTAATTAAACCAGGCCTCTAGGATGGTCATTTCCACCTTTTTCCAGTCAAAATACCTACAGATCATTTCTTATTCCAAGAAATATTTTCCTTTCAGACACTGTGTTAGACTCACGTCCAAATCAGCTGATGCAAAGTCCTGATCAACTGGGCATGATAGATGCTGGATTTTTCATCAATACCAGCAGTGCACCGCTTTTAAGGCCACAGAGGGAAGTGGATGTCATCATATATTTAAGTTATACTACTGGATCACATACATCGGTGAGGAGGATCTTGTTACCATGTGTTGTCCCTCCTTTTGCTTGTAAATGCCTGGCCTGTAGTGCCTAGAACTGCTAGTTATTTCAGCTGTTCAGTTTTTAACTATGGCATTCCCCTACATTTTTCACTGTAATGTTTAATATTGTTCCTATTTCTTCCTGCTACTCCTGGAATCTCTCTTGCTCGTTTATGAACACGTTGAATTATTCAAGAGAGCATCAACACAGTCTCTTCCAGACCTATGGCAAGAGCCTCTTCTGCTTGATGCTGAATCAAGCGGGTTTCCAGACCCTGCACAGGAATATGCATAAAGATGAGGAAGCAATTTCTTCTGACTTAAGTTAGAATACAAAAGGATTTAAGTGGATAGTCAGGGGTAGATCATTTCTGGGCCAACAAATAAGATGCTACTAGGAAAATCCAATGACAAACATCTTCCTGCAGAAACTTCAGTTTCATGGAGATAAAGTTAATTAGCTGTCCATAAGGCCTTGCAGAAAAGAAGTTTGGATCTTTGTATCTCAGAGACTGAGGTTAGTTAGAAACTTTCTATTAATCATCTTGGCCTGCTTAAGTGGAATTATTTTTTGTGAATGAGAACAGCTGTGCTACAGTTAATAAGCTATATGATGCATAAGACATACATATAATGAAGTTTCATTTCAGCCTCATACATTGTCTAGATTAATTTTATGAAGAAAGGCTGCTGTAGTTGTAAGCACTTTAGTAGAAACTATTGCGTATTTGGTAGTGTCCACTATTAGATGGTGCAGAGTAAATAACACAATATACAGTAGGACGTGATATTGTGTTAAACATTTCAGGGAAAAGGTACAATATAGCCTAGTACTTCAGACTTTCTCAGTAAAATGCCAATCCCAATTAACACTGTGCCATAATGCCTGCACAGGCAGAGATATAATTGCTCACTGAAACTTAACTTTCTTATCTCCTGAATTCCAAGCACATAATAAGATACTTCAAACATTTTCTTGTTGTGGTTTTCTTTTTTAATTAATTCTATATAATATATTAAACACAGACTCTCTCTCATTTACTGAAGCTATATGCTTTACACTAAACTTCTGCAAATTGCTTCCATTTTTTAAAAAGCAGTGTCCTGCATGAATTCTCTGACTCTGAAACTTTATTTACAGCTTGTGATTAGTATTCTGGTTACTATGTACGGTAATTTTGTGTAGAGTAACCCCTGATAAGAAGGAACACACCCTGTGGATCTGAGGCGCTAAACCTTAATACTAGATAACGATTTGGGGGCTTTAAGACAACCAAGTTGAATTGCAGTGTTGACCATTTCTGTGATACTCCAGTCTCTAGATAAGGCACGCAAATACTATTCAGAGCAAAACATCCCATTCCCCAAAATTTCTTTGACTGATGAAGATAAGAAAAATCTGAAGGAGTGTTACATCTTCCAAGACTCAGATTTGCCTGGATGTCCGATCGTGATTTTTCTTCCCCTGGTGAATGATACCTTCCAAGAGTACAAAGCACCCGGTAAGTTACAAGTAGTGGCAAAGCATTAATTAAAAGACACCACTACCTGCTTCCCTGACTCAGATGGAGCATTCTTTTCTGCTGCTGGCTGTCTTTGCTGGCTGGGTTCATAGGGGAGCACTTTAGCTAATTAAACCTGCTTTCCCCATCCCTGCCAAAGCTGGTGTGTTCATTCGTGCCATCTTTGTGGCCCTAAAAGGACAGACACAGCCTTTATCTTCTGGATGTTTACCTTCATCTCTTTCCTATTTGTAACATAAAGTGTTGCTAGCTAATTGTAAAAGTGGGTTTTTCTGGGAAAAGTATAGCTCACACAGTTTGTTTTTCCCTACCTATATTGTCTGTTGTCCAGGGATTTCATTCTACGCTTGAGGAGGCATAGTGTCATGTATGAATGATGGGGGAGCAAGAACCTGGCTTTCAGGTTGAACTCCTGCAGTGCCAAGACCAGTATGTCTCCTTTTGGTACAGCATTAGCCCAGGGGTCATTTTGCGCATTGTGCTGTGCTTGAGGCCTGTCATTCCTTTTCTGCCAGGCCACCTGCTTTGTATTCCTCTCCATTACCGCCAGTTATTAGGATGCTTTTTGCTTTGCTCCTTGGTAGCAGGGAGGTAAAGTCTAAAATTCTGCTTTTGTGGAATTTGGGAGACACAAGAAATGGAAAGGCAGAGATGGATCCTGGCAGCAGGCCTCCTGAGACTGCATTCGTGACTGAAGGAACTTTAAGTTTCCATATGTTTCTGTTACTCCTTTCTCACTTAAAATCTGTTCTACTACTAGCAGCTCCCCTCCCTCAGCCAGGGTTTGTAGCGGTCCCAACTGCTCAGGATAAGACCTGCAGTGCACCGGCGGTGGCTGAGTGCCATTTCAGGCTGATATCCTTGACTGATCCATGGCTTTAATGAGACAGATCATAGAATCATAGAATGGTTTAGGTTAGAAGGGACCTTAAAGATCATCTGGTTCCAATCCCCTTGCCATGAGCAAGGACACCTCCTACCAGATTGCTTCCCTTGGCAACCCATTCCAGTGCCTCACTACCCTCACAGTAAAGAATTTCTTCCTGAAATGTCTTCCAGATGTTCATGAGTAAGCTGTAGATGACCACTACAATGCTGTCCCTCCCTTCTCCCTTCTGCCCTTGTCACTTCAGGCACATGATGTTCTCTTGACTAGAGTGGGGACCTGCATTATTTGTGCATTTAACCATATGAATTTTCTTCTGGAGAAAAGTCCCCCTCTTTGGGCTGCTGTGGACAGCTTGTCTCTGAGATAAACACCATGTCATGGCAGCAACTTCTCTTTCTCTCCAGGTGTCAAGCGCTGTTGCTCAGAGATGGAGGGAGGACAACTTGATTTGACCAGTCGTTTTTCCCCCTACTGCATGTTCTCGGTCAGGTATACCGATGAGAATTACCGCCGGCTGCTGAACCTCAGTGAATACAACGTCCTGAACAACTCACAGATGATTATGCAGGCCTTGCAGACAGCAATGCAAAGAAGGCAAAACATGTGCTAATCACCCGTCCAACTGCCCCTTTCTTCTCAGAGGAGTTTTTCATGCTCTAGGACACAGAAGGGACATAGTTTTTTGAACACAGGCCATTCTGCACTACAGAAAGAAACTATCCCAGGTGGCCCAGTGTTTCGTTGGGGGTTTTTCCATTCCCAAGAAGTGGCCTCTGTAGGCAAAGACATTGCCTGGGAAGTTTTCATGTGTGCTTTGTTCCCTAAATTAAGGTTGTCTGTAGAACACTTTACCTAAAATCCTTGTTAGATTTTAAAAATAATATTATTTTAAGCCTAACTTATAATGTATGACATATAGGAAAATAATTTTTTACCACCACAGTGCTACAGTAATACAACCCAGCCAACACACCTACAGGCCATAAGAAGGGGGTATTAACTTCTTCTCCCCACAGTTCTTCTCTGTGGAACACAAGGTGCATCCAACCCTGGAAAATGAAGAAAACCTGAGACGTGACTGGAAGCTGGCATTGGATCCCTGGGTCAACTCTATTTTGCAAGTGTCCTGAAGAGCAGCCAAAGAAGTTGGAAATGTGACAGGGAGAAGTGTGTGCACACAGCCAGCCCTGTGAATTGCATCCACCTCCTGGGCTTTCTTGGGCTGTGAATGAATCACACATAAATGGGACAGAGCAACTTAGGAGGAAGTAGCGTAAGATTTTTCATGTAAGAACTTTTTTCCAGCAAAAGGTGTAATTCGAGTACATCAAAATTTTCTGTAAATTTTGTCAGTTTGAATTGTTCTGTGTTGAGGCAGCGTATAAAAAGTCAGCATTTTATTTTGAAGCTTTTAAAATAAAACTTCCTGGGATTTTTTTTCCCCAGTTGAGTTACTTCTCATATTAAACCCTCTTTCTTAAATTAAAAAGAAAAAGTGCTTAAAATGAAAATATTTTACTTCCATTAGACAATGAAAACTGTTGTTTTACTCAATTCGTTTAAACAATTTAGGACATGTGTTCATCAACAAAAATTCTTATTTGTTTAGTTCTGCTTGTTCAAACTGTGCAGATAAGCAGGTGTGATTTAGTAGTCTGCACCAACTAAGACCATCTTAAAACAGTCTGAACAGACTCTCCATGGGATCTAGCACAAAACCACCAATAACATTTGTTGTGGATTTGCATTTTTAAACTTTCTTCATTTTCTCTTTTATAGAAAGTGTCATTTCTGAACTTTTGAAAGTGTTGAGGGTGAGCTGTAAAGATTATAAATCCATAACAACCTTTGCAGTCCAGGAGCAAGTCAAGTTGAAAATACACTTTTTTATTAAAAAGCTTTGTTTCCTAATGACAACTGGGAAAACTTTGAACAAAGAGTCTACTGAGTGAAAAAAAATCTATCAACTAGATGTCATAATCTGGGGCTAAAATAAACCAGGGAAAATGCTTGGGTAAGTTGAAACATTTCATGTTAATATTTTACAAACCATCTTTGTTTTGAAACATAGCTTCTTCTTAATCGACCGCCTACCTCGTCAGCCCAGGGGACCCAACCTGAAAATAACAGGTTTCATTTACAGTCAAATAACATGTTTGGCTTGGTGCAAAATGACACTCTGAGGATTTTCATTTTGGCAAGAAACAATGACAAGTTATTTTTACCAATTGGTTCAGAATGACTTTTGCCAATGCTTTTGTCATTTATGATGTCAAGCCAAACCTTACTTTTTTTGTGCAACTGTAGCCTAATGTTGCAAGCCTAAAGATCAGAGCATAAATATTACCATTTAAAACTCTTTAGGTTTTGAACAAATACGCACTTCTGCTGGGTTTTTTTGTTCTATGGTAGTTTCACTAGTCATAATCAGAAATATGGTGCTATGTGGTCTGCATATCACTATGGGAATTGCCTCCGTTTGAACCTGAAATCCCTGGCGTGAAAAAACAAAGACAGTTTTTGGCCATAAATTCATGCCACCTCCAGCTCTGAAGAAATGTTATTTCCATGCAAATATTTCATGTATACAATACCAGACAATAAAGGCTTGTTTGCAAAATGAAAATCATCTGCCTTGCTCCACATATTCAGGCATTTCAGTAATACACTCCAGATTCACAGTATGTTCCTTGTTCCACGAAAATAAAACTGTTGTTATCTCTGCAAAGAGCATAAGACCATACCAAATATTTGCTGCAAGCATCGTGGATAAAGGAATGTCTCAGAGACGGATTGCAGGGGTACAAAGCAAGCCACGGTCCCCGCTCCTGCAAGGGCTGTCTCTGATGTGGATTGCAAATGTTATTTGTGAAAACAAGAGCTTTTTGGCCACCGACACTGTGGCAGTGACAGTCTCAGAGCCCCGGTCCTGGTGGACAGTCTGTTTTACAGCTTAGCCCTCCAACGAGATGTCGTAATAAAGCACTACCTTTAACTACGGTTGAAAGATGCTGATGTTGCCAAGGGTTTTGTGTGACCTCATGAAAAACGTGTTTCATCAAGCTACATAATTGCAGCTGGCACATGGAGGAAACATGCTGTGTATGTAGACACAATCCTTCACAGGGTTGTGAAATAACATAGCCTATAGCAAAAATTTATTCTACCAAGTTGACCGTGATGACTGTTGATACTATTTTGTGTGGGAATGCACAAAGGGGAACTGTGCTGACATATTTAACCAGTAAGCTCAAGAATGCTCAAGGAATGGGTCACTTCTTGCTTGTAGACAATATATCAGGAGAGCAGGGAAGTCAAAGGACTCCCTTCCTCTAGCAGTTTTCATCTGTCATGACCTGCTGAAGATACAACAGTATTTGACAGCCCTTTTTAGTCCTGTTCCAGTGAGTTGGGAGCTGTGCCAGTTTCGATGGCATAGGGGTCAGCTGGGTGCTCGCTGGGGCAGGCGCAGGTGTCCTGCCGCGGTGGGTGGCTTTGCAGGTGTGCTGGGGAAGGTGCATAGGGCGGCATGCAGTCAGTGCTGAGTTTTGCCTCTGGCTGGCAGGGTTCATTGGGTCAGACACGGGTGCTTAAATGAAGCTAGATTACAGCCAGTCTGAGCCGTAAAGTGGTGCAGAAGTATTCGCAGAGGGTGGAGCTAAGCTAAGGAAAGTCATTGTTTCAGGGCTTTTCCTCTAAACAAAAATAATAATAAGCCATAAGAAAGAAGGAGAGAAGAATACAATGACTTGAGAAGAGACCTAGCCCTGGTGGACCAAGGCTGAGTAGATATAAACCACCATATGAGTGTGGCTGTTCTGCATGCCTAGACCCGGGATTGCAAGGACATGTGGTGCAGAAACCCTTAAACTGGCTTTTGCAAGAACCAGTTTAGTCCGAGAGCAATAGTGTTGTCCCTCTTTTTTTCCATTTGCTGTTGTATCCTATCTGCTTACTGTCACAGATAACATAAATCCAATTAATGTACCTTTGCTGCATCTTATTGCAGAGTATGTATTTTTGTAGGCTTTGAGGTCTTGCTAAATGGAAAGCTTAGTGCTAAGATAAAAGGGCATCTGTCTCTTACCATTAGTCACAGACCTGCCATTGGCCAGTATTGGGCAAAGTGACTCAAACGGCGTACTTCCACCTACTGTGCAGGTAAAGGTACTTTTTTCCTACTTATTCGACCACAGGATTCCGTTTCCTAGTATAAGAAAATGGGAGGGGAATACCTGGGTTTAAGAAATCAGGCAGAGGTGGGGCTCTGAGTCAGTTTATAAAATAGTTGCTCACCTGCATATGAGACATTTAAACTGTTGGTGTCTGTGGAAGCTGGGAGATGTGAAATTGCATTGCCACAGATAACAATGGATGCGTACATGACAGCGACCACGATGGAGCAAGATGGCGTTTTGTCTCAGGTAAGAAGGGTGCAGAGCAAAGCAAGGCATCTGGGATCTCAGCCGGTTATGCTGCACATAGTGCAAAGGTGGTACTACTTTCTTGACCTACCATCGACTATAAATGACTCTGCACAGGATGAAGACAGTCAGTGCTTCAAAAACTTAGTATCAAAACTTAAAGAAGGTAGCAAGCCATAGGAAGGAAATGAAAACTACTCGGGGAATAAGAGTTTATTTACAAAGGGAGCATTTTGTATATTTGGGGGCTTTCTTCATTTTAGAGACATGATATATGCAACCTTAGAATAAGTATTAAATAGCATGGAGACATGCTTCAAGGTGAAAGATTAATTACAGGGTGTGTTTAGAGGAGACAGGTTTGCTGTGCCTTTAACAGCCAGGGCCAGGAGCTGCCTTCCCTGCCTGTGCGTCATGCAAAGGGTGGACCTTCCCAGGCTGCTACGCCTCTGCTCAGACCCGCTGGGGCAAGCATGGCAGAGGCAGAGACACTGGACACAGCAGGACACAGGACACTGTACCTGCCGAGGCTCTACGGCCACCACTGACAATGGACTCCCCTTCACTGCTGTTCTCCTGTTCTCCATTCCCGATGAGGATTGCTTTTAAGAGGCAGGGTGATTTGTCTAAGGGTAACATTGGCCATTCTTTTCTCAGGAGCTGGTCACTCAAACCAGTCGGCTAGGAGAAACAATTATGCGGCTGAATCCTGATGGGGAACAGTGGACTCCTGTTACAAAGGTACCACAAAGGAGGATTTCAGATGAAAACTGTAAGAGACTTTCCTGCTGGGTGGAGTTTGGGTGAGAACAGATAGGGTTCAGTGCCTGCCAAACAGTCTAATTAGCTACCATAACCCATCCAGCTCCCTCCGTGAAACACCATCCCGCTTATCATTTTGATCGTTTCACTTATGCAGTCTTGCTTCATGTTAAAGTCCTAGTGCTGTTTTCTATCCTTGGTACAAGTGAAATGAACCCTGTTTTAATAAGACTAATAGCTTTAAAAGGATGGGTTTGAATAGGCTTTCTGCTACATGCATCTTGCTAAAGCACAAGGGCAAATTTACTGCTTGTGTAGGTAGTAATAGCTATGAAATTGTGCCACTTACTCCCACAAAGAGTATGGGACAATCTTGAAGTGGATTTTCAACACCTGATTTCCTGGATTATTCATTCTTCTGGCCTTCACAAAAAACTGATATTTTTCCGGGAGACTTCAGACATGTTATACAAAAACTTTCCTCTAGGAAATGAGAGGACCAGATGTACTGAAAAAGATTTTTTTACTTTGTTCTCTCTCCTCTGAGGTCATTTAGTAATAATTAAAAACTGTCCCTTGTTCTGTTTTGAGCTGAGTTAAGTTGCTGAGCTATAAGTATTGTGCTTCTGATTTAAGGAATAGTCAACCCTTTCTGTTGATGAGCTGTATTGAAACCCCAAAGATGAGAAAATACAATGCAACTCTCTACACTGCAAGGATCATGGCAGATTCAGAAGAGCAAACCAAACCTCCCAAGTGTTTTTAGGCAAAACTCGCACCACTGATGGGATTTTGTCCATTTGTTATTTATACCTCTGTGATGTCTAAGCCAAGACTCCCTGGTTATGACTGGGCATACTTACATACCTGAGTACTTTGTCCAATCTGCACTCCCTCCTTGATGCTTTGGGATCACCACAGGCTATGAGGGTGGCTCCAGGGACCCTGATCCATGAAACTGAGTTGAGCCCTTCCAGGAAAGTGCCTTCTCCAAAGCCAGCCACTGGCAGCACCAGCCACGGGCTCTGTAATTACTGAACACTTTCCACCTGTACCTGCCTGACTTCTGTGCCTTAGGAGCTAGGTTTTAGACACTAATATAAGTGCCTTTGATGCTCTTGCCCACAGCTACTCTTTGGACCCTTAGCAGTGGTTTGACATCCTTGATTTGTGCACTCAGTCACTTGCTGTGCAGCTGAACAGCATGAATGTTGTTGGGGCCTTTTCCTAGGAAGGGGTACTTTTGTTACCCAAGGCTACTTTTACCTGGTTCTTCATTAACCTACTTGAGAACTGCCCAAATCTGGACAACATGTCTTTATTAACCCTGGTTGTACGCATTAATACACTTAGGTCTGACATTATGAGAGACACCACATGGACATATATTCCATCAAGCCTGTAAGCACTGATGCACTTCACTTTTTATGGAAGGTACACGTGGCACACTATTAACACGGTACATACCAAATTGTTTTGCTCAGACAGGCCAACTAGAGCAAAAGCCCTGCTCTCCTTTCCTGCAGTGCCTGTGTCATGCCTCCTCAGTGAGACTAATGAGGTCAGCATCATGCTAATGCTACTTCAGGAGCGGCAATTGTCCTTTTGTAGCATAGGTGGAGTCAGCAGGTGGTGTCACTACCTGTCCATGGCCCTGTAGTTGCACTAAATGGTTTTTGTATTTTAGAACTTTTGAAGCAAAATTTTCTTGCTGATTTCTGTTCCAACATACTGTATCATTTCCCCGTTTCCACGACTGTAAAAATAAAAGGTTAGTTGGAAATGGAGATAAATGGTATTTATTTGTTTATTTTACGGTAAAAGAAGGGATATGGAAGGATGAAAACAGCATTTGGGCTCCAACATGAGACCAGAACGGCAATGAGAAGCCATGAAGTCAAGCATGAGGCCTTAATGTAGGAGACATGGGCTAATATGAAAGAGTGAAGCCCAAGGGAACAAACAAGAGTTTCTCATTAGTCGTAAAACAGTTTGTTTGCACTTCTTATGCAAAACAGTGCAAAGAAACTCCAGACATGAAGAGTTTACATGTTTCAAAACTAGAGAAAAACTTCTTATGAGAAAAACTCACATGAAAACGTCAGAGTTGAACTCAGCTGAAGAGGGGTAGTTACTGTAAATGAAAGACACATGCACAGTGAGTAGCATGGTGGAAGTGCAAAGCAGAGATCTCTTCCTCTGATGTTAGAAGTGACGTGGGCATCAGAGGTCAGCATTTAACTCTGGGGAGCATTGTCTATTTAAAAGAGCAGGAACATCAGAAAATCATATCCCATAGCCCAGGAGACTGAACATGTGTAATAACTGGATGGGAGGTGATCCCCTAAATGGTAATTTTATCACTTGCAAAAAGCCTAAGGAGGCTTTTCATTGTCTGCCTTGGAAATTTAACAAGTAAATCCTCTCCCAAGCTAAGTCTGAATCTTACCACTTTGTGCAGCTGGATTTTCATTAGAAAATTCTCTATATATTCTCTATAATAATACAAATCCACGTATCATGTTATAAAAGTAGAGAAGTCTTTCAGTCTAGTATTTGATTTAGATATTAGTAGGAAAATAAATTTATTGACTATTTCATAGTCACATAGAAAAATTCAACTAAGTTGTTCATGATTTGGGTATTTCTCTCTCCTGAACATTTCTGTCTTCTAAATATGCTACGTACCTTTAGCATTTGTTCCTGCCTTATGTATGTCTTGTTTTTCCCTGCAGATAGAATCATCCCTGTGTTACTTACTGACTATAAGAGTCATAAGAGCAAGAAATATCCACCAGGCAGATGTCTGTAAGTATCTGTAGTGGTCTCTATGGTCCCCTTAACCTTCATGGGGTACTAGCTAGTCCTGCTCCAAGAAAAAGTGTTTTCTAGATTTATTCCATGGATGGAGGAAGTCCTCTCACTGGCATACTGGTCCCAGCACTGAACATAGTGTGCTGGTCTTCTTTGAATCAGCCCTGTTCCGTGCAGACGTGACTCTATAAGGTCACAGCTGTACCTATTGCACATATTTCTCTGCATCCCCAAAGGGAGCAAGGAATACTCCGCAGCCTGTTGAAAGCAAGAAATGTGGTAAGGTCTCCTGTGTTTTCCTCTGGAGTATTTTCATGTAACAAAGGACACAAAATGGTTGAGCTAATGGAGCAAATACTGAAAATGGAGTAGCCTTATCTCAAATTTAGTTGGTACTCAAAGCTTTCTTAAGGCTAAGTAATCCAAATTACCATACCCCGATTCCCTGTCTAAAAGCTAACCAACACGTTAGGTGTTGTTACCTTTTGTAGGTTCACTTCTGATGGTCTGCAACTGAAATACGATAGAAGACTATAGCTTTACTTATGCAGAAATCAATAAGCATTTTTTCTATGTTTTGGGGTTTTTTTTAATGTTTTCTCTGGCTAAAATAGATGTTATAACTTTGTTTCCTTAACCCTTGCAGTTATGGGTGCTGTGTTTGTCCCAAATTATTTTATCCTGGGCTAAACTAATTGCTTCATGATATAGGAGGAGAAAACCCTTTGTTTTTAATGCATATATTATATCTCTGATCACATTTATTCAGAGAATAATCATGGCCCTCTTCTTTTTGCACCATTCCTATTACCTAAATTGTAATGTTTATTTTGGACAAATATGTCATCACGTATCATAGTTTCTCTCTTTTAAAGCAAAGCTTCATGTTCTTCAATTCACTCTTCCTTCTAGAGAAAATCCTGATGTTAGATGTGTTTGTGTTTTTTAACATACAGTAAGCCAGACTGATTGTTATGTGAGCCTGTGGCTGCCAACAGCTTCCACTGACAAATTTCAGACAAAAACCATCAAGAATTGCAAAGATCCAGTTTGGAATGAAACCTTCTACTTCAGGATCCAGAGTCAGGTCAAGGTACTGAGCTGTGACTTCACTGTTAACCATGACCTAGGGAGCAACTGCCAGGTTTTATCCTTTTACAAAGGGGACATAAGTAATTTTCTCAAGAGGCAGGTGAAGATGCAGAGAGATGTGAGAACAACACATATCCTTATGATGTTTTTCCATGTCATGAAAGATAAGAGTCTCTCTCAGCCACGGGTAGAATGCGACCTTTGAGATGTCTGTGAATTCCCCATTCCCCTCATGCCTCCTCGCAGGCAGATGCCTACATGGAGTTCATTTCCCCTCCACCTCCTTCCCTTCATGCTCTCTTTCTTTACTTTCTGGGGACAGTAAACTTTACTTTCTTGGCACAGCTTTTTTAGTCAGCTTTTGTGAGGAGTGGGCTCCTCACAAAAGCTGACTAAAAAAGCTGTCACCAGGATCTCCTGCTTCGAATGAAACCTGACACATTTCTAAAGTCCTTTTCTCCCCAGAATGTGCTGGAGCTGGCACTCTATGATAAGGACGTGTTTACACAAGATGACCACCTCTTTACGGTGTACTTCGATATAGCCAAACTTTCCCTGGGAGAGCAAGTCTTCATGCACTTCAAGTGTGATTCACAGGTGAGGTCTGAAATAAGAAATGGAGTAGGTTGGCAACAATCTGTTTGTCTGTTTTTCTGTTTAAAATGTTACTTGCAAAATCTTTCTTCTTTTCCGTCTTGCGTATGGAGTGCCCAGCCACATAAAAGGGAGTTGTTTTTCACTCTGGTGTGGGAAAACCTCTTCACACCTGGATCTGTAGGCCCACTGAAGAGTTTGGTGTTGGCCAGAGAGGCTCGCAAACTTCAGGTGTCTTTGCAAAATTGTCACTTTGCTGAGCCTGCCCCCATCGCGGATCAAGGAGTGTGTCCACACCAGTACATGATGCTTTTTGTCATAACTTGTAATTCCTGTGTAATTAGGAAGTAATAACTCTATTACTGGAACCAAGCGTCGAACCAGACTGGTTGCTAATTATGGACTGTGGCATGGGTGTTTAAATAAGACGTCTAAGTCATGCCACTCAGCTTGGCAACAAGAAACACTCCTATTTTGAATGTCCAGGGAGGCTCTGAAAGTCACACATCCCACCTCCTGGTTCTGTCCATCCCTCTCTTTTTCCAGTTCCCTCCCAGTCTCTTGTCCATCTGTGATGCACCATTCAGTTGATTAATTACCTTGTCTACACGCACCCAAACTCCACTCTGAAGTTCATTGTCTTTAAGTGCCTTATTTGACCATTTCTTTCTCTGCACAATACCAGAGGAGCAGTGTGTGGACTTCCACTTGCCCTTGGTAAAACAGAAACCTTCAGCTAGTTGTAACCCAGCTCATTACTGTCTGGGTGGTTACAGGTGCCATAGCCAAGCCTTTCATTACTGCATTTGCACAGCTACAACAGTTTGAGCTCATACTCTTCAGGCCTTTGTAATTTTTTTTTGGTCCTATATTAATAACTTTTAGGTGTCTAATGCAATAGGTAATTTGAGCAACTAAGTAACCTACAGCATGATCTCACTTCTCTCTTCATCATCCCTTCTGTCCCCACCTTTGTTTTCCCCTCTCCTGTGCTTTCTTCCACCTTGGGATTATGTTCTTCTCCACCACCCCACACACCAGGCCTTAATGTCAGATGTACCTCTGCCCCAATGCCCTCAACATGTAGCCAAGCAAAGCAGTTGTCCTCTTCCACAGCTACTTTGTCTATCACCATTTCCCCTCTTTACAGTAGAAAGGTTTGGCTGTTCCCCTCAGCAGACCCTCTTTCCCTGTGATGGCAGACTCGGCATGAGACAGCATCTCCAGCTGAGTCTGTCCCTTGTGCCCCAGCAGAAGCAGACAAGCCAACTGCTTTCTTTGATAAAAACTGCTATCACAGGCATCCAGAATCTTCCTATCAATAAAGAAACTCGAGGCTCAAGACACACAGATGTGAGGTGGTGGGTGGCTCTATTTTAAATGCTCTGCCGGTCACAAATAGTGCATGCATACCTATATTGCAAGAATGAGAACTTGCGTTATGAGAACTGCCAGTAGACTAGTGCCAAAACCATTTTCCTTCCTTTATTTTCCAGAGACAAGAGGAGCTAGAGGTGGGATTTGCATTGGATAATATGTGAGTAAACATGAAATGCAACATAATCTGTCGCAAAAAGAAGCAGCAATTCAGAGGCATGAAATAATCTAGTACCATTGTCCGGAGTGCATCATTTCTTGATGATGCTGAAGATGAACATGGTTTCCCGAGGAACCTGTGCTATGAGCTATGTGATGCATTGGTGCATGCCAGGATGACCTCCCATGAACTTCAGACAGACAGGGAAAACACCCTAAAACCTTTTCTTTGCCTAGTGTAATGAACACAATTTAAGACCCGAATACTGAGACTGCTGTTCTGTTACACATTTATCTTTGAGGTCAGCAGGGGAGCTCACCTCCCTGCAAAGCACAACATGGAGTAACGCACTGGATTTCTGATCAAAAGCCCTTTCTGTCCCATTCTCTGACAAACTGCAATTTTTAAAAAACATGAAGCCATCTGCAGCCTCAGCTTGGGGCTCAGCATCAAGCCACTACACAGTTTGGCCCCACAGTATCATTTTTTTTGCTGAGCTCCAGGACTGGATGAGCCAGTAGGATGACGGTTGTGCCTTGACAGAGTAGAGTAAGAGAAGAAACTTGTACCACGAGTCTCCTGGGACTTTTCTTTCAAATCCAATACGCAGCCAAAAATAAGCAAGAGGAAAATCAGGAGAAGGGTGTGGCTCATGATTTATACCATAATTATACTGAGTTATTAAGAACGTATTTTTCTTTCTGTTTCCTAGTTCAGGCCCTCCTGAAACCATCATTACTAATGGAGTACTAGTGGTGAGTGTCATGTTTTGTCATCTTTCTTGTCCTGTTGCCACACTTGTTTCACTCGTCTCACAGTCATCAGGCCAACATACCCTTTGACTGAGCAAAGCCAGCACAGAGGCACTGCAATTTCCCACTTTATCATCTGCCTCACGATACATCCTCATGGATGGCGCCTGTGGAGAGGCTCCAGCTGGAACAGCGGGGACATCCTCCATGCTAGCAACCCACTGGTGTTGCAAAGGCAACATGTGGAAGTGGTTTACATCTGAGACATCGGTGCAGCAGTGAACTCTCCCTTGGACATCACTCCTCCCGAATTCCTGTACTGCCAAAGCAATGCGGTTTGCCCTGTCCCAGGCACACATAATTTCCTGCAGTCATAACTGCCCTTTTTACACTGGGAATTTCTGACCATGCCATTTGCTCATTTATTAGCTTTGTTTCCTCATTATTTTTGTTTAAATCAGTCCTCGGCATCTCTGTCAGGATCCTGGGAGTGCTGTTTTTCACTTTGCCCTTACCATCTCCCTTCTGCAAGCACTGTTCACCTGTGCTGCACCCCCAGCCTTGCCCCGGTTGCATCCAGTTTCCCAGAGACTCGTCCTGCTCTAGCCACCAACTGAAATCAAGGTCATGGTTGAGACAAAATGTTTTCCTTGGGACAAATTGCACTGCCTGTATAACATTTGTATTATCATCAGTAGGAGCTTAGACTAGGAAACAGAACCTCAGACTGGAAATTCCCTGCCATGAGGTATTTTATTATTCGTGTCCCTTACAGTCTCGCAAAATCTGCTGCTTGGAAGTCCAGGTGGTTGAGAAGAAGAAGAAAAAGAAGAAGAAAAAGGAGAAGAAATCTTTATCAAGTGAGTTTATTTCTCCATCAGCTATTTTAAAATCATGATGTCTTAATATTATGAAGGCAATTGGCTTAATGTAAGAATGAAAAAAACCCCAACAAATCCAAAACGTGAGAATAGCCTTGTGGCAGACTCCGTAAGAACCTTTGTTTCCAATTTTGATAAGAAAACTACTTACTCTGTGTCTGCTTTTGTGTCACTTCCTTAGAGAAAGAATTCTCCTTTAAAGTGCAAGGTTCTTATGAGGGCACCCAAGACATTATGCTGAGATCTGATCTGGTCTTCAGCTCCTCCTCTCCTGCCAAATTCCACTATGCCAGATACAAGCAGCCAACGCTGGATATTGTGCTACCGGGGAAGAAACGACCTTCCTCCTTTGTACGTTATAACCGTACTTTATAAAAAATAATGTAAAGTAACATGCAGCATGAATAGTGACATTAATTTGCATTGTGGAAAGAGAGTAACATTCCCTACAATATAAACTTGGATATATTTGTATTTTTTCAGCACTCCCATGTGTTTGATACAGGCTTGCCAAACGTGGAACTTCATTCCCTTCCAAGTGGAAAAAACATGATCTTAGCAGAGGTGAGTGCCTGCTCTTTTGTGGGAGAGGTTGAGAAACCAGAGTGTGGAAGTCTGCATCCCCCTGATGGTTACCAGGATACTCTCTGATGATGAAAGCCTGCAGAGAAAGATGCCACAATTCAATAGTGGTGGGTCTTTAGGTGATAAGGCCAGGTTGTGCCTTGTTCAGCTTGAATGGGTGTGGGAATATGGTGGATCCTTGTTAATCCATTCTGATCTTACTTTGTGCTAAATTTTGAGGCTCTGTTTTTCTTCCGCACCGGTGGGGCACCTGAACTAACTGAGGTAATGCCAGTCTCTTCCTGATGCTGACCATGCTTTGCAAAGCACTTTTATATTCATGGTTAAAAAAAATGCATATAGAATGAAAGGATCACGACTATTGTGGCGTATAAGCCACAGAAAGGGAGGAGCAAATGCTGCCGTGTAGAGCAGTAGCATGGCTGCAGCTGGGCTGGCTGCCTAAGTGAGGTGATGTTACTAGGGATGGGTAAAGTACACATTATCATTACTTTCCTCTGTAAACAGCAGCTCTCCTCAGATGTTACAGTCACTAGAAAACATGGGGAATTACTGAACAACTTTCTTGACAATAAACCACTGCGGTCAATTCACATATACTGCTGGAATATTCAGAGCTCTGGATTTGTACCCGCATTGCTAGGATGGCACAAGCTAAAATTCCTCCTGGGGCTGCAGGGGAGGAGTGCTAAAGCAGGTTGTCACGCTTACACTGATTGCATTCTTACTTTCCAGGATAAAGGATTTGATTTATATGCGAAGGCAGAAGACTGGTAAGAGACTTGGTTACTCTTGGAGGCTAACTTGTCCTTAGCTGAACTTTGCTCTTTAATGGGAAGGAGGAACTCACAATAGGTTGTGTGACCAAGTGGTGTGGAATTCACATGAACTGAAAGCAAACTGTATGTGTAAAATTAACAATACATGTAGATAATCCACACTGAGACATGAACAATGAAAAAGATGCATAAAATAGAAGAAATAATATTAAAAGCCAATTATGCTAGTCAGTGTTATGCTCATCGCAGTCTTCAATCTTTTCTTTAACACAGTGCAAGCTGTTCACCTGGTACTGTTGATCATGAAGTAGGTAAACTTTGCTGCCTACTTCAAGACAGATGTGAGAAGTTTTTCCTACAAGTCTCGGTGCAGACTAAAGTATCAGAGAATTCACACAACAGATGTCTCAGAAATTACCTGCAGGAATGTCTTTCCTTAAGTTTTCTTTTGATAGCTGCTTAGAGATTTAGCAATCCGTGTTTCCATCATTCTTTCACACAACACTGTATGACACTACACTCTGCTTGGGAGTGTAGGAAAGGCTCCTCCTGTAAATCCGGTACTTTGTGGATGCAGTTGATTTCCTTGTATTGGAAACTCTGAGCTTGTCTATCAATAATAAAATGGAATATTCTTTTTTCCTGATCTCTTCTCCAGCCCAGACCACCTTGATGTGCGTTTAGGGTTTGAACTCTGTGCGCAGGAGCAAGACTTTCTACGCAAAAGGCAGAAGTATGTCGCTCCTGCTCTGAAGAAGGTCCTGCAGCTGGAACAGGACCTGCTGGACCATGAGGTCTGTAGGGCAAATATTCAAAACATCTAATGAGTGCTTAGCAGTGGGGGCATAACATCATAATGTGACCTCTTTTTGTTCCCATTTAAATTTTTTTCTTGTCTTTCCTCATCTTTAAAATTATTTACACTTCCAATACTGTCCCATACCTCTAATCTTACCCTGCCATTTGTGTCCTTTGCAGTTGCTATGCTGAGCTTAACTCTACTCCTGCTACACTTTCATTGCACGCCAGGCTAGATATTCCTTATATATAAACGGCTTCTTCCACGGTCTTTACGCTACCATTGTTATCTTTGTTGATAATCCTTCCTCCTCTCTTCGACCTATGAGATTTCTTTTTAATTCCTGCCTTTACAACTGATTTTTTCTCTCTTACTGTCTCTTTTGGTTTGAATTAATGCATTTTTCACTCATTTTTTTACTAAACATCTGTATTGAACACATTGGAAACAAATGTCAATTACCTGAGCAAAAATTGTCATTACTTTCATTCCTGTTCTCCTTTATGAAATTATTGGTAGCTCATGCTTCAGTAGAAATCATTGGGAAAGAAGTCTGTGTCTGGGCACACAGAGTGGGGTCAAGCTTTGTGTAGTAGGACGTCTCTGCTGAGAGCCACCACCAGCTGCAGTCTGCTGTCTGATGCCAGCTCTTTCTGTTCATGTGCTGCACAGACCCCAGTGGTGGCCATCATGACTACAGGAGGAGGCATGAGATCTTTGACTGCGCTGTATGGAAGTCTGCGGGGGCTCAAGAAACTCAGTGTCTTGGACTGTGCCACGTACCTGACTGGCTTGTCTGGTACTACCTGGTAAGCAGGACTGGGCAGCTCCAGGCTGGAGCCTTCCTGATGATACTGATGCAGTGAAGTAGGCTGGGACTGACATGCAGTAGTCTACCAATAATACCTTCTTGATAGTCCTATCTTTTTGATCTTCTTCCAAAATTGACAGATTGAAGTCTTTTCATGGGGGAAAGTCACATAATTTGCAACAGCATAAAAACAAATTGCTCAAGCCACTTTGACAAGGATAACTGTGATTTCAAAGGGAACATAATAGTTTCTTAGGCAACTGAAAACAGGAAACCTTTACTTAATTTCAAATCAAGAACTCAAAATAGAAACATAAAATGTAGCCATAGCCTACTTCAAACCTTGGTGTGGTTTTTTCCCTCTTCAATATATATTTCCTCTTCCTAGGACCATGTCAAACTTGTACAGGGATGCTGACTGGTCACAAAAGGATCTCGACAAGCAAATCAGTGAGGCTCGAAAACATATGACAAAATGCAAAATAAATTCCCTTTCCTTCGAGTATTTGAAGTATTACAAAAAGCAGCTGTGTCAACGGAAAAGAGAGGGCCGCAAAACATCTTTTATAGATCTCTGGGGGCTTGTCCTGGAATCTTTGTTACATGACGGGGTACAGTATGTCATAAAGCAGTGTTCACAGTGGCTTACAATTTTCTGAAAATTAATTTCTGGAGAAGATATTTTCCTGTTTGTTTTGAGAGAAATAGTTTGTTATGAGACTCTGTGTGTGCAAATGCACAGCCACTTCCAAAACATTTGGTGGCAGCCTTTTAGTTATCCAACCATGGTGGAAATAAGCATTCTTGCTTGTGAGACTTTGGATATGTTTTTCTGAGAAAACATTAAGATTAACATTTTGAAAAAATATTATATTTTAAAATATTTTGGCATATTCTGTATTTTATTTAGAAATAGCAAAATTACAGACATTATCTTAATGTCCATGAGAGGTACTAATAAACGAACCTGAAGACTTTTGAAATATGTGAGAGGTCTTACATAAACTTGCAGCATAACATGTTAAGCTGGTTTATACCAAAACTATTGCTTTCTGCTGTTTATAATTTCTTTCTATTTTTGTCCTAATGGATCATCAAAAAACCTGGCACCAGATTGGATGCCTGCAGATATTCCAGTAACAGAACACTTACGGGAACTTTGAAAAATATGGAACATTTCAGAACTTAAGCCCAGGATGTGTTATGCAGTAGAGGTATTAGGGGGCATTTTTCTGCCCTACAAGCTTAGATGCAGAGAAAATATTCCTGTGCTAGTTTTTGTCTCAGTGTAACCCTATTTCTGGAATCACAGAAAGACAACCATAGACTCTCTGATCAGCAACGGGCCATTGATCGTGGTCAGAATCCATTGCCTATCTATACTGCAGTCAATGTCAAGAACAACTATAGCACGCTGGATTTCAAAGGTAATTACGAGGCTTCTGAGAGTCATTTGTCTTTAATCTGGTAAATCCTGGGACAGTCTTTTTAGATAGTCTAAAAAAAGCCTACTCATTTAAAGATCAGAACCTCAGCTGATGTGTATTTGTGTAATGTCCTTGTGGTCAGGTAAAAGTTTGACTGTCTATGCAACAGACTCAAAAATATTCCAAAGGCTTTTCACTTTCAGGAGTTTTCATTTGTACCATGCTTATAACTTATTCTATCGGTCTGAAATATTAGACTTAACTGCAGAAATTATTTTCATTTTTAACTACTTTCATTTCCATTATAGACGTATTAAAACATTTTTCTCTTCTTTATGTTCCTTTTCACAGAATGGGTGGAGTTCACCCCCTATGAGGTGGGATTGCAAAAATATGGAGCTTTTGTTCGCGCTGAGGATTTTGGCAGTGAGTTCTTCATGGGTCGGTTGATGAAGAAGGTCCCTGAATCCAGGATCTGCTTCTTAGAAGGTAAGATATTGTCTTAAAAACATCTGAATGATTTTTATTTTTTTTTAATTGTGAGCTATATAAACTAAGCACTAATAAAGCACCGGTGCATGACTGACAGGGCAGTTTCACCAGAGAGGATAAATATCTCATTGCTGAATTAATACTTACTATAGTGGATTCAGTTTACTGTAAAAAAGAAAATGCAAAGTGACAGACAAGTAGTTATTTCCACTTTTAAATCTAGTTTTGAATAGAAATACAGTATTGCTTTCAGTCCAACAATAAAATTCAAGTCCCTGGGAATCCCTGGTTCTGCTCCTGCAGCTCCAGAAGGATGAAGTCCAGAGCCTCTTGCCTGTCTCACAGACAGTCAGTAATTTGTGTGCTTCCTCTAGACAGTTTACACGAGCCTTCGTGCTGATTCTCTACTTCATCAGGGTGCGTTTGAGCACGCCAGGTCTCCCCTGCTCCAGGGCGTCTGCTTTGGCCACACATCACTGACTCCAGTTTCCACGTTGCCTGGGCAAGCCTGGGAGGAAAACAGCATAGTCCTACCCAGAATCATTTTTGCTATTGACTGAAGTGGAGTACAGATACGTGTTTTCCAGACAAAGAGAAAAGCTGGCAACTTGTGATTGATTCAAGATGCAAACTTCTCTTTGACTGGCCACCTCACTTAGAGTGAGGGAGATACTGTACTATTTTAGCCTAAACCTATGCTGGACGTGCATACATTTGAACTTCCTGAACCAAAAAACAGTGAGAACTTGTGCCTTAAGGGATAACCAGAGAAATTGTTTCTCAAGCTTGAAAATGCATGGTCAAAACTGATCCCTCAGTGTGTTAACAGGCTTATTCTTAAAAACGGAAGCCTGCAAATGCAGAGGCTGCAAGATCACATTGTAGGTAGACCCTTATCCTTATTATGTAGTTAGTATGTATTATTATGTAGTTAGTATGTTAATTTATGTAGTAGACCCTTATTATGTAGTTAGACCCTTAGTTCACCATCAAATCTCTCAGATTGCAAACTGTCATCTTTCTTTTTATACAAGCCTTGTGATACTTGGGTTTTTTTCTGAAAACCCAAGCTCCTTAAATCATATTAATTCACAAAAATCTCACCATTCATCGAAATATATAGCTAACACTAAATACCATAAGACAAAAACTGGATACCAAAATAAGGTTTAAAAACCAGCAGCCAAATAAAAATTACATATCATCCATTTAAAACAAACAAAACAAAAGCATAAACCTCACAAATTTAACCTCATTATAACAGTTTTGCAATTCATGATGTGTGAATGTTTGAGTTAGAAAGCTCTTTCCTTTTACAGGCATGTGGAGTAGTTTATTTTCGTTGAATGTGTTATATATCTGGAATTTGTCCCATTCATCAGAAGATTTCTGGCACAGGTGGACCCAGGATAAAATTGACAATATAGGTAAATTATCGTACTTCTTCCTTACTGTGCGTTTATTGTTAGATAGAGTTAATGTTAAATATACCATCCCATACATCTGCTATGTGAGATGTGCACCATGTACTTGTCATTTTTTGGAGGGTTTCTTCAAAGGTCACATTGCCTTTCTGTAAGGAATTGGATTCAAAGTCTTATATTGCAAAGCATAATTGCATAAATTAAAAATCTCTAGTCCTGTGATCTCAGTGCTCACTGAGGGCTCAACACCAATGTTGGCAGATGATTAAAATGTTTGGGAATAGTAAGACTGATCTGTAAATGATTAATAAAGCAAAAAGGTTTTGACTACATTGAGTAGGAGCTACTGTTATACAAATAAGTACAACAGTTAGCCTTTTCCAAAGCCTGCATTCAGTCCGTTCCACAAGTGTGTGTGTGTGTCTGGTGTAGATTTTTATTGCTGCCTGATATTGGGCTTTATTTTTTATCCACACCTTGACTATGTAAGGTATTTGGCTGGAAAAAGCAGCTTTTTATTTTCTTTTTCATTCTGTCGCTTGTGCTCATTGAGTCTTTTCATCCTAGGACTTTTAAATAAAGAAAACACTGATTTTTATTACTTACCTTGACATCTTGGGGGTGACCTTGCTCTAGGCAGGTAGAATTTAACAGCTGTTCCCTGTGCAGAGGAGGAACCTCTCCTACCGCTGAAGCTGCATGAGCTGAGGACTCGCCTGTTCACCCCTCCTGGCCCCCTCGGCAGTGCCCTTCGTGGAGCTCTCACCGACCGCCCCTGCGTTGCCCAGGAGCACAACTTCCTAAAGGGTTTCCAGATGCATAATGACTACCTGGAGAACAAGCACTTCTGCAGATGGAAAGGTAATAGAAGACCTGTGTGCCGGGGGAGAGGATAAACAAGCAGAACAAAATGAAAACCCAGAGCTGATATTAAACCTGTTCTCCAAGGTTAGAGGCCACGTTTGGGCAGATCATCAGTTGTGGCACACCAAGATGTAGCATGGCATGGTGTTGAGCTCCATGCCAATAGTTTGCTGGTGGCACACACTTCCTGAGGCAGGGGCACCAGGTCCTGTTGGTGGTCCTCCCTTTCTCTGTTTGAAGACACAGTCAGTGGGGAGGTACAAGAAACCTCCTTCATGAATGTTGCCACTGCAGGTCCAAAACTGCATGTGGCTGGAGTTCGGAGGGCAGAAGAGAAGGGATAGAGTCAATCCCCCTTCCCTGAAAGCAGTAACCTGTTAGGGCTCTGTGGTCATGGTGTGAGAGCAGAAAACAGGCTAACCAGTTTTGTGCTATTGCACTTACAGCAAGAAATATCTTTCCTTTTAGATACTGTGTTAGACACATTTCCCAACCAGCTGACACAATCAGAGGAATTCCTGTCTCTGGTAGATACGGGATTTTTCATCAATACAAGTGTCATGCCACTTTTAAAACCAGAGAGAAAGGTGGACGTCATCCTGCATTTAAATTACAGTGCAGGATCCCAGATACAGGTGAGAGGAATTGAAGCAGTCTCTATTTCTTCTTCAACAGCTGCATACCTGGAAGTTTTTAACACTTAGGTGCTTTCTATATTGCTCTTACTAAAAGTCTTAACCACCAGCATTTTTAGCTTAATGCTGCAGTGTGGTACTTCATTCATAGGTTGTACATATTATCATTTGTTTTTCTTGTATGGCACAACTGTTTTGTGCTAAGAACTCGGGGAAAACAAAAACCTTCTCTCCACTGACACAGTGCTTTCCAATAGAGGTTTCAGAGCTTTCACACAGCTAGCCTGGAAAATGCCTGCTTTGTCCAAGAAGTCCTGAGCCCTGAAATCCTCTTTAAGTCTCCATACTGTTCTGTGCATTGATCCAGGCTCTAGACCAGACCTGCAAGTACTGCTCGGAGCAGGGAATCCTTTTTCCCAGGGTGGACTTGAGTGAAGAAGACAGGAAAAACTTGAAGGAGTGTTACCTCTTTGATGGTGCTGAGACGCTAGGAGCACCAGTACTGCTATTTTTCCCACTAATTAATGATACCTTCCAAAAATACAAAGCACCAGGTAAGTAATGAAGCATGTCAAAAAAAGGGTGACATCATGGCCAGCCTATTAAAGCATAGAATCATAGAATGGTTTGGTTTGGAAGGGACCTTAAAGATCACCTAGTTCCAGCCCCGCTGCCATGGGCAGGGACACTTTCCACTAGACCAGGTGTCCTCAAACCAGGTTGCTCAAAGCCCCATCCAACCTGGCCTTGAACACTTCCAGGGATGGGGCATCCACAACTACAACTCCCAATTAAAGGAAGTATATTTAATACTCCACTTAAACTTCACTGTTGGCTCATTTCAATACATGAAACCTCTCTGTTGCTTGAAGTTATTTGTTTTACCAAGTCAGATTTGCTGTCATGGCGGTCGTGTTTCAATCCCCAAGTTAATTAGTTTGCAGGTATCTTTGATGTACCTACGTGAGCCACAGGCACAGCTCAGGACTGCAGTGTAGACCCACGTAAGAGGAAGAATCACCATTTTTCTCTCCTCATTATGTGAAGCACGTGATATCCACCTGAGCCAGAGACTAAGTTGTCAGTTTGAAAAAAAATTCTTTGTTTAAAAAATCATTTAAAAACCCACAAGAGTAATTTAGATTATGAACTCTCTCTGTGGAGAGACATTTCCTTTCCCCTCTCTGTTAAGAGTTTGCTTGGTTATGACCAGACTAACTCCCATCTCTCAGCAGTGGTGTGTCTCCCCTTCCTCCTAGGTCAAAAGCGCTCAGAGTCAGAGATGGAAGATGGCGAAGTTGACCTTTATGGTTGCTGTTCCCCTTATTCAACATATTCAATCCAATACACTGAGAAGGCATATGACCGTTTGGTTCAGCTGGGTGAATACAACATCCTGAATAATGAGGATCTCATTATGCAGGCCTTGCACACAGCAGTGGCACGGAAAAGGCAGAAAAGGAAATGATGCCTGACAAGGGAGGATGCTTTTGTCTCCCTTAACCCACCAAGATACTGAAGCTCCCTTATGACTGGTCAGCAGTCTTCAAAGGATTCCTGCTCAACCCTACGTGGTGGCAATCTCAGATGAACAAAGAAGACACTGAAGAGAAACTTTTTTATCCTAAGAATATCATGGCAGCAATTCATTGCAATTCAGTTATGACAGTGGAGTACAATTCATTGTATGCTACAGAGGATGGGCAGTCATGAGGAAGAAAGTCCTAAGATGATCATGAACATGGTGCTAGTTGCCCTGAGAAAGAGTTTGAAATGTTTAAGTCTAATATGTTCAGGGCAGACCACATTAAAAGCATATTTTATTAACATGACTTGTGCTTAGTGTTTGTGAGGTGGTGGTGAGGCAAAGAGCAGTCTGTGGGCCAGGTTTGTGACTGGGACTGTGGCACATTTGTAGGCAAGTTTTTAGAGAAAGACAGGTATGTGTGATATGGTATCCTATGGGCACAAGTCATCTCCAAGGGTGGCTTTGGGTAGAGGCAGAAGAGGTACAGACCATGGATACCAGATCAACCAAGAAAGCAAAAGAGTGTTGAAGATCTCCACTGCTTGGCCACCAAGCTCCTCTTTGTGCTTCCTCACTGCTTCTTGGCTACCTGTCCCTCTTCCCACTCCTGGTGTGACCGGTGACCAGAAATACAAGCTGAACAGAACAACACTCTGCTGGCTTAAATCGCCCTCAAAACACAAGCAAGGATGTGCAGGTCCTTGCATTCATCAGCTCTGCCTGTCCTCACTGTTGGCTGGGTCTCACATGAGCTCAGCAGATGCAGAACTAGGCGGTACCCAAGGTGGGGGGAAAAGGGCTTACATGATCTTGGTGTGAGAAGGAAGACTTTGTGTTTTACAGGACGGCACCTAAATATGATATCCTGCTCCAGGCATGTTGGTTTTTTTCCTCTTGGGATAGCAAACATTTATGTTACTTACACTGTTGCTGTGAGTCTTGTGCCATCTGTGAAGAAGACAAAAAAGGTGCAGACCTATAGAGATCCCTGGAAGCTCTGGGAAGGTTTGCTACAGCAAGTACATCCTTCTGCATGGCAAGCTGCTGCAGGAGGATCTGTGCCTCCTGAGCTGTAATTTCTCTTGGATTGGCTCTGCACCAAACCCAGCACCGACATGCACATACATGGCATAATTTGCCCATTGGGCCAAATGTGCCATGTTGAGAGGTTGCCTAATCTAGGTTCTGTCCCTATTCCCATGAGGGAAGAGGTGGAGGAGCAGTTTGCTTGCACCCATAGCAAAGATCCTCCAGCTCCTCTTGGGTGCTTCACTGCCTGATTTGTTTCCCAGGGTTAAGGTTAATCCCATGATTTACTTGTTCACAGCAAGGTTTCCCAATAGAGAAATAGCCTCATGAGATTAAAAGCCATGCAAACTCATAGCAATATGAGTACGCAAGGGTATTTCTTTCCAAACACACAAATAAGCTTATTTTCATGAAGTTCCTTGCAGGTAACCCATACTCTAGGTTGAATTAGTAACATAAAACATACTAGTACTTTATGGACCAGATAAGTTATTTTAAGTTTCTCCTGGAGCATTCACTTCTTAGTTACTAACAAAAGGTAGAAATTCCCTAATGATTCATAGGTATCTGTTTTATTAACCAAAGTAATATTGAGAACATTAATAAAAATAGGACCAAGAGGTGATGTTTACAACATGTGACAAATCTCTCAAAATAAGTAAACCTACTCAACATATTCTTTTTTCTTTTTTCTTATTCTGTAGTAATTTGAGAAGATTAGGTTGTAAGGTGAGAATACAAATTCTTAACACAAGATTTTGACTCTCCCATACTACCTATTGCGAACGATCACTGACTTTTCAAGTATACTAATTTTGAATACATAAACATACCAATGAAAAAAGTCAGTTATGTGTTTAATTGCTTTCCACTGATAACTTAACCATTCATAATCCATGTTTTCTATTTTGTCCCTTCTCTGGCTAATTTTTAACGTGCTTAGTAATGTAAAAGTGTGTTGAGTTTGTCAGTGTATGTACCAGTACAGCATCCACAATTTGTGGCCTACATTTCAATGTTAAAATTTTTTGGATTGCAGAAGGGCTCTGTATTGGGTTTACACAGCAAGGTTTTGGTAGCAGGGTGGGGTGCCGCTGGGCGACCTCTGTGGCTTCCAGTCACATTTCAAGGTTCACATGCAGGATCTTATCTCTACTTTCCAAATGAGTAGATAAAGGTATCTGTACTCCGCATGGCTGAGTCGTGTCACTGAAGCTTTAAATAGCATCATCAGAGCCTGGTAGAGGGCACAGGACACAGTGTTTCTGTAATGACACACCAGCCAAGGACAAAAGTGCTCTGTGCAGCTCCCTATTTTAAAATATAGGGGAGAAGGAATGTCAGTGGCTGGGAGGGTTGTCTGTGAAACGCCTGCCTTGTTCCTGTAAGGGAGCGCTCTGGATATAGTCACCCTTTTATTTCTGTACTGCTGAAAAGTCGTAGCTTTAACAGTGTGGTTTGTCTGGGGTAGATTCTCAGAAGATCCTTTTTGCGGATTGTGGACAGGTTCTGGCTCTCAGCTCTTCTTCACTTTGCATTTACCCTTCCAGAATGAAACTCTGAGAGTTGGTCTTGTAGTCAGCCTGGACTGATTTTCTCAGGACCAGTTCACTTTCTCAGTGTGAACCTCTGAAAGGGTGGTTCTTATTGCTACAAACAGGCCAGAAGTAATTTCCTTTCAGACTATCACCAGTGACCCCAGCTTCAGCCATTCACATGTCAGTGGGGAGCTGGGGTATCTCCCACATGGTTTTGTGCTTGACCTTTCTTCTAGGATGCCCCCCCAAAACTGACAGGCTCTTTTAAATGACTATGGTCATTTATAACAAGTCTCCTTTTAGACATTTTCTTAGGCATGGTTTTGCTCAGTCAGGCCTAACTCAAGATTCAACAGCCCCGAAGGAGGCTTTTGCTACCTTTCACGTGCGAACCCAAAACAGGAGGTTCAGCAAGGAGCAGCAGTAGGCTGCAGCAAATAGGACCGGGAGGCCTCAGGAGAGGTGAGAAAGGACTGCAAAGCTCTAGAGGCTAAAGCTAAGCCTGGAGGGACAGTTAGGTTGTTTGGATCCTTTGCCTTTGCAATCCTTGTTTGCGAGTACATAATGATAAGCCTTTAGCCAAATGTTGAGGGACAGTTTTCTGGGGCATGGTTTTCCCAACTGTTGTCTGTTAAATGGGCCTACCAGCTTGCAGTTCTTTAATCAGCCCATTTTATAGAGCTGTAGAGAGCTCTTGAATTGCTGGGCTCTGAGTAGTTCCTATTAGGCTGCAGAAGAACAAAGTGAAACAGTGAATGCAGTTTTGTATTTGTACTAGATTATTCATCTTATTTCTTCCTATAGACTTATAAAAACCAGAAGTACCATCAGATCATCTTGTTTGACTTGTTAGATATCAGACCTGTTACCTGCCATGCAGTTACTTAAATGTTAATCCTGATTACCTGTGGCTGACCAAAGTCTATCTTGAAGGAAAATGACCTCTCTTCTTCTAAAGATACCAGGAAAGGTTGAAGGCACATCTCATAGAAGTATGTTCTAGTGGGTGACCTTCTTCCAGCAATAATTATGCACCTTGTTTCCAGTCTCATTAATCTGGCCAGAGCCCAGACATTAGTTCTTGTTAAATCTTTTCCTATTAACGCAAAAGCCATTGCATCACCATTGTTTCTTCATTAGATTTGATTTTACAAAATACGCGAAAGTTACATCACAGTCTTGTTTTCATCAAACCAGTAGATTCAGCCCTTCATGTTCCCAAAATAAAAAGATCTTTGTTTGCTAGGTCCAGCTGTAGCTCTGTTCTTGCACTCCCTCCACCTCTTCGTCATCCCTTTATAAAATGCAGACTCCAGTACATTTCCCAATGTTGCTGTATACGGAGGTGAATGTTGCCTTGTTATTCTTACATATAAATGACTTTCCAGTTTCTATATGCAGAATCCAGTTGTCCTCATTTGCCATTAGAGACTTCTGCTGAGTTGCTTGTCTTCTATAAGCTGGTGAGTTGCTGTTTTCCACACTACAGCCTCTCCTTTCGTAAGGGGGAGTAAATTGTAATATACATTTGTCATTCCTTTAGTCATATCTTCACACTTCAGTGTGCTAGAATTAACTGTGGTTAATCAGGCCAGTTTATCAAGCAGGTTAGATTGCCCTGTCCTCTGTATTACTCAGCACTCCATCAATCTTTGTTCTACTGCAAATTTGGCCAGTCAGGATGTCATGCTTATTTCCAAATCACTCACCAAAATGTTGAATAGAGTTTGAGACCAGTAAACTCTAAAAAATTGCTCAGAAGAAAACTTTTTGCAGTGATGTTTCTCCCTGAGGACTAATTCTAAAATCAGTTAGCTAACAAATTCTTAACTTTAGTAATACATACGTTTTCTTCAGTCTCTGCGTAACAAAATCTTACTATCTTTGCACAACAGACTGTAAGTAAAAAACCTGCAATTGCAGGATAGGACAAAATCAGTCTCTTCTTATTAAAAACCCCACTATTTTATACTGACTGGCTTCCAGAAGGTAGCTCAAGCCTTACCAAAACTGCGCATCACCCTGCAGGGAACCTCTGGCTAATGCTAACCCCAGAAAGATTTGTTTTCCATGCAGTCACATTGCATCACCATTTTACTATCCCATGTACCTTACTGGTGGAACACCCTGTAATTGCTTTAACATCCTTTACAGCTTTATTGCACTCTCGTCACTGAAAGACAACTCCAATGCCCTGGTTTGCAAGATCAATGCATCCGTAGGAACAGCACACTTCAGTTTTGGCAGTATATTGACATCACCTCTAGTACATACCTAAGATAACGAAACGAAGAAGAATTTCTGTGCATATTGCAAATATAGTTAAGACTTTCACAAAGTTTAATAGGAATAGATTAAAAAAAAATGCACAATTATATATACCTCTATTAAGATCAGCTCCTAACAGCTTTCCTGTCATTTTATTTCCCAGCTATATATTTCTTAGGCTCTTTACCGAACTATATGGCTAGGCATTCCATTCTTATGCAAACGAGGTAGGTACCTTATTTCTGCCTTCACAGAAAGGGTTTCAGACATCATTTTTACTCCAAATTTCCCCAGGTGTTTTTATACATACATATATATATACACACACACATACACACATACATATGGAATTTGACTGGGTGGAACCATCTGCTGTCCAGACAGTAAATTGTACTAGTTAATGACTGTCCTAAGGCTAACTCATTAGACGTCATCAATCTTTTTTGGGGAAAACACTCCCTTGTGTAGTGAAGTGCAGTTTTCAGTGTATAATTGCTTTGTATGCTGAAACTTGTACTTCATATAAACATGCATACATTAACATATGCTGTACAAAACATATGAAACATAAATGAGAAGAATGTATGTCAGTTGAAACTAACTCTTGACTCAAAATAGGCATTGCTATTAACTGCTTCGGGGATGATGGAGCATGTGGCGTGTATGACTGCTAGCCCACATTTCGAGGAACAGCAAGAGAATTGAGTGTTAATATATGATAATGAATTTTAAGTTAATTAGATGTTTTGCCCACGATTGCAATAGCAACCAGGGTAACCAATCTACTGGCACCTTACCACATCCCTCTTGCTACTTTTGAAAATTGGTGCAATATTCACTTTCTTTTAATCTTCTGCAGTTCTGCAGTATGCCATGAATTAAAATAGCTGAACCATAGGCAGCCAAGAATCTTCCAAGACTTTTTGAACTAATTGGTAAGAATTATGTCTATTCTGTCTTGATATAAGTTGTATGGCTATGCGTTGCAAAGCAGTTCATAATATTCTAGGTGATTTTTAAGGTCACTTCCAACCTAAACCATTCTATGATTCTATGATTCTATGATATCTGTCAATGAAATATGTAAAGTTTTTTCTTTCCCAATATGGAACACAAGTGTTTTATTAGCATTCCTGCTTTAGCTGGATTGTTAGTAATTATTTTGCTATCTCTATGAAGTAATGAGTATAGACCTTTGATAGGATTTTGCTTTCTCCTCATACATATTTCCTTTATATTTGCATATGTACATATATCTACATATGCTTCCTATTGTCACACTTGGAAATCATGTTTTTTCTATATTCCATAAGTTATGATTTACTCTGAAAGTTTTGTATTTCCTGTTTTCCAATGCACTGTGTATTGCTTGTTCACATCCAGCTGCTGCCCTCTTATCACCTCTGAAAGAGGTCAGACTTTCAGCCAAAATTGTGAAATTAGGATATCATACTGCTGAGATTTCCTCAACTGCAGCAGGAACAGATACTTATGCCATCAGAGACATCTTTTAGCCCACCGTGATCTTTCCCACTGGTTTTTAGCATGAAGCTGCAACGTTGAGCCTCCGAAGCAATAGGGATTCCGCTTTGTCAATCACGTAAGTTTTTTTACCAACAGCTAGTCTGACCTTATCATTGTCTTGGACTTGTGCAAATATAAGGAATAATTAATTTTCCTTTCACATTATATCTGTGCAATGTGATCTAAATGAGTAGGTCAAAATATCAGAACCATGTGAGAGTTGCATGCAATAGCTGTTTAGACAGGTTTCCACACGCTTTAGTAACATGTGGCTCCCTTACATTTATTTTAATGGATATTTAGCAACGTTTGCCACTACAAATTTGTCTTTCTTTAATCTATGTTTTCTTGACCTGACCTAAGCGTCACACTTGTCTTTGATGTCTGTGAGTTTTAGCACAGTATCATGTTGCAATGGTGATTTAATTTAGCATGTAATAGGATGTACTAACGTAGTTGCCTATCTCGATCTCCTGGAGAATGTTTCTGTCCTTACGCATTTCTGAAACACTTCCTTAAGATGTTTTGCAATTGTTTCTTTAAAGTCTTTCCATGTGGAGCTGTTAACATAGTTTAATCTTTGTGATCAGCCCTTTTGTGAGTAAGTGGCCACACTAGATTCCTGCACAGGTTTGTATTTTGTTCAGCGGGAGCATATGGAATGCTAGCTGGTATCTTTTGCCTACTAGCACCAAATTCTCCCACACTTGGCTCCCCAGGCAACTGCAAAGCCTTTTGGGACTCCCTGAGAAATGGCTTTGTTCTGTTAGCAGCACATAGCATCACTGAGACCACAGGCCATGGGCAGCTGGCATGAGGCACGGATGATAGCTCGATCTCAGGTGGCACAAAATACAGGTTTGAGGGGTGTCTGTGTGACTCCCAACAGAGCCTGGGTTTGTTAAGCACTGCTTACATGAGCTACCAGGTGTGCTGGAAAGGCTGTCACTCCATTCTCGCAGTGACAACACACTGTATATAGGGCAAGATAAGCTGCCATGCGCACCTCTTCAGATTGCACAATGGATCACAAGGCTTGAAGTCAAATGGCAATGGGAACATGGCTTCTGCACACGTGGAGAGATACTGGATGCAAGAGCTTCCACAACGGCCAGGCCTTTCTCACGCAAGAAAGAGGCATCAGGAATTTCAGCAGTGTAAGATTAGCTGGAGTGAGTGCATCACCTCACCCTGTGCTTCCTCTTCCTTTTCAGCCTGCAAGTGGGACGGGAAATGCCCACAGTGCCTGACAGCCGTTCTTGGTTGGGTACACCTTCCATAAGGATCTTCTTTTCCCATAGCTTGTGTTTTCTCAACAGGGCTCTCATATTGGAGGCAGCCACCTGCCCTGGCTTGTGATGCTCCCAGGGACTGACAGCGGGAGGAGAAGGGAGCTATGTCTTTTAGGGCAGAATCTCTTGGCTGTTTCTGTCCCTCTTGGTTAATTAGGAGGGAGGGAGTTCATTCTCTTGCAGTACTTCATTAGATGTGGGCTCTGGTCTCACAGTGCACTGTCCTATCTTCTTCTTTAACACAGAAAACGACTGACAAGTTAGGAATTTCTTCATACCAAAAGCTGAGCCATTGCCATGTTGAGAAAAGCAGTCTCCTGATGTCTGCTGGAACACTCCAGTTATGCAGCTCTTGACTGAAAAGGCAATGCACTCAGAAAGGTGCCATGCTCGCCTTTACACTGGGGAAGTAAAAGGTATCCTGCTTAGCGGTGGGGAAGGATTTGAGGAGCTGTCATAGTCAGTGGCAAACCTGTCATCTGCACTGGGGTCCCCTGAACCTGCCCTGGACTCTCAAATAACAGTCCTCATGGGAAACCACATTTCTATCTCTATAGTCAGCAAATGCACTCTGGTGACCAACAGTTTTACGCATGGACTAGATTCTTGTAATGTACTTTATCCCCTGGAGCTAACTGCAATGAATACTGGAAATTTAAAGTTGACAACAGCATATGGTGTCCCGTATGTTAGACATGAAAAGGAAACTCAAAGGCGTACCCCACCCACACTTCCCGATTTTGTTTAGATACCAAGATGCCATTAACTCACTACAGCTGAAAAAGCAGTCCCAATGTCTACGGTGAGGCTATGGTGATGCTGGTAAGAGCTACGATACTACGCCTTATGAAAGGAAAGACTAATTTAAAAACTAATTTAAGCTATATAAGCTCTGTAATAAAAAAGTATTGCACTTCCTCACAAGGCTGCTCTCAATCCCTTCAGCCCCCAGCCCATATTGATACTGGGGATTGCCCAAACCCAGACAGAGGACCTTGCACTTGGGCTTGTTGAACCTCATGAGGTTCATTCATATGGGCCCACTTCTCAAGTTTGTCCCAGGTCCCTCTGGATGGCATTCCATCCCTCAGGCGTGTCAACTGCACCACTCAGCTTGATGTCATCCACAAACTTCCTGAGGGTGCACTCAATCCTATCGTCTCTATGTCATTGATGAAGATATTGAACAGTACTAGTGTCTGTACGAACCCCTGAGGGACACCACTCGTCACCAATCTCCACCTGGACATTGAACCGTTGACCACTGTCATCTGGCTGCGACCATCCAACCAATTCCTCATCCAGCAAACAGTCCATCCATCAAATTCATATCTCTCCAATTTAGAGGGAAGGATGTCATGGGGGACTGTATCAAAGGCCTTACAGAAATCCAGTTAGATGACATCCGTAGCTCTGCCTTTGTCCACTGATGTAGTCACTCTATCACAGAAGGCCAGTAGTTTGGTCGGGCAGGACTTGCCCTCATTGAAGCTATGCTGGCTGTCTCGAATCAACACCCTGTCCTTCATGTCCTTAGCATAGCTTCTAGGAGGATCTGTTCAATGATCTTCCCAGACAAAGAAGTGAGGCTGACAGGTCGGTAGTTCCCAAGATCCTCCTTTCTACCCTTTTTAAAAATGGGCGCAATATTTCCCTTTTTCCAGTCACCAGGGACTTCACCTGACTGCCATGACTTTTCAAATATCATGGAGAGTGGCTTGGTGACTCTGGGATGCGTCTTGTTAGGAACCATAGACTTATATATGTTCAGGTTCCCTAGGTGGTCTCGAACTCGATCTTCTATTACATTAGGAAGAACTTTTGCTCCCCCAGTCCCTGCCTTGAGGTCCATCCACTCAAGAGGTGTGGGAAGAGAGATTGCCAGTGAAGACTAAGGCAAAAATTTGTTGAGTACCTCAGCCTTCTCCCTGTCTGTTCTTACCAGTTTTTTTCATAGTTACTTTCTTAAATTTAATCCCATGTCAATTATTTTTGAAATACTCAAAACATTTTGATTTTAATTCCAGAAAAATGAAAAAGATTTGGAAGAAGCCAAAGAGTATAAAGAAGCACATTCCATACTGGAGTCAGTGAAGCTGGAAGCCTAGAATTTTTTCAATACTCTCTTTATATGCATTAGCAATGAGTCCATTCTACAGTTTCATTTGACTATGGCTCTACTGGTATTGTTGACTTGCTACGGTTCTCTTTATGCAAACTGGCCTTTCTCTAACTGCAAGATGCACATGCACAGGTCTCCTACAAGTCAAATCTATCAGAAAAGAGGTTATGTTCGATGTCAGACTAACCAGACCAAATAACCTTGCCAATCTGAGCTACTGTCAGTATTTGTCCGGGACATTAAGTACTTTTCAGACTGTTTCTGAAATATTTTCTGAATTAAAGTATTCACAGAGTTTGAGTAAAGTTAGTTTATGTGTAACAACAAATTTCTATTCCCCATATTTGTCATGCAGAGGAGCATACAGAGCCCTCCTAAAAGCAATAATACTCCTGGTGGACAGAAACACATCCTTTTCTGCTGATCTAACTTTATTGTCCAAATGTTCTCAAGCCATTTCACTTTTTCTGTCCTAATGTGCTCATATTTGAATTATAGAAATATATATACCTACCTTTCTCATTTATCTTATTAAAACAAAGGGCATATGGGTCACCAGCAGCAACGATGTGGATCAGGTAAAGTTGTACAGTCATTGCCATATTAAAGCCTGATTCTTGTGAATGATATTTCGCATTGCTGTCATGGAGATTGCTATGACCTCTCGATTTCTGATATGGACTTGAACATTTTTGCTTTTATTCAGATGGGTCTCCATGTATTATTATTTTTAATATGCCTGAAGCATCATGCTGCTATGAGTCACATTAGCTGCATCTTTCTGTATCCCTGGGGAGTGGAAGATGGCTGTTTCTAGTAAAGATACTAATCAGGAGTAAACCAGAAGGGCTTTCTGGGAAGCTGGACCCCCTCTTTCTCCTATGTGCAGAAATGTGGTCTGGGAAATTTGAGGGGAAGAAGTGTTGAAGCAAGAGGGGCTGATGAAAATGCTAAGTCATGATATGAAAAAGCCTATGATATAGGGATGAGACATAAAGGAGTCTGTAGGCTGCAGAGGAGCTGGAAAGGATGGGGAAGAGGCAGAAGAGGGTTATCATTGAGAATGATTGAGAAAGGCCAAAAGAAAACACACAATCTAGCTGATCTTTTATTTGTCCTTAGCTGTCACTTTAATAAATCTTTGAATAATTAACCTTGATCCAACCCATGTCTTTGACCATTAATGTTAAAATTGGCCTAGCTAAGTCATTGATTGTAGTTTTAGATAGTGTCGATTGTAGTCTTAGACACCATCAGACTAATCAGGAAAAAAAATTATTAAAAAAAAAAGCCTCAAATGACAACCAGCTCAAGGCAGAGCAACTTTGGGTGATCTGCATCTCACCAGTAGCTCACCAGCTGACAGACAGACCCCAAAACTGCCTTAAGTGTGAGTATCTAATGGTGGCCCAGCATAGCTTTTCTGCTCCTTGAGCTGCACTAAATGTATCATTTGACCTCTGGGGCTCTGCCCCACAAATCAGGAGTGCATTGCCTTCAGGCAGTTGTAGCAGTTCTCTCCTCTCCGTCCTTCCCTCTGACATTCCCCATTTGTCCCAAACATGTCTCAGATGCTTATGAAGCAGCTGCTGAACTTCCACAGATTGCAGCCTGGGGTTTCACCGAAAACCCACCTTCGTATTTCTCCCTTTATACACGTGGGCATGAGCTACCACTGCACAGCCTGTGCTTTATGAACAGCAGTCTCAAGTCAAGTTGTCCCATTCATGATCACAGGGGCCTTAGGTGATCCCGAACTGGAATATAGCTGGAAGTTTGCACTCGTACTGGTACTTGCAGCATTGCATCTTCCTGGTTATCGCAAAACCTCTTCTTCTATCCATGAGAAGTTTTTTCATTTATATGCTAATAGAGCTTTTGCCCAAGGGTGTTTTGCAGCTTCGCATTTCGACAGGATGAATCACGTGTTAACAACACATCCCAGTTCCTCAATGTCAGGTTCCCTCAGCATCAGTAACTTTGGAAACAAGTGATTAAGAAGGATATACTGATTACTCAGGGTGGGATTCACCCCACCTACCTTCAGCCATTCAGAACTTAGGTGTCAAGTATGACCTGGACATTTAGGCTTCTCCAAAAGAATCCAATATAGAGGAGATTAGTCACTACCTGCAGTTGGCACGTTTGCTTTTTCCTCCACAGGGAACACGGGCAACTGGCTTTGACTAGAAATCTAACTTTCAGATGACTTAATTTAGGTGAGGTTGAGCCTATCCTAAGCGCATGCTTTGTGAAAAGGCCATGTTTGCCTCAAAAGAAATAGCGCTTTAGTGAAAAGCAATTTGAACTTTGAACTAATTTAGGAAATTCCATACCAGCTTTGAGTCAAAGGCACCTTTGGCTGCCTCAGACTTGAGCTTAAAGAACAGGTATTTCATATCAGGAAGGCTTGAGTCAGGAAAGAAGAGCTAGTTGTTAGGCAACAAGCAACTCTTAGTCACTGTCCTAAGGGATGCTGGAGGCTTCTTCCCCCCCCTCGTTCATTTCCTTTTGTTTTAAAACCAAAGGTGCAATATGACACACATAAATGAAAACTGGCTCTCGTGCAAAAACCTCACACCCATTAGCTTCCATACATTGCAGAAACAAGACCTGAAGCTGATAAGCTTTGTGGGGCACAATTACAAAGAAATTGTAGCTAACATTCTCATTCTTCTGTTGTGGTATCGCACCTCTCCTAGGCACTTCAATCAAGGATACAGATAGGCTGTAGCAGAAGAAATAGAAAATGTGTGTGCTTTTGTGTGTGCAGTTACTTTTCTCTAAACTATATCTAGTCACCATTTTTACAGAAAAAAAAAGGGCAGATTCTAAAAAATTTTTTACCAAAGCGCAAGTGCTCATACTAAGTAAAGCATCAGCCAAAGTGTGGGAGAGGCTTGTGACTATCCTTTGCCTATTGCTGTAGTTTATCTAATTCTGGTTTCAATTAAGCAGTTCCTGTTCCATCAAAAAGTTTCAATATGGCAAAGGGGAGAAAGGAAGTTCACAGAAAACCTTTCTTTTGCACAATGTGATAAAATAAACATGGTTACGTAATTTAAAAAAAAAAAAAAAGTAGGCATAAAATTAAACCTAAGAAATCAAACTTTTGCAAGGATGGAGTACTGCAGGTAAGATGATCAAACTGTCTTAACTTGTTCTCCTTGTAACACCAGCTTTCTATATTGATTCTTCTGTGCATGTAAGAGAAGCATGTAATGAGACTGCTGGAAGTGATTGGGTTTGTGTCTAGTTTCTGTCACTCAAGCTCCTTGTACAATACTCATTGCCACAGTCAGAGTGGCTGTGATTTCATACTTATGCAGGTCTCCAATAGGAAGCATCATGCTTTGTCATCCTATTAATCTCAAGTCCTTTCATAACCACTACTTTTAATCATTTGGGAGGACTTTCAATACAAATGTATGTATGCCTAATAATGCTTGCGTAAAGTATTAGAAAATTTAATCACTGAGCTTCCTAGAGGTGTGTTGAACACATGCAGA
This sequence comes from Burhinus bistriatus, assembly GCA_013397275.1. Classification (NCBI taxonomy): domain Eukaryota; kingdom Metazoa; phylum Chordata; class Aves; order Charadriiformes; family Burhinidae; genus Burhinus; species Burhinus bistriatus. The sequence continues at coordinate 256,677 of VYXH01008561.1, forward strand.
TCCTCATTAGACAAAGAAACCCCAGAAAATGTACAGGATCAGTCCTTTAAATACCAATAATCTGCTAGTAATGCCCAGCCAGCGGGTGATTTGAATAAAATTGCTCAGAAATCTGAGGTTTTTGCATCAGAAAATGACAGTTCTGAACTGGGGAAAACAAAAGTGAAGAATTAAAATCTCCTAAAATCTGAAAATATTTTGTTTAAATGTTTCATGATTTTTTAAGGTGAAATATTTGAATCTCATTTAAATTTGTTAAGATTCATACTATATTAAATGTAAAGCCCAGAATAAATGACACATTTCAAATGGAAAAGTGCTAATTTGTGTTTTAGGGAGCACAGAAATGTTACTTATCAAATTTCTCCCTTCTTTCATTTCTTTTGAAGTAGAACACTACAATAAAAACAAACACATATGCACAAATCATGATCCAACAGCACTTTCCAGGGAAAAATATTCCTTCAGAAGAATTCTTAATATCTTCATACATAAATATCTTCCTTCTAATTAGTATCCCCATCTTTTTTAAATATTTTTATTATGGAGGCAATAATGCATGGAATTCAGGGTCTTTGCATGGAGACAATAGGTAGATGTGGCTATTAGGTTATTATCATCATCGCTTTTAGATTATCGCTGCAAGGTTACCTCTCATAGGCCATCTCTATCAGATCATCAATCAGGTTATCGCTATTATTACTCTTCTACAAGCCCTCAGGTGGGAACAATTTGGTCTCTCAGCACGCTCTGCTCAGTCACAAGACCTGCAGATACGAACGTTCACACCTTACAACACGTGCTCTTTGGACAGGTAAAGTGGGTGGGAAATTTTCCTGTTTCAGAAATCGTGGAGGGGTGGAGCTCTGACTCAATGTAATAAAACACCTGTTCAGCAACTTCTGAGACTCTTCAAGGCTGTAAATATGTTTCAGGATGCACTGGCAACTGTGGAGCCTAATACCCAGGTGTCATTCGCAGCACCTGCTTTTAATGCAGCAGCGATCTCAATGGCATCAACTTCTGCCTTCCCTCAGGTAAGTGGAAAACAGAACAAGCCTGGCAGGAGTCTCCAAGTATTTGATACAGATTTGTCCCCAGACTATGAAGGGGTCAAGTCCAATCTTACCTGTAGGACATAGATCTCCAAGAAAATAAGATTGTCCTTCCTTGGCTATGTGCAGCTATGAGGACCTGGAGTCAATATCTTTCCATATAGCAGAGAAACAGCTGCCACTTTCTTGGCACGTTCATTTTATCCACCACAAACAATGAAGAGGTGCAAATTGTCTGTTCCACGTTGCAATTCCACATTGAGGACTTGAAATAAGTAGAAAAATTGGTCTTTACTCTCTTTTTCATCCTTTGTTCTCCCTCCATCAACAGCATTCAGGCAGCAAATCAAGCTCCTTGGAAAATGAAGAAAGAAAATGGATGATGCACTACGTAGCCACACACAACGTTGATGCTAAGGTACCAACTTCAGCAAACTAAAAATAGGTGGGACTAAACTGATACTTTTTGAGAAGGGTAAGATCTGGTTTTTTTTCCAAATTTGGTTATTAAAGATTTACATGCTTATTTAGAAATAGGAACATTTCATGAAAGACAATTTTCTTTAGATCAAACAACTGCATTCCATTATTTTTTTATTCCATTCCTTTATCTATTTACACAAAGTGTGTTATTTTAATGGTTTTATTCCTTAGAGAAATTCTTTCGGGCAAATGTTCTCAATTTACTGTTAAAATGGGACTGACTTTGGCCTTTTCTAATGCTACCTATCCCTATTGACTTTAAAGGAGTTTTAGCCCAGCATGAATGCCAGTGTTGGAAAGTCAGAGCATGGCTGTTGGCGATCCTTTGGATTTTGGTTGTTAATGCCAGTTTCCAGAATAAATGCCCACTTTGATCACTGTGCAACTCATCACAACAAAAGAACAACCCTAACAATCTTGTGACAGAGCCTGTGACAGAGATATAATTGCATCAAACACGTACCAGCTGTACCAGTGATGATTTTTGTCTCCAGTCTGGGTTAGCTTGCAGCTGACTGTACTTTGTGTCAAGCTGCCTCAAAGTAAAAGCGGGTGTCTCTGAACAAAAAGCTAACTTACTTTTGATGGTCTCTTAAATGGCATGTGATTCAAGCGTCTGTAGCTCATAGGAAACCTGTATGTTCAATTTCTTCTTTGTGCAACCAGACTTCCAAATCAATAGAAAATGACAAACATCATTTTGCTTATGTATGCCTCGGCCTTATCAAACTGATTGATCAAACTGATTTCTTGTGAGTAGCATTTTGGCAGCTTCTACAGATGGAAATTAGTGTACAAAAAGGGTGACAAACTACCAGTGGGGTGTGAAACTTGATGTAAATGGCAAAGTAACATAACCAAAACTGACACGGCATTAGGTGTTCATAATTTGCTCTGTGCATGCGTGTGCTAAAGCTCAGCAAGGGAATGTACTAAAGCAGGAAAAGCAACTATCGGGGAGTGCAACGACCGAATCTCCGTAGCATTTTTGTCATGATTTACTGTATTTATACTGAAGTTGTGTTTTGGTTTAGAATATCCACAGCTAAAAGTATCCAACCCTTCTTTACCACTAAGGTAGTTACATGCATATAAAGACTGTTAGAATCCAGAACATGTTTTTGAATGCATGTAAAGTAACATTAAAAAAATCCTATGGCCATAAACCCCTGCATATAGGGCCTATGGTACCCTTTCCACAGCTTTAATACATTGTTCTTGTCATAATTTCTCCGTATCAAGTGAACCTCCAAAAGTTCTCTTTGCTATCCACAAGTGTTTAACAACCAAGACATTCTCAGACACTCTTAATTTGCCTGCTGGCATTTGAATGTGTCTTCTCTCCTCTGTAATAAAGCTTGGCAGAAAACTGGCATTAAAGGCGCAGCCTTGTGCAAGCTGGAAAATTTCTGCCTCTCACTGGCATTGGGTTTCCTGGGCAACTTTCAGCAATTCCCTTGATTTTTGCAAGCCACAGCTTGCCACTGGCAACAGGAGGATGATCATTTGTAGGGAGGTGTTATAAAGGATAACGTGTTTATAGCAGATCTCGAGTCCCAGAACAAGTAAATGGGTGCAAATCTTTCCTTAATGCTAGTGCTCAAATATGTGCCCAAGTACTTGCTTCAGTTTGAGAGGACTTTGCGTCGCTGTGTGGTAAACTGAATCGTTACTGGATTGGATTTAGAAAAACATGGCCAAGGGCTGCACATGGAATTTAGCTGTTGCTGCATACCTACAGTGCAAAGCCAAATATGCCCCACTGCTAGATTTTCAGGAAAATGTAACAACCTTGTGAAACCTCCTTCATATTTTCAGATGAATAGGAGCATCAGGAGTGCATATCTTTAGCTGTTTCAGGGAGTCCTGAGTTGACAGTTTGCCTTCTAGCACCTTACACATGAATACAGGAAAGATGAAACATACTAAAGGAAGATCATAAATAGTTGTGAGTAACGTAGCCCATAATTACAGTAAATCTAGAAAATTTATCACTGGATATTATGTGTTAGTGCATTGTCTTACACAGTATAATTTGTTATTTCCAAAAATGAAAAAAACAACAGCTTAACAAAATAGTTGTTGGCTCAGCATCTGTGAATGCACTGAAAACTTATATATAGTAATGCCAAGAGGAAGAATGTAGGAAGCACAATCTCACCTCCAGATGAGAAATATTAGCATAGGGTGGGGAAGCTCACCAAAGTATTCTGCTGGACATGAAATCAGAAACCAGAGAAGAACTAGGAGAATTTTAATTAGTTTTTTACCTTATGTAAGTGATATACATAAAGTGATGCACATTGCTTAATTATTTGCCACAAAACTAGAAAAAACCATGACATTTCCAAGGGCCCTGTCATCCTTCCCTCTTAAAAAAGTTATTTGTGATTGAGGTGTGTCATGCAAGGTTACATTTTGCAGGGGGAACAATGAGCCTTTAAGGAAGGTTGCTCGGTCTGACCATCACTGTCATTGCAGGGATAAGTTCAGAGGTTCAGGGTGCAGAGATTTATCTTTGTTAGAGGGGACTGCAAGAGGATTTGTTCATCTGTGTACTGTGGATTCTCAAATTTGGTAATTTTTTATTCTAGATATCAGGAATTGCTCCTGGCTTAATAAGGAATGCAAATTTTGTGCTGAAAATGGCTATTTATGATAATTAGTTACTCATGGATAGTTGATTACATTACCAACTCCCTGAACTACACATTTTTTTAATGTAACAAAAATGATAATCACTAGCAGCAACACACTTGCTTTTTAGTTTATTAGCATTGTTCAATGTATTATTGCAATGAAATGGTGACTAGAGGAAAAGAGGATTAGTTGCATGATTTCCATTGATGGCACCATGGACCTGAGCTTCAGTTATAAGGTGTTATTTTCCTCCTTGAATTTTCTGGAGTAGTTTTCAAGTCTGGCATTTGGCCAGCAGAAAAGTTTTATATGGAGTAATTTTTCATTAACTGCTTTCTCTAAGGGCGGTAAGTCTCCTTTTCATTTGTCTCAGAGATTTGCTTTATCGTTAATAGTTCACTTAATAGTTAGCATTTGTCTTCAAAGGCATGGGTGTCTAAAGTTATGATGAGGATGATGATCACTGAAGATTGCTCCTTCTTTGATGCCCTAAGGAAGGGAAGGAAACATGTTCTAGAACAGATGGTTTTTTTCTGAAGCAGTTTGATTTGGCTGATAGAGCCATCACAGTGTTATATTGAGAGAAAGAAAGAGGTGTTTACAGTAGAGACTGGTTCTGAGTGCTGTAAAAACCCTTTTCTAACTGGTAAAAATGCTGAGAATATGGAGATAAAACTATTATTTTCATTATTCCTTCGAATTTAAAGTAATCATTGTTCTTGGGGGCAGCCTAATACCAGAAGGGATTTTGCTAATAAACCCTGCTGACCCAATGAATAGATCCAGGGTGCGAGGCTCAGGCTGATGGAAGCTCAGCCATGACTTTAACTGGCTGCACGTTCTCTGCCACCAAACACACTTACTGAGAGCACCTCCCACGTTCATATCACTAGCTCTTTCCTCTGTTGTTAATTCCTCAAGTCTCTTTCTGTTCTCTTCCTTGTGGTCTCTCTTCCATGACTGTATGCTGGGTGTGCTCTGGCTGACATAGCCTGTACCTTGCTGTCTCACAGGACCCAGATTTCTTGGGCAATACAGTGAGATTTTCTGTGATGGGGGCTACCTGCCTCCTGCTACACAGTGTTTTCATACACAGCTCATTGGCTTTTCTCTTACAGAGCCCCTACTCAGAGCTCTCCTCCTGGAGGTGAGAAATAATTCTTGTTTCTCTTTCAATCAAATTTCTAATCTGTACATTGTGGCTGATGTGTACTCTGCCCTATTGATCCCATGGCAAGCTCTTCAAATTTAAACAAACTCTTGCTCTTTGCACCGAGCTGACTTCCAGTGACACCAAATATTCCCATCCACTTTCTCACCATGATTCCACATGAAATTAGGTGTTTGAACCCCTGCATAATCTTTGACACTATCTAATCTGTGCAGTATCTTACCCAATGTTTCCATGAAGAACAGTATGTTCTATTGTTTTGGTCGGGTTTTTTTCCTTCTTAATATAGCTCTCCCATAGTCTAAGTCTCTTATCAGTTTGTATTCATTTGCATGCAAAACATGAGGTTCTTGTGATGCATTGTTCACATAACCTCTATCTTAGTCTGCTGCGATAGCACTCAGGAACCAGCACACAACCGGTGCTTGGTGTCAACACGTCTTTGCAGAAACCACGCTTGTTTCTGTTTCTGTCATTCTACTTCTTAAAAAGTCATGGTAGTTCATACACATCTCTGACAATCTTCAAAAACACTTGTTCCAAAATGCTGACTGAGGGATTGGTGACTTTAAAGAAGGCTAAGAGAGCACCAATACTAAATGCAATTCCTTTAATTCTTTCCTTTATTTCTCCTGAAATATATTTGCTGAAGTTTTTACGTATTTCTCCAATTTGAGTACTATTTTTGAGAAAGGTATAGAAAAAATGGACAACGAGTATTTGTTCTTTAAGAACAAACCAGGTTGAGGTAAGAAGATAGAGTTATTCCTTCCTGATGAAAAGGTCTAACAATAATAGTTGAAACAACAGTGTGGAGTTGGCTCAGCCCGAATTCTAATAATGCTGAGATCTTACACCCCCTGTTTGGAACAAATAGTCCTATAAAATATCCTATGCCCTACATATGACTTTAAGCAATAGTGATTAATTTCCTATTTAGTTTTGGAACGCACCCACCCAGAAGCCAATATCTTCTACTCCTTGTAGCCTGATAAAGAGAATGCACTTGTTCAGCACTTAATAGCCCTTTTGTTGTTTTGGGTGTGCTGCTTCTGTACCTCACAGCAAAAAGTATTAACATTTTAACTAGTCAACTTATTGAAAACATTCTGACATTACGATTCCTGGTTATAAGCTTGAGCCCACAGGCAAAGCTTTATGGCTATTTTAGGCACTGGTTAACTTTTCTTTAATACGGCTTTAAATTATCCAGCATTTTCTCAAAAATTAATTCTTGCCATTTCACTGGATAATTTCATAGCTTGAGAATTACTGCAATTTTTTTGCAAATTCCTTTTATGACATTCATGTCTTTCATCTTCATAGGGTCGGAAATTATTTAGGAGGTCAAGCTAAATTTTATCATGATGAATGCCCCGTGGTCCAACGCCTTACAGACTTCAGCTGACGTACTGTCTTGTCTCACTGATTTCTTGTACTTGACCTTTCTAGCAGTCTTTGACTTTTGTCACAGTAGCAGCATCTGTGAACGTGCTCTCTCTTATTTCACTCGAGAGTTTCTTCCTATTATTTTAATTGAAGTTTCTCAGAAAATAGGTAACATCTCCTAATTATTTCATCATCTTCCATCAGCACTCCTCCATTCTCACTTTAGATAATCCTTTCAAACTTTTGGTCATTAACTTTTACAACAGCTTCTCACAACAGCTTCTTACTTTGGCTGCCTGTTGTTGTTTTGTGAGGTGACTTGACTAAGAATTACTGATCTATTTGCCTTCTGCTCTTAACACAACTCCTCCTTGAGTTCTTCCTGAATATCAGTGGCTACCATCAGGCCTCCACGTCACTGAAGTGGCCACCTATTGCTTTACCCTGATACATACTGTGCCTTTGGTATTATTTGTCTGAGTATCTTTTCTGAAAATCTACAAGTGTCATCATAATTAGTTTGGTAACTTTATAACTTCCACAGACCCTTGCTATTAGAACTGCAAACTAACACTTCCCTATTTCCAAATCTACCTCATTTTAATGCTATAACAGTTTGGTTTTATTGATACTTTACTCAGAATTCCCTCAGGATTTGACAGACTTCAAAAGAGTATGTTCTTTCCTGTGCAGACCCTTGTCCTCTGGAATTCACTGCAGTCTTACTGTGTTACCCCAACTATCTAACGACACCGGTTCCTATTATAATCATGCATCAGCTCAGGAAATAGTATTCAATATACTCTAAAATTTCCGGAATTCCTCCTTTTCTTCTGCTTCTGTTCCTAAACTATGATACAAGGGGGCACCGCCAGTGCTGATTTGCCCTTTTCATTCAGTCTGTTGTGTACAAGCATGGTGCAATTGTCTTTCCTTTCTATGAACTTCAGCTATTTCAACAAATTTTCCGTAACTGTTCCCACAGTCAGGGACTCCAGACAGCCATCTGTGCTGCAGCCATAGTAAGCTCTGCCCATTTTCCACATCTTTCTGCTGATACCCTAGTTGCTTTAGCTGCTGCTTACGGACGTGTTCTCTGAAGATGTAAAATCCCTAAAGCACATGTAATTGGCACAACTTTTACAGACCCATTTGCTCAGGCCTGGCATCTTCAACAAGGAATTGGAGATAGCCGCCTTTGAGATGGATTGTCATCAAAACCGTGTACTTTGTTATACTACTCCACATCTATCGATCAGACAACCACATTTGGTAAGGAAAAATCCTTTTCCCACAAAGCAAGCTAGGAGCGTTTGTCCAAAGCTGTGTATTACCCTGGTGGCCTGAGGCATTCCCTAAGGTGTTAATATTAATCCTTAGACACCTCTCCATCATGAAAATGATTCTTTTAAAAACATGTGAGAAAACCTAAAAAGATCCCTCTTCTTTTGCAAGTAAAATTGGAGCATTTCTGATCTGTGATTCACTGAATTTTGTGTTGTCATATTGGATGCTGATGACCACATGTATGATTTAATGTAGCTGGCTAACTGAACTTTCTCAGCTTATTTACCTCCTGTCTCTACTTTCCTATTCACCCTCTCCTTCCACGTTTTCTGTTTGTATGCTTAGGTGACTGCAGACTTCAGGGGCTGACAAAGTTTGTGGAGAAAGTCCATTTTGTTGCCTATTGTATTTTTGCTGTGATGCCAACTGGAAGAGATGGCTTCAGCAGAACCTGGGTTCCTTTCAGTGTTTGGTTGCCGTTACTATAAATACACATATCCCAAACTTTAAAGCACATCTTCTTTGTTATTTTTTTCAGCAGGAAGAAATATCACCTTACTCCCTGCTCACTGTAAGAATCATAAAGTTGAGAAATGCTCATCAGGCAGATTTTTGTAAGTACCAGATTTTCTTACTGACATTGTACAGTTCTAAAATTACTGGATCAGGCCCTGCTGTGGCTGGTAGCACAACTCGCCAGTACATAAATGCAAAACACAGAAACCACACCAGCTAAGAAATCACAATCACAGCCAATTTTCTGCCACAGAATATCTATTTAGAATTTCAGAGGTTTCTTGTTGTTTGGGGGTTTTTTTGAGAATTCAGCAATAGGTCAATGCCAGGTAGGGTATTGACTAAATATTTAGGATTTTCATCAGTCAGCAAAGCACAGGCAAGTTGGCTATTTCAGAGGTGTGCAAATATCCTAACACTAGTTTTAATACCCAGCTGTTTATATCCTGTGTCTATAACAAATACATAGAATACAGGGCTGAACTTTTTACACAGCAGTCACTCTTAATTCTTTGCTCTAAAGAGCCCTGCCACAACTCAGAAGTTCAGTGAGGTGTATAGTGTACATGTTCTGAGCAGACACGTTGTTATGGATGTTTCTGACTCTTTCCTGCCACTGAAAGATGTATAACAGAAAACTTTCGGGGACTGTAGTATATGGTATGTTACAGCTTACGTGCAAAGCGTTCTGAAAACGTGTGGTATTTGTCCAGCCCTTACCTGGTGCTCCACTTCCACAGAGGTTTTTCTCTGCAGAATTTTCTCCTGCCATTCCTACATGTGCCTCAGGAACTTGGCAGGTCAGTAATAACTACAGTTTTGCATATCCCTTTACCATACTATCCTTCCTCCTTTTGCTGCACATTTTCTTTCCTTTTTGTGAGATTGTGCTGAAGTTCACTAACATCACAGCCTCTCCACTGCCCAGCATTTCACATAAGATGTTACCTCACTCCTCTGTCTTCCCACTTTTTAATATTTTTAGTACAGGTAGAGGATCCATCAAAGTGAAAAGTTGTTTACTATTGCTGTTTGCACAGACCAAGAGTCAATTCTTTAGCTAGTTGTCAGAGGAAATGACTGTATATCGTATGTCAAGGACTCTCAGATTGTCTTGATACACTCCCTGAACTTAGAAACTCAGACAATATCTATGACAGGCACAACTTTTCCAAAGAAATAAGATGAGGCGCCCTGTGCTGCTAATAAACCAGCAGATCTGCTCCAGATTACTTTGGCCTGGAAACCTTAACAGGTTTTGCTTCAGAAGACTATTTTAGACTAGACTCCTCACTAGCAGACAGGCAGGTCTAAAGGTCAATCTTTCCGTAAGATAATAAGTCATCAAACAGACTTTGAGGAAAGCTAAAGACATGGCAGGATGCCTTCTTGTTTTCTCCAAGTGAGCACTAATTGACTTCCACTGGATAATTCAGAGACAGCGATATTTTCACCCCAAACACTACCATTTGTTTTTATCTTCATCTTCTGATGGAACAACGTTCTACAAGGAAAATTTCTCACCCCCTCTTTGTATTTCACTCGCTTTGGTGTTTCAAGAACATGGACGTTACCATTGCCGATTTTCCAGATTACAAATGGAGAGAAATGTTTAGTTCACGTGTATGTAACACTGGGTTGCAGAGAACAGAAGAAATATAGGATAGCGAAGAATGTCAAATTAATTTCTATTCTTTTTCACAGTTATGAAACACTGCACATACGTGCAAGACCTCAGCTTTGTCCTTTGAAGTGCTGATTTAATTTCTTTTATCATCACCTTTGATCTAGAATGGAAATTGAATGACAAGATAAGAACGATGATTCATCGGCTTATGCAAAGGGATTGCACAAAGTAAAATGATGCTGCGTTCTCAGAAAATAGTATTACTGTTATACCTTGTCCTCCATCCTGAGGACAAGGGGATTGCAGAAGAAGTATTGCATAATGAGATGCAGACATTTAGAAAATTCCAATTATCACCAAAATGTATATCTCTGGAGCAGGAATCAAGATGTGTGGGCTCAGTTTTTAGTTCTGCCAACAGACTTGTATAAGTTTAGGCAAGTCATCCAAACACCCTGTGCCTCTGTTGCCCTACCTATAAACCATGGATAACTTAAATATCTTCTCCCACACATTTTCTCTCTCTTGTCTATTTAGTTGATGTGCTCATTTTGAAAGGGGTTGTCTCTTATTATGTGTAGAGGTATGCTAACTTAAGATGTGAGGTAAGGCCTAGAAACAGTGAGAAGTATCTCCAGATTCTTCTGTTAATTACCAGTAAACAAGATTTGGGGACCAGCAGGTAAAGAAAAAGATGTCTTTTTCTCTTTTCTGTTGGTAATTCCCCAGGCAGTCTGTGACTTTGGCTCTGTTTCTTAAGGATGTCATACCATAATGGAGCACTGTAAACCAGCATGTTGTTGAACGAGGAAGATAAACAAATATTAAACAGCAATTTGTTGACTGAGTAGTAGCCTGCCTGTGCTCTCAAAGAAGCTGGAGTCTCCCAGGAAAAATAGTGTGATAGCATGTGATTTAAATACATCAGTACAATGCAAAAAGATACCTTGTAATTTTAAGTGCTTGATTTTGCACTGATACTGTTGTCCTTTTAGCTTAATATTTTGTTTTCAACATTTGAAAGTATTTGAACTATCAAAAAACTATAATATCTACACACACTAACGAAAATTATATTTACCTTGCCTTGCCTCAGCAATATGATCTTTTTCCCTGGAAAATGGATTGTAAGCAGCTGATACAGGTGCTATCTGACTGTGAGATATCGGTGGAAGGCTGACAATTTTTGTGATAACATATTTCAGATTTCCCTAGATTTTCATCTTCCAAGTATCAAATCTGGGAACAAGCCACCTTTCCAACTCAATGCAGCAGCTTCTATGACTTGCTTTTTCTGCCCGCATGCTGGCTTCCCATCTTTCTAAGCACGCAGTTATCTGCTTGCTCAAGTTTCTGTTCACCTTCACTTCACCACAACCAGCTTCATTTCCCTGATTTTTCTCTCAGTTCGTGGCAAGCACAGGCACACCAGATCCTTTGGCCATTAGAGATTTTATGTTTTTACTTGACTTGCGAGATCCTGGCTTCAGAGAACGCTGCTTTCTATATACTTCCACTGATAGTCCTTACTATTGTGTGCACCCAGCTTGATCCTGTGTGTTTTTTAAACACGCACCTCAAGATCTGTGGGATGTTTGTTTTGCAAGCCTGGGATGGGGTCCCAGCTTATCCTGAAATCTGATGTTACACCTTTGCCTGTAGACAACACATGCTGGTGGAGCTTGGCAATGATTGCATCTGTTTTCACACAAAGAAAACAATTAAAACAAAAAGAAAGCACCCCGCTCCTCCTCAATGGATTAATTAGCCCTTTTCATATACCTACAGTAGCTCCATTACTTTTGCAGGCTCCTCTATACTTAGGTAATATTCAACTCCAACATTTGCTTCATACTTCATACAACTGGTTTCTATCCTATCTTGTCATGCAAATGCTCTTGACAGACCTGAGCTAATTAGTTTTCACTGTATTTCTAACTGACCTTTATGCCAATTTGTAATCATGGGTCAGAGTCAAACACATATTTCTGGCACTCCCTGATCTCACTGTTGGCACTAGAGAGGCGGGCGCCCAGATAAGATCACTTACACTCATCCTGCTGCCCCACACGTGCTGAGTGCCATCACCAGGCTCAAATGCTTGTACTTCAGTTCGGCTGGGGAGGTGGTGGGCATGCTAGAAAGGAAGCAATTCTGGTGAAGATTATGGGACTTTTACAGTCTGGCACCTGCTTTGCAAGTGGTATTCTCCTCCTCAGTCCGAGACTGCAGACAGCCTGGGGTAGAAGAATGACTTTTTTGGTCATTTGTTCCTCAGCTGGAGGTTACTGCCAGAAGCTTTTACAAAAGCTCATGACTCTTAATGGTGTTACTTCCCCACATGTAGGAGGAATATCTGGCCAGGATGAGGTGGCAGGGGAAACGGTATATTAGCTCCTTTCCTCGCTGCTAACACCCCTTCCAGTGACTCTGTTTCGCAAAAGGATGAGAAAAGAGCCAGGCAATGGGAGAGGAGGACCATGGTGGCACAGGCTCTCCAACACCTTCCAGCTGCTCACCTCAAACAAATGAGTTACTGAGTGACCACACAAAGCTGCACCAAGCTTCCAGCCTGGCCCACTTTTGCCATCATTAGTGTTTACTTGCTGGTTTACAGCAGCCCCTAAAGCTCACAGCTGGAGCTGACCCCCTTACCCCACCCCTGTGGACAAACAATCAGTGAGGGGATCTGCCTCATCTGGCACGAGGGGAATTGCCCTGAGGTACCATGAGTGGAAGCAGACCTCTCCCAGGTCCTCGGGCAACACCGGTGACACCACCCTGCAGCGATGTGGCCCTCCCTGCTACGATTTAGCATAACGTGAAGGAGCGAAACTCTCTCAGACTCCACTGGATCTCACATAGCCCTGAAGACCTGAGTAAAGGGCTCTCTGTGACAGGCTGCTCTCCGAAAACATGGCAGCCTCTGTGGGTACCAGCTGATACTACATACCGAGAGCTGACCTTTGCTGCTGGAGGGCATCTTCGGGCCTATTAACGCAGCAGGGGTGAAGAGGGGGGGTGTGAGGTCTGGCTTGACCTACCCAGCCTCACCATTGCTGGGTGTTTGCAACACTCTGCCTGAACTGCAAAGGCGAATTTGAGCTGCGTGTCCCAGTAAGAAATTGCTTGGAGTGAGTTTCAGGCTGACAGGTGATTTCTTCCCAGAGACAGAAACTTCTCTGCTGGGCGTTGTCCTGCCAGTTCAAGAGGCTGTGGGTAGGGACATCCCTGTGATGCAGCTGTTAGAGCTGAGGTAGGACAAGGTGAAATCTTGGGCGGGGGGTGGGAGATTGAAATGTGACTGTGCTTATCAGATATATTTTCGAACTGTAGAAATCAAGTGCATGTAGAAACTGTCTCAGCTGTGGAAGGAAACCTGTTGGTCTTAGCTGGGAGGTCAGAACAATCACCTTCCTCCCTTTACCCTTCCTTTTGTTTTCAGATCTTCCTTTCATTTTTCATCTTTGGATGAAAAGAGACCTTGCATATTTATAAAAGAGGAGCTTAGAGCCTTTCTCCTCTCCCAGCTTATGAAATTATTTTGTTGAAGTTCTTTTATCCATTTGGAAGAAATTAGTCAGTTCTGGGGTGATACATCTGGGGTCTGCAAATCAGGCTTGTTCTCCAAAGACATCAGGGGTTACTTTTGCTATGGAAAATAAATCCAAGTAAATTAGGGAGAATACACCTAGTGCAGGTCATACTCATGTTCCTGCCCCAAGAATGCAAGCAGTGCCATTGGCGCAGGAGGTAGAGGTGACCCAAGGTACGAAAGCTTTGCTCTGTGGCTGCAGCAGGTACTGCAACCACTGAGTCTGTGCTCCGGGGAGTAAATCCTACTTTGCCACTCGACTTAAATGGCTGGACCTGGTGGAGGGCTCATTCACACAGGACTCTGTCCATTCCTGGTAAAGGACATCACTGATTAAGCACAGTAGATCTATGAGCCTTTGTTATTTCCACAAGGAAGCTACAGAGAGTAGTATTACACTTACAGATGAGTGTAGCATCTGGATAATTTAGAGGACAGACAGAGTTCCATTCAAATCAGCTCTCAGATAGACAGCAGTTGGAGGTAACTTCTTAATATTGTTTGCATCATACTACGCTGCTGAGGGAAAATTTCCCCAGAAACCATGTCCAATGATTGAGAAATGGGAGCGGCTCTCCTCCTCCTTTTAGGTGAACTGTAGTAAACTCGGATTCAAGGGGAACCTGTCTGTGCAGGTGGAGAAGAACTCACTAGGAGAAAATTATTTCTTCTTTTTGGCATTATGAAATGCACTAACAGGACAGATGGGATTTTATAGTTTACATTCATTGTTCTTATGAGATTAGTTTTTCTTATATGCTTCGGGTTTCAGTGCTGTAATTTTCTTCTTACTTGTGATGGAGATGAATGATTTTAGCACGTGATGGTTCATTTCAGGAACATGTCACAGGACTGTACTCTCACAGAGAGCTGCTGGCTGCAGTTCTGAACTTCTTGGTTCAGTCTTGAATTTTTAGCCCATCTTTAGCTTGAAAACAGAGATGAGAAATAGTGCCACCAACACACAAATGCAATTGAATCAGAAGTTAAAAACTGGGAAAGGATACCAGGGTCACTTAGTGCTGAATTCCAAAAAGACTGTGAGTTCACATGTCTCAGCATCCGCATGGGGTGACATTATGTCATCAGGTAATGAAGTTGCAACACGTGCATGAAAGTAAGGGCCTGGCATGGCGTGAAACTGTTAATGATGCCCAGCAATTGCATTAAATCTAGAGCATGTAAAAAAACGTGCAAATATAATTTTTTGTATTAGCTCCCAGGTAGCAATGAATAAACTGGAAGATTTTCAGTACACTTTTTTTTCAGGGATAAGAGGGAGCAAAAAAAGCTGGTTAGTCATTTCAAGTGCTCCTATGTAATGATAGTATTGTAGTCTCTATAGTATTAAGCAGACATCTGACTATCCTGTCATTTTTCATTTGTCCCACTGTTTGCCTTACAGTTCAGCCTCACTTCAAGTGAACTGCCACTTCTACATAAATACATAAGCTCAGTTAGAGTCACAGCACAGGGAATAGCCGATACTGTCTGTACAATTCAAGGGAGATACAGAAAATCACAGGAATTCTGTGGAAACAATGTCCTCTCCCCATCAGTAGGGAATGTAGATGAATTGTGGCAAAACCACATATGGCATAGTTCCCTTTCTCCATGGGAAAGGATGTGCTTTGTCCTACTGGTTTCATCTCACCTCCTCTTCAAGGTCAAATTTGTACTCAGTAGTTACTAACAATTATATGTAATTTGTCTGTGACCAACTAGCCTTGATATTACAGAATCACACAGAGTGGCTGAGGTGTGAAAGCACCTGTGGCGATCACCTAGTCCAGTCCCCGGCTCAAAAGCAGGGTTAGCTACAGCAGGTTGCTCAGAGACATGTCCAGTCAGGTTTTGAACATCTCCAAGGACAGAGACTTCACCACTTCTCTGGGCAACCTGTGCCAGTGTTTGACCAGCCTCATGGTAAAAAAAAAGGTTTTCCTTATGTTTAAATGGGATTTTCTGTATTTTGGTTTGTGTCCTTTGCCTCTTAACCTTTCACTGGGCACCACTGAGAAGAGTCTGACTCTGACTTCTTTATTTCCCTCCCTCTCCTCCACCCAAATCAGGTATTTACATACATTGATAAGATCCTCCTGAGCCTTCTCTGCTCCAGGCTGAAGAGTCCCAGCTCTCTCAGCCTCTCCCCATATGGCAGATTCTCCAATCACCCCATCTTCTTTGTGGACTTTTGCGAGACTCACTCCAGTACATCTTTACCTGTCTAGTACTGGGGAACCGAGAAATGTGGCCTTGCCAGTGCTGAGTATAGAGGAAGGATCACCATTCACCTGCTGGCAACACTCCTTCTAATGCAGCCCAGGAGACTGGGGGCCTTGTTTGCCACAAGGGCATGTTACTGGCTCATGTTCAACCTGGTGTCCACCAAAATGCACAGGTCGTTCTCTGCAGAGCAGCTTTCCAGATGGTCATCCCCCAGCCTGTCCTGGTTCACAGGTTTATTCCTCTTCACGAGCAGGACTTCACGTTTCCCTTGCTGAAATTCATGAAGCTTATGTTGGCCCAGTTCTCCAGCCTGTCCACATCCCTCTGAATGGCAGTGCAGCCATCTGGTGTGTCAACGACTCCTCCCACTTTTGTACCATCTGCAAAATTGTTGAAGGTGTACTCTGTCCCATCACCCACATTGTTAATAAAGATGTTAAACAGCATTGGCCCCAGTATCAGCCCCTGGGCTACACCACTGTGACTGGCCTCCAGCTGGACTTTGTGCTGCTGATCAAAATCCTCTGAGCCTGGCAGTTCAGCCAGTTTTTAATCCACCTCACTGTCCATTTATCTAGTCTGTACTTCATCAGTTTGACAAAGAATTGTCAATAGCTTATTTTAAGTAAATATTTACGAAAGCAGTGCACATACAGAAAAATAATTTTAGAAAGTAGCCTCATGAAAATGTTTTGTCAAAGAAAACACTCCAGCAAATCAGTAAATTCCAGATAAAATGGTAAGAAAAGACTTTCATAAATGCTGCAGCTGTTCAATCATGCTTGGGTCAGAGTTTTAGCACTGCCAGCTTTCTCAGTTCTATCACGAGTCTTGTTTTATACGCTGTGTGGTTTAAAGCTGGAATTTAAAACAGGACAGAGCATCTCAGTTTTCATTAAGAAGAAAAGAAAAGAAAAGAACTGGTTGTTGCAACTACAGCAAAAATATAGAAATGTGTCCTTCCTATACCCTACAATGACCAGAAACCAAAAAGGAGAGAAATTATGTCTCAGATCAGTTTAACATTTCTGGAGTACATTCCATCTCGGTCACTTTGGCGATTTTGGGGACCCTGGGTTCATGTTTTCAGAATGCTCGAGATTGGCAGTGATAAGTGTGTTAAAGAGAGGAGGGATGGTCCAGACAGCCTGAAGACACGTTTGGTTCTTGGCTTCTTTACAGGCTTCCTATGTGCTCTTGAGAAACTTTATAGATCAGAGCCAGTGATACCACTTATCAGGACAAGTGTCACAGCTCGGCAGGCCGTCAGACAGCACAGCGAGGGGAGGCATTTCAGTTATCAGACAGATCGGTAACCACAGCCCTTGCGCACATTGTAAATTCGAATCTTACGCTGGTAATTGCCAAAGTCAATATATTAGCTGGTCACTTTGATTATGGAAAAATCTGAGATGCTGAAATTTTGCCTGTGGAAATAATTTCAAAGCCAGAAAGGCAACCTACATCCTTCCTGTAGGAAAACTCCCAGCAGTGTCAAGAAATTCCTTCAGATTCAGTGTGAAGAGTTACCTGGGAGCCTCCTTGCCCAACAGGCATCATCCTCGAGGGATGTCCCAGTCACAGGGCCTCTGGATTTCAGGCAACACCTTATATTTAGGCAAAATATCTCAAAGCAATGTATATAATATCCTGAGCAAAGACACTGGGGTGAACTCTCTTTTAACCTTGAGGAACTGACTCAAGACCTGTGCCACACTTACACATAGTAAGTGTTCATCTCTCTGTTGATGAGGTAGCTATCTCTCTTGGCTGCCATGGGACCAGACTTCTCCCCTTCTCCTCTTTTCTCACCAAAGCCTGTGTTTACACAACAGACTGGATCAGCCCATCCAGTTGCCTCTGGAAAAGTTCCTGTCCAAGGTCTGAGAATCTCTTTGGTGTTTGCTTGGTTCATGATCTACAGGAGATGATCCCTTATAGTAGGTGCAGACTCACTTCTTTCATCAACAAGATCCAAATTCTTTCTGCCACTTCAATTTCTGGGAAGAGATGTGGAATAGGAAATAGCTTCTAGGTCTTTCAGGCATCAGCAAACACCAGGAAAAGGCTCCAGCTACATACTGACCTCCTGAAGAAGCAATTGTACTGCTGGTAGGACTCTCCTTTCCTACCCTACCTAAGGAGACAATGCTCTAGGTAGCTGGAATAATTGCTTTTCCATCATGAAGGGTGAATAATCAGGTATGCCAGACACTTATTATCTGAATCAGACTCAAACCTGATTCTTCTAAGATTTCTCACAAGCTAAATTGCCATCAAGACAATTTACGCCCAATCTCTCTCAGGGTCTGAGGCTCACTCTCTGCTGCATCGGTCACAGTTTCTCCTCCTGCCAAATTTGTAGAGAGCTGAAACAATGTTAATAAGAGGCAATATAAGACTCCTGGGTATTCATATTGTTCTATCCACTGGCTAGGACTGTATTTTTTTAAAATGTGTAGGATTGTGCTTAGTTATTTGAATACACCGCTTATTAAAAATAGTGCTATGATGAACCACAAATTCATTTTATCCAGCTGTGTGATTTCTGTCTTCCTGGTTTGATTGATGTATATCAGAAAGAACTGGCCTTCTCTCATCCATGTTCAAGCTATGGAGCATTTCAATGCCTCTACTTTTTGTGTTGTGCTTCCACGGCCAGATATTTTGTGCCTATGTTTCTATAGTAAGCCAATCTGATTGCTACGTGAGCCTCTGGTTGCCAACTGCTTCAGATGAAAAATTCCATACCAAAACCATCAAAAACTGCAGAAATCCCGTGTGGAATGAAACTTTCTACTTCCGGATACAGCGACAAGTCAAGGTACACAAACCAAAATCTCTTTTTTCCATCTCATCTCTATGCAGCTTCTTTCAGTTTAGCCCAAAACAGGATGTCGTGTCTTCTAACGCCTTTCTGAGTTTTCTTAAAATTCCCCCAAGAAGCTGGAGTAAAATAATTTTGGCTTTTGCTGCAATCCAATTCTCTCCTAACACATGGTCATTATTTATACATCAGTAATGTGAGCCTGACCTGCTTGGAGAAGGCTGATGGGACCAATGACAGTAACAACACAGAGAAACAATGACATGAAAATATAAAGCAACACTATAACAGAAAAACACGTCTTTCCCTCAGAGGACATGAAATAATGGCATATCAATGCCAAGAAGCTGCTAAATTCTTGTATGGTTAAGATTTTTACTCAGTTTGCTGCTGATAATTACACTATACTCAAATACCTACGAACAGGTAGCTGAAAGTGGAAAGCCCAAGGACATAGAAAGGCGGTTATTGATAAGAAGTAACTTCTATTGCCCCTGTTGATAAGGGGCAATAAGGACTTCTGGCTATCCATATTCCTTCCTAAAAGACTGCATTTTTGGTGAGAGCTCCTTAAAAGCATAAAAGGTGACCCAAGAGAAATCTCAGTTTGGCCTTAATTGACAAGACTAGAAGCTGTTTCTTATAAGAGAGATTACACGCATTTTCTTACTTTTCCTTGTGACACTTTGTCATCAATACTTTTTTATTTCCTCTCTGTAAAGCAGGCACTGAACCAGGAAGAGCTGCAGAATGTCATACTTCTTGAGTACATGCTAACAAATTGGACATTTTTCATTTCTTTTCCCAGAATATTCTGGAAATTACTGTTTCTGATGATGACATCATTCATGATGACGACCATGCAATTGTGCTTTTTGATGTAGCTAAAATCCCCCTTGGGGAACGAGTGTTTACAGCATTCCCACTAAATTCACAGGTAAAAGCTCGGTCAGAGATTTAGTACATCTTGACATCCATTCTCTCCCCTCTGATTAGAGAGATGTGCTGTTTCTTCTGTCTTTTACCACTAGGAATGGCTTGGAGGTAAAAATGTAACAAAATTTATTATAATCTTGGAAATTGCACGCCACTGACAAAATAGATGGCCTTCTCAAATTCCTGTGGGATTCCTCTGGCACAGATTACGGCCAAATTCCCAAGCCCCAGAGCAGATGCAATTTTAGGGAAGCTTTGCACTTTTAAGAATCTGACATAAAATGACAGAGTTTATCTAATCTTCACAAAGATTATAAAAAGAAAAACAATACAAGGACAGGAAAATGGCCTGTTTCCACAATATTTTACTAAACACTAAGTCTAAGCATATGGTGTTCAGCACATGGAAGGTGGCAGGGAGGAAAGTGTGAAAAATAAAGGTTTACTAGGGAGACTTGCAAGCACCAAACACCCTTCGTTCTGCTAGAACAATTGAAGTTTTCTTTTCGTCGGGGAAGAAAAAGCTGCTTCTGTCCTCTAATGCTGACAATAGCATGAAATAGAGTATTGTTACTTATTAAAGCATAAAGGAAACTGTGCTTGCAAAAATGAAGGTCACTTTGCAAACCTCTGCACATGCTAATTGAGACTTTTTTTTTTTTTTCTTTCCTTTTCAGAGGAGGGAGGAGCTGGAAGTTGAGTTTCTATTGGAGAGCATGTGAGTAAAACCCCATTATTATGGGAGCAGCAGCTTGGAGTGGTGCCTCAGTGCAGGAAACCCAATATCATCTTAATAGCCAGATTCACCCTTTTTCCAAGCTTAATGTGTGCATCAGCAAATCATTGTAAGAAAGGAAAATGCCATGATGTGGAAAATGAGTTCAGAATTTTTAATTCTGTGACTTTATCTTAAAATTTATATATTACTTACACAGTTCAGAGTTGGTTTTCTGAGGCTGGTAAATCCCACTGCAGAAAGGCTATAGATTTTCTGGAGAGGATTCTCTGGGCAGCCCACGGCTGAGGAGAATGTTGCTACCCAATCTGTAACATACCTGTGCTATTGAGGTTGTTACAAGCACTTTCCAGGTGCCTTATTGCAATTGAATCACTTCTGCTATGTAGTTATGTGGCAACTAGTGAAAAGCGAGCAGACCTCTGCAAACAATAGGAAGGAGCAAATAAAAAAAATAAAAAAAAAAAAAAAGAGAAAAAAATCTGTCCTGTTCAGATTATATTATTTATAAAATACATATTATTTGTTCTTGTTTTCTAGCCGGGGTCCTCCTGAAACCATCATCACAAATGGGGCAATAGTGGTAAAGTATTATTTGCTTGGTTCTCTTGTGTTCTTTCCCACATCATTCCTTGCCATAGCTGACTATGACGGCAGTGAGGGAAACATTGCAAGTCTTCGTTCTTTAGTGATACTTTTTCTCTTAGGAGCTTTATCTTTGAGGAGGCCAGCATGACACTAGAGGAGCCTTCAGACTGCTATCGTTTTCCCTTGTTTTGTCTGTATCCATTGAAAATTACAATGTGTTTAGCGTAGCACCATCTTCCCACATGACAATGAAGTTAATTCTCACGTTCACTGGGTCTGGCAGAAGTCTCCAACACCGCTGTCCCCCACATTCAAGCAGGGGCCTGTCCTACAATGACCCTTCCAACATCTGCCAGCACTGGTGGTGAAAAGGCTGGATGAGTAATCTAATTCTCTGTTCCGATCACATCTATCTTAGTGTCGTGAAGTAGCCTGTTTGGAAGTTCACTTGGACAGCAGAATGAAAAAGAAGCATTTTTCAGGTAAGCTTATTAATTCTTTAACTGAATATTAGTGATTTTACCCTCTCTAACAATGCCTAGAAATTGCATCATCCAAATACTACGGCTTTAATTGATCACATCTAAGGTGATTTGTAAAAACTTTGCAGTAGGGAACACCACCCATTCTGCAGCAGGTGTAGGTTCAGGGTTCTGACTTCACGGGGAGCCTTGTGCCAGACTAGAAACAACATCAGATGCTTGTACAGAAGGTATCTAAACCCCAAGATGAGATCCTGAAAATCTCTGCTGTAGTACTGCTAAACCCTGAAGAAGCTTACTTCCTTAGGCGCGATAGTCCATGGCCTTAACTTTCCTCAGGATCTCTGACAGTTCAAATTCTGCATATGCACAGAAACACCTCATTTTTTGCAGGGGTTAGCCACTCAGCAGCTGGCTCCCGCCTGACACTGATCAAGATCCAGAATCTAGAAGTTCCTCTGCCCACATCCCCTGAGGGGCTGGATCTGGTAGGCAATCTCAGAGCATGCATAACACACACGGGCAGGATTAGCTCATCTCTTCATATAAATAGGGTCATCTGCTGCAGAGATAGATCTTATTTTAGGGGACTGAGAACTTCTGTTGCTCATTATTTGGCCTGGGATGAGGATGATTTACAGTGCAAAGTACCTGGTTGCATTCATTGTGTCTTGATGCAACAGCAATAGAAATGCAGCAGTCTGAAATTCAGTGCCATTCACATCACACTCCCATCCGGCTTCTTGTTCATCCCATTATAAAGATACAACCACCTGTAATGTTTGGGTCTTGGATCACTTTCAGAAAACAGCTTTCCAAATACAAAGGAAGAGGAGAAGGGGTTTGTTCAAAGCTACCTTATGCTTATTTTTTTCCCTTTCTCTCTTTTTTGCAATTAGAAGTAATTTTTTGTGTGCATTTTATCTCATTGTTTTAGAGCATGAGCTAAAGTTTACAGTGAGAGGATCCTTTGAAGAAACCCAGAGAGTTTCAGTGGGCTGTGACTCCTGCTCCCATCTCCCAGATCCCACTTTCTTCCACTATGCCAAATACAAGCAACCTTCCCTGGATGTTGCACTCACAAAGAAGAGGAGGCTTCCCACGTTTGTACGTTACCCCAGAACATGGTTGACAACACAGACAGTCCTATGATCTGACTTTTACCTGTGATCTACCTGTGAGTAGGCAAAAGGAAGAGAACATTTCTGTCTTAACCAAAAAGCACTCCGTGCTCCTTTTCAGTGTGCTTGCGTGTCATGCGGAGCAAGAAAGAGCAGAAGCGTCCCCCTGACTCTCCCTCTGAAGTCGCTCCCCTCCGAGCGAGAAGTAGTCGGCGAGGTAAGTGTCTGCTGGCCATGGGGAATCCTTTGCAGGCTTTTGAAAATTGTTGCTGGTTCCCAAGAAGCAGAAACTAAAGACCACCTTTCTTTATACAGAGCTAGTTTTTTCTAACCTACCTCAAATCTAGGGTAATGCATAATAAATTCAATCATTTGGAGTAAAATAAAATGGGAAATCCAGGGGAGAAGGAGGAAGAAGAAAAACGTCCAAGCTGGTGCTCATGCTCCTTCTATTGTCTGTGTCCTTAGCCAGGCTGGAGGTCCCTGGGTGCCACCAGGACAGAGAGGTGAGGCTGCAGCCTGGCACACTGCCATGGCAGGCAAACCTGTGCCATGCCTATGGGGTGCTCAGACTCTTTGGCTTCCCCTTGTATCTCATATTGTTGTGTGAGAAACTTTAGTTTCAAGATCCATGTTTAATGGTGGACCCTTCCAGGGAGGTGAGGTGTAGCACTGCAGCTCTTCTGCTATTTGTTCATGTAGCTTAGTGACAGTGCAAGCTACACCTGGGTTTCACAACAGAGAGAAGATGCAGACTATAGATGATAATACCAAGGTCGGTGCACATCTCTGGGTACTAACGAAACATTGAGAGGTGGGTCCATCTCCCAATCTCAGTTTACTGAGGTTCAGAGTTTTGTAGATGTAATGATGACCCAAAAGAGCTGTGTCTCCTTCTGAGTGGGGGAAAAGGACTGTTTTAAACAGAATATCAATATTCATAATTTTACCTTTTTAATTTGCAGCACAGAAAATTTGATTTGCATTTCAAGGTGAAAAAATGGTAAGATAGCTTATTTCTCTTCCTTCTGTGTTTTTCCCCTCAGTTCTTTGAATTTGGGTAGTTGCCACTCAAGCTCCAATCTCTTTGTTACTGCCTGTGTCCTGAATGCTGGCTCATCCTCATTTCAAACTATAAAATAAAATGGACTCAGTACACAATACAGTGATTTTCAGTGGCCGTGAGTCTATGTAATGAGACTATACAGTGAATTAAGAAAAGGTTTTACAAAGAACACATCCATTTTCTATTGATATTTTGCTGCAATCAAAATTATGTGCTAAGGGCCACTGTAGACACTCTACAAGTGATACCTCTACAAGTTATTGCCAAACGAAGATTTTCAATAAAAGCAGCATTTCAAAACTAATTGAAAGAAACATTTCTGTTTCCCAAGGTCAGAGAAAAAAACCTAAAAGACCAAAGTCAGAGTGCCTGGTCACTCTAGGATATGAAAAGAATTTAAATAATAAATGTATCTGCATTCATTTTTTTAATGTCTACTCAAAGAGATAAATGCAAATTAACTCAATCGAGTGATTGCTTATTTCTAAACCAAGGAAATACATTATGTATTTGGAGATACGGTTAAGGCCGTATGAGACGAATATGTTATAATATGTCAGAAATTCTCTTCCCTTAGAAAAGCAGGTGCATCTTCTATCATGCTGTTTATTTTCAGTAAATATTCTATTAGACAGACATATAGTTTACAGCTGTCATTTAAAAACTTCTTCCTTATCACGCCTAAGAAAGATTTTCATAGCAGCTGCCAAACTGCAACTGTAGTCCTTATAAATATCCACAAACAACTATATAGACCCCCCCAAAAAAAAAACATCCGAGCACAAAAGTCCACAACTTCAGTCCACACGCAGTTATCAGTGGAAGTTTGTGCAAATTTTGAAGGTGCGTTTAAAAGCCACCTTTAAAACACTGCCCTCTGCAGGCTTTTGGCTTTATGTCTGAAAGGGAACAATTCTGTTACTTGTAGCTATATTTAATTTCAGGCATCTTCGGCAAAGAGAGAAAAAAAAAAAAGAAACCCTCTCAGTCCAAAGGAAGACGCACTGTTGTTCTCCAGGAACAAACTAAAACATTTCATCTCTTCCTGCTCTGCTTTATATAGACCTGATGGTGAAGGCATGTCTATTTATGAAGTAGAAGCAATTAAAATGATGAATTAGACTATAAACGTGATGTGAGATACCTGATCCTCTGTTTCAGCCAGAAAGACCTAGACGTACGCCTAGGGTTTGACCTGTGTGCCCAGGAACAAGATTTCATTTACAAGAGGAAGAAGGTGGCTGCAGCCGCTCTGAAGGACATTCTCCAACTGGAGAAGGACTTGCCGGACGATGAGGTATGTGAGACATAATTATTCTCTGCTTTCTCCACAGCTGAGTGTCAAAATGTAGCATTTGTGTCAAATTCCCATTTTCCTGGAAACAGTGTAAAGTTTCATGTGTGAGCTACAGGTGACTTCTTTATTCTAGGGAAGAAATGAGCACTCATAGAGAACGTTAAAAAAACCCTGTAGCCCTGTTGCTCCAGGATCCAGCTTTGTGTTGAGTAGGAGCCTACACAATAGTGCAGAGAAGGGCTAGGTGCTCCCAGGACCAAAGCCTCACAGGCCTCACAGTCATCTCGGCCAGATCTAACCCATTGATTCAGCACTTCTTTCTCTCACGGTTCAAACCAGACTTTATTTTGTTGTGCCTTTTGTGCCGGCATTTAGGCTTCCATTGTGTAAGCTGCCAGTCTGACTTCATCATCTGCTGCAGCTGGACCGTGCGCTTGCTTGGCAAATGGGAGTGATAACAGAGGGTCCAAGGCAGGGAAAAATCAAGTTTCTCTCTTTTAATTATACTCCCACAACTGCAGACTGAGGCCTGAACTCAGATGCAGAGATGAAATATTTTCCTCATTTGCCCTAAACTGAGCTCAGCAGGTTTTTTGCACTGCTGGACCTTTCACATACAAGACCTTGCCTTTAAATGCCAGCATTAAGCCGTGGGCCGTTTCCTTCCCCTCAGATGTAGAGGCACCCATACTTTTCCCCGCAGAACAATCTCCCTAGATTCTCCTGATGATTTGCACAAGAGATTAATTCACCTCAATGCATGGTAGCTATCTTTATTGTTAACGGAGCCAATTCATACTTATGGATTAATCCTTCTTCTAAGACTACCAGATCCTGGACTTCTATATCATCACAGAAAGAAATAATTGCTGCTTCCTTGCATACCTAGTATTGTATGTACATACATGGTAGGTGGAGTGAGTATGGTTTCTCTTTCCCTCCAGGGAAAAGGGGATGGCGTCACCAGCCTCCAGTCTCAGGGCATCTGAACTGGTCTGTGCTCTTAAACCCATCAGTCATGATACGTCTAGTGTGGCCTGTGAAATAACTATACAATAGCAGAAATTGGCTTTAGCAAACTTCAGTAACAGAGAGGTTATTACTACTCACATGGAAACTGAGATGGCACCTGTGTTTTCTGGTCTATTGCATCTGATAAAAATCTGGTTCAGATGGCAGGAGGTACCATTCCTTCTAGTTTTTTGCTGGTCTGTGTTACTGGTTTTGCAATACAGCACTGAAAACATGATGTTTGAGATGACGGGTTTCATGTCATAATGTACAGCTGCTTGGCAGAGAAAATATGAAGTATTTCTTACTCCTTCTATGCCGCATTATTAATTCAGGTTTTTCTTCTCCTTGCAGGCTAGTGGCATGCAGCATCTTTATTACTTTATCAGTGCTGTAACTTTCTCTTTTCTAATCAATGATAGCCCTCTCCCTTCTCAGACCATGTCACTAAATGCATGTATTTTGGGATTAAACAGGTACCTGTGGTGGCAATCATGACAACGGGTGGTGGAACCAGAGCTCTGACAGCCATGTACGCTCACCTTCTCAGTGTGCAGGAACTGAATGTGTTGGACTGTGTCTCATACATCACTGGTTTATCTGGCACAACATGGTAAGACCAAGATAAGCAAAGTCTTCATAGGAATTTTCTACATGTGATGTCAAGAAATGATCTGAAGAGTTGTATCATCTTTACTGTCAAGAAAGAACTTTCCTTTTCTGCTGTGGCTTTTTCTTGTTTCCTTTGGTGGTATTTGCCAGCATTTGGAATTAATTCAGTCCTGAGTAAACATGTGGATGGTACCACATACACATGTGCTTTTCATGTAAATCAAGGCATGATAACTTCCCAAAGTTCTGCTTCAGAACTCACATTTTTCCCTGTGTTTCTTCTGTTTTGTTTTGTTTTGTTTTTTGTTTTGTTTTGTTTTGTTTTGTTTTGTTTTGTTTTGTTTTGTTTTTAGGACCATGTCAAACTTGTATGAAGATCCTGACTGGTCCCAAAAGGATCTTAAGGAAACACTCAAGGATGCCCGAAAGCATGTGCTCAAAAATAAGTTCTTTACTTGTTTTGCTCCCGATCGTCTGAAATACTATTTGAAAGAGTTGAGCCAGAGGGAACAGGAAGGACATCAGATATGTTTCACAGATCTATGGGGACTCATCATTGAAACCATGTTACATGAAAAGGTACAATAGCAGCACCTTTCTCTTCAGATTTGCATATTTAGTGAATATAGAGGTGAGGGCAGAGAGTAAATCAAAAAATGGTTGACAATGCAGGGACCTCTGGAGGTTCATCTTGTCCAACAGCCCTGCTCAAGCAGGGTCAGCTAGAGCCAGCTGCCCAGACCATGGGCTTTTGAATATGTCCACAGGTGAAGACTCCACAACTTCTCTGGAGAGTGTATGCCAGGGTTTGACCACCCTTGCAGAAAAGGGGGTTTTAGTTTGTTTGTTTTTCAGATAGATGCCTAAAGCACATGCCATGGCAGTGTCATTCTTTGTGTTTGTTGGCTGTATTATGGAGATCTTAACATCACACCTGGTCCAGAAAGGGTGGGAATAAAGAGAAATAACAGGAAACTTATAGTATGAGCAACTTTAAGATGAATTCACATGTAAATACTTAAATGAAAATCCAGCTGTTCTTTTAAAAGAGCTGCACAGTGTGATCACAAACACTAACCTAAAGACAGTATCTCTGAGTTGTTGATGGGATTATGTCACCCTGCAAACATTTCCACCAAAAGGCAATGTTCAGGCTCTGTTTTAGTATTTGTGACTATTTCCTTGCCAATAGGCCATTTACACTTAAGAAAGAGAAAACGTTCCCCCTATAATACAAATATCTACACACACATCCAAATTTCTACTGCCTGAGCACAGCACAGTGCGAGAGAGACTCTGTGGGGCTGGCTCAGCAGAGAGCTGTGCGTGTCCCTGTAGTGCCACAGCCCTGTCCCCTGGACCGGTACCACCAGAGGGAAGCCCAGTGGCACAGCCATCCCTCCAAGGACTGCTCCAGCAAGGGGGAGCACCTGCCAGCTCTCCTTTGAGGAGGATCTGAACTCAGCACCCTCTCAAGCCTTGGCACAGCTCCCAGAGTGTTCTGCCCTTTCCACCCTGCCTGACTATGCAAGATGCTCCACAGCAGAAGCAAGTAAGGGTCAAGGCTTATTAACTCTGTCCGAGATTTGGCTCTGACACGGGTCTGAGGAAAAGATGATTTTCTGGGCAGTCAGGGCAGGGCTTACTCTTTTTGAATGATATATTTCATGTCAACAGTGCTTTTCAAATATTTCCAGACATTTTTCTGAAATACTGTGAACAACAGTGAACAACAACATTTTCCTCCTGCCACGGAAATCTCAGGGTTTTTTCAGCATATGAACTTAACTTAGGACTATTTGTGTGCTGAAGTGCTGGGCTGGGGAGGGTCAGAGATAGGGATAATAGCAAGTCTCTGAACTAAACTGGTGGGAAACATCCTAGTTGGAGTCCGGTGTGCACTGTGTTGTCAGAGCCCAGGTGTAGATGTAGTGGGAGGCTCTTTGTGTCATCTAACCATCCTCAGCTGTTGTCCTTCTTCAAAACAGGAGGACTGCCATAAGCTCACAGATCAGCAACAGGCACTAAATCAGGGTCAGAATCCCCTGCCCATCTACCTCTCCCTCAATGTGAAGGATAAAATCAGCGACCAGGATTTCAGAGGTAACAATACTCCAGAATTGCATTTAACGTTTATTCCCAATAAGGGTCAGTTTAGGACTAGGTAAAGAAATCAGTTCAATGCACAAATCCTCTAAAGGGCCAATCCACCTATGGGCAGAATTTTAATAGTTAAATTTTTTAACATCTTACTACGTTCAGCTGTATTCACAATCAAAAGCAGGATGATGGAGGACACTGTCACGAAATTACCTGCTAAATTACCTCAGAAATCTAAAGTTTGTAGAGAAATTTAGATGTAAGAGGCCAATTCACTCTTCATGTTCAACACTGTGAAATGTACAGTGAATAAACGTCTGTTTGCAAAGTGTGTTAGTTAGAAACGAGCCTGCCTTATACTGGCCAATATCATATGTTTTATTCAACTGGTTTGTGCCTCTGCTGCTGTAATCAGTCTTGTACTTTTTCTTTCAGAATGGGTGGAATTCACCCCTTATGAGGTAGGGTTCCTGAAATACGGCGCTTTCATTCGTGCAGAAGATTTTGGTAGTGAGTTCTTCATGGGTCGCCTAATGAAGAAAATCCCAGAATCCAGAATCTGCTTTTTGGAAGGTAATTTGCTGCTCTGTAGAAATGTAATGTAATACAATATAATTCACTCCCGTGCAAAATCCTCTTCGGAAAGAAAGCAGTTATTATCTTTTTTATCTGTGAGGAACAGTATTTGTTAAAATATTAGAACTCATAACAGGTCACTATCTGCAGGACTTTTTTATCTTCTCTGCAATTTTATTCAGCTGAAGAGATTTATTTCATTTCATATGTGGTTATTCTTACTGACGTGAGGCCTTCACAATACTTATATGTCTTTGTCAGCAACAAAAGTTGTGTAACATTGCCGCTAAGTTAATTCATCAGTCTCTTCTGCAACCTGAGTCTCTAAAACACAGCCTTTTATCTGCCATGTTCCTGTCACAGCTAACCCTGATTAATCCTCCAGAAGAAGACTTCCGTTTCAGGGTGCAAATAGGTCATAGTATTTACCTTTTTTCCACTCTTGCATAAGAGCAGCAAAAGCAGTGAGGAAATCTTTTTTTTCCCTTTACAAAAGCGATCTCTTGCCTCATTGTTCTTCCTGCTTCCACCAATTGCATAAAGGAAGTTTCAGGGGGTTTTTGAGAAGTGAAGACTATTTGCCTGTGTGGGGTTTCCACTACAGCTAGTGGTGAGGTGTGAGGAAGCAGTCAGAATCTCCCCGTCCCTGGCTGCAATGTCAAACAAGGTACCCAGGTCTCCCCTTTGGTGGTCAGAAATGCCAGCAGGTCACCAGCCCCCTTCCTACACCTCTCACCTTGGCACTTTCTTCTTCCCTTCTCTAGAGTGATGCTGGGACGCTTGTGTCCCTGTTCCCTGCCAATGAACCAGAGTCCTCAGGCAGCGTTACTTACTTCAGTGACACAGTTATTTGAAAGGTTTTCAGCAAATTCTTTTGCGTCACAGCCCCTGAACAGAGCAAGGACTGACTACACAGGTCCTGCAGCTCTTTCCTGCAGGGCCAAGCCTGTTCCTCTGACTGCAGGCTGGCATTGCTGGGTCAGGCGATCGCCAGGCTGCTCAGGTGCAGCCTCTTCTGTCCATCACCGTGTTCTTCCCAAGAGCGTCAGGTTTAGTTCTGCAGTTTGGAGGGTTCAGGAAGGTACCGTTGCACACCCGGCACAGCCAACCATACCAGGTAACGGTGTTTTCTCAGCCTGAAAGATGATTGCAGATAGGTGGCTGTCTGGACTGCCATCAAGTTTGCCACATCTGTTAGCAGAAGAAAGAACTCGAAAACATTGAAAATGCCCTAAACCTTCAAAAATCAGAAAACAAATCAAAAGACTCCTACATTTATACTTCCTATTTTAAAAACTTTTAAGTCAGCTTCCCTATTCTAAGGGATATTAGTGTATGAATCTTGAATGTTTTTTGGTTAACACTCCTGCATGATAACCACATATCTGTAATAGGATTATGCTCCAAATAAAACCTTTAAAATTACGAATGCCGGGAACTTGGGGAATAATAAATGTTGAGGTCAGGTGGAAAATATTAAAATGAACTTGACAAAATGTTATTTGCCACATAACAAAAATGAATGTATTTGCAGATATACCAAAAATACTACCAGTCCTCTTAATATATTTCAATAAATTAGATCCTTTATATACATTATGGATTCATATACTGATTTATAAAGACAGTCCCTTTTATTTGTGCACTAAGATAACGTATTGAATAAAGTTTGCTAGAGAATGCAGAAGGTACTGGAGGCCATTGTGAATGAAAATGCTTCCAGGTCTTTACTGGTTTACTTTCTGTCGAATTTATCCTATCCCACAGGAATTTGGAGCAGTGTATTTTCCTTGAATCTTATGGATGCTTGGTACATATCTGTTCATTCAGAAGACTTCTGGCACAGATGGACCCAAGACAAAATTACTGACATAGGTGGGTTATTCTTATGCCATTACGTTATCTTTTTTTTCTTCTTTTGTTTTGTTTTGTTTTATTTTTACTCTTTGTGCTGCTATTCTTTCACTGAATTTTTCAAAGCCATTTTGGAACTCCCTCTTCAGGGATTTCTGTAATCCACATGGAAACCAGGAAGAAATTCATGTCATGTATTACAATGCGGCAATCATTTCAGTTGTCTGAGAAAAGAATCCACAGGATCTGTCACAGGAAAAAAAAAAAAAGAGAGAATGGCCCTCATATGAGCCATTTTCAGCGCACAAGTGTGAAACTGGAGACAAATATCCCTGTAGAGTAGGAGATGCTGGAAGCCTCCCCTAGTGATCCACAGTCTCCCCATTCCTCTCTTAGAATTTGGAGTATGGCATGAGCCTTTACAGAAACAAGAGCAAACACCATCCTTGCATCTCTGGAGTCTACAAAGCATGGATACAAACTTAGCACTATTGGAAATCATTCCAAACTAGCCATAAGGGTGAGATTTGCAAAACACGCTACCAAATTAAGAAAGATCTGCAGGGTGGGGTTTCAAGGAGAAATACACAAGACAGACATACAACAGAGAAAAAAGATGAGAAGGGAGAGAAATGTAGCACAAAGTGATTTATTTTATCTTCTTCTGCAGGTGGGGGGTAGTTTCTGGTTGTTAAAAGAAGGAGCTTGCATTTGCTAGTAAGGAACACTAATTATGTTTGTGTGATTTTTTATGTGTGTGGCTGAGAGAAATTTTAACAGAGTAGCAAAGGAAGACAGGGTGAGTGCAGGTTATTGTAGTAGATAAAATCATAGAAAAGCAAAGAAATATACAGTAGGTGTGAAGGACTCTTTTGCAGTACAAACAAGGCCCTTACCACTGGAATGAGAAGAAATGGATTTTTCAAAGCTTAGCTGAAAAACTGTGAGATCCTGGAAATAAAAAGAGAAAGAAGTCCAAGTTTTGCCAAACGTTAAAACAAATAATGATTGCACAGATTGACATCAACAATGAAACCACATACAAGAACTGTTACTCTTTCTTCTGCAGATGATGAAACCCTATTCCCTACAAGACCAAATGAGCTGGATACTCGAGTGGTTTGTCCCACTGACAGCTTTTCAGACATTTTCCGAGACATTGCCATGTTACGGCCAGCAGCTTCAGAAATCCGTAACTTCCTGAAGGGCCTCCAGATGAACAATGACTACCTAGAGAGCGAGTTTTCCAAATGGAAAGGTGTGGTAATAACAGCCTGCTTTTAGTTCTATTTTAAACCATCCTTGTGAAAAAGAAACAATGCTTAGGAGATTATCAAGCCGACTGCCTTTTTGTTCTGTTCCCATCCTCTGATAATATTTGAAAGTGTTTGTAACTGAAAGCTGAAATTAGGTAGCAGGAGAGGCTTCAAAAAGAAGTTCTTAAAAATTTCATGAAGTCTGGTGACTGATAGATGAGAAAGATCCTGATTAGTCAACCAGCGCATGGCTGCTGATGTGCCAGCCAGCTTGCACTCTTGTGGCACAGCACTGATGCTACCGTACCGTGTCTTCCTCCTGGCCAATACTCAAGGGGTGTGGGAGGGAGCCCTGTTTCATGTTAACTTTTTACTTGTAAGTAAGATACCACCTTTGTAACAGTATTCCCTGTTACCCAGTTTGGGAATTTGTGTTCAGTCTGTGCCCCACAGTAGACATGTGACTGTTCTCGTAGCGGGCAAGGCACCAAACAGCTTTAGTCTTTAGCGTGTTGCAATGGTGAGATGTCATTTTAATCTTTTCCATATTAAAAGAAAAAAACAAAAATCCCCAAACTGATCAGAGTCACACACAAAACCAGGGGATGGAATTAACTCTATTCTCCTAAGCCCCAAGTTAATCCCTCTTAATTAGAGGAAAGCCAAAGAAATTGCAGAGTAAATAGTGAAAAGAGGAAGCCAGATGAGGAACTGAGAAATGACTGAACTGCAGCTATCAGCTATATAGGTAGGTCTAAGACCCAAGAAAAGCTCAATTCTCTTTTCGTTAACAACTGACTTTCCTCAGCACCTTTCTTGCATTGAGCGCCTCTTCTAGAAAAAAAAATAAAAACGCTTCTTTCCTAGACTGTGAGCTTGACTCTCAGCCCAACCACCTGACAGCAGCAGCAGACTACCTCGTCCTGATTGATACTGCATTTGCTTTCGCTACCAGTTACCCACCCCTTATGAGACCGGAAAGGAAAGTGGATGTCATTTTGCATTTCAACTACAGTTCAGGTTCCCAGACAGGGGTGAGCCTTGTACATTCTTCTTTACTGATCTCTCTGTTTCATCACTGAGTTCCCAGAATGGCTGATCCTCTACTCTGAGAAACTTTTTTCCCCAGTATCTGGGAAGTATAAATAAGCTAACTGTTTACCAGGGTCACATATCTTTATTGAGCAGCACAAGTGTTACGAGGAAATAAGCATTTAGTAAACTGAATCTACCCATTTTTATACATAAATGTGTTTTAGCTGATTTGAAGGTGGTCAGATGTAGAAGGAATGAAACTAAATGCATTTAAAAATTGTCTAAGACTTCTCAATGCAATCATACATAGTCTTATGCGTGGGAAAACATACATTCAGGACAACGCAACTGTAACAATAGAAGGGTTTGATGCAGAAGACCAGATATGCAAATAAATGCAAGAACAGTTTGTATTTAGAGCTTTGAATTCCTTAGGAATAAAAAGTTGCCTAAAGGCAGCATTTTTAATATCTAAATGTGGGATGTAGATTTTCAATATACAGGCTCCATATACAGTCTACACCTAAGTGGGGTACATGCCATAATCTGTCAGGACTAGGCCCTTACCCCACAAACATTCCCAGTGAAATTGGGTTTTGGTCAAATTCCAAGTGCTTCCCTATGTTCTGACGTTTTCTTTTGTTTTGTTTTCCTATTGTGGCAACCAGCCCCTGAAAGAAGCCTCTAAATACTTTGCAAAACAAGGAATTCCCTTCCCTACAAAGGTGCCAGATGATCAGGAAACCCCACATCTGAAGGAATGCTACATTGTTGGTGACAAGGAGAACCCCGAAACGCCTATTGTGATATTTTTCCCTCTAGTAAATGACACCTTCAGGAACTACAAAGCACCTGGTAAGTTTACAGTTACCCATCAAATTAACAGAAGCAGTGGCTGCCCTCTTTCTCTATTTTACCGTAGAAGATCTATTCGTCAGATTAGCCTGTAAACACAGACTCAGACCCTCTTTGCTTAGATCTGAACCATATCAAGAAGCTGAAAATATGTAATTTTTCCTCAACAGTAGAGCAGCGCCTGGGATCGGCCTTTGGCACATATGTCCCTCTTCAGATTTCTTTTTGGCTTTTCCTAGGTAGATTTTAGAGTTTACTGATAAAAGTATATTCTGTTTATCTGCAGTGGCAGAAATTAGCAGGGTTATTTCCTCTCATACTTGTCATCCTTTCCTGTTAGAGAATGCTCTGGGGAAACTACGTATTTCATTGTTTAAAATAATTTCCACACTTACAGTTAAGCAGATAACCTTGAAAACAAAAGTGTGAACTAGCAAAGTGATGAAAATATAACACTGTGCCATAGTGAAGTGATGAAAATACAACATTGAGCCATGCTGACAATTTCTGTTCACTTCAGCGAGTCCTACCTTGGAATTTAAAGAGTTTCAATAGCAACATTGCCAGTCACTTCAAAACAGATGAATTCTAAGTCCTGGTACTATATCCCACAATGCCATATCACCTCTGTTCATGCCAAAAGTTTCAGCTATTCCTTCTCCAGATGATAAAATTCCTAATTCATGCTGTGAGAACACTTTTTTTTCAATCAGTTCAAAGCCCCACAGTATACTGAAAAACAAAAGTTCTAGGCTGGTATATGGTATATTAAATTTAATAACAAAACAAATGCAGAAACTATTGTCCCAATTGTATTAATATATTTTTTTTTTTTTTAAGCAATTCATAAAAAATCATACGGTGCTTTTGCTTTGCAGATATTTTGGATTGAGTTCATTGCACATTTGAGGTATATAACTGGGGTTTTGAACAGGATTCAAACAGTCTAAGGGTATTTACGCAGGTACACATATCATTCTACTCCAGCTCTTAACACAGATCACTTAACTGAAAGGCTGGTTTCTGCAGTTGGTCTTTGTAGAAAGACTTAGAGAAAGGAGAAAAGGAGAAAGAATGAGAACAGGAACTGAGTATTAGCTTCTGCACTGCTCTGTGAGGGAGTTTGCCTCCCCTCTCCCCCTCAATAATTTCCAGAACCCAGGGATGTTGTGCCTAACTCAGCTATCTAATATCAGGTGTACATCAGATGATGTGTAGATGCTACATGTCAACACCAATTACCAGGGAATCTAAAAAGGGGTGTTACTAGGTATGTAGAAGATGTATATGAAGATTTGCATGATATCTGCATATTACATACACTTGAGGCAAGCCTGTGCTGCCCAACCAGTTCAGTTGGTAGCTGAGATCTGAGACTAAACGGAAAGTGAGAGAAGGTGTCCTTGTTGGGCCCCCATAGGTAAAGTCTCAGCTGAGCTGACATGGAAGGCCTTGGCCCATGCCATTTTTTGGGAGGGCTGCCACCTCGCAGCTGAGACCTGACCTCCATAGAAGCAGGACGGACGCTGCAGAAAGTTCTGGGAGACTGGAAATGGAGGTCTGCCCTTTGCTAGTGACAGGCAGAGATCAGCTTAATTTATAATGCTTCTCCACTCGCCACTGCCAACTAAATACCCCAGCAATAAAACACCTGTGGAGGAAAAATTCTGGGTTGTGACCCACTATGTGTGCATGCCTGAGAAACACCCAGACCCTAATTGCTTTTTGCTCATTAACAGAGTCATTGTTTGTCCCTTAGGTGTGCAACGTAGCCCCTCAGAGATGGCAGAGGGCGATGTTGATGTTGCCAACACCTGTGGTCCATATTACATAAACAATCTGAGTTATTCAGAGGAAGATTTTGACAAACTGGTGAATCTAAGTTACTACAACGTCCAGAACAATAAAGATTTGATTCTTCAGGCCTTGCGTACTGCTGTGGAGCGCAAAAAGCAGCACAAGAAAGAGCAACCACTGCAAAAAACACCCGATGGGGATGGTATGTGTGTGCCTCATAGAGAGGGAACCCAGCACTTGGCCAACTGCCCAGCACTAGGGAATATGAAATAAAATATCTGAGTCCTGTTAATGAAGAAAAAAAGAAATTTGATTAGGAAGTGAAGAAAAGCCAAAGAATGCTAAAAATAGCACTTCATTTGTCATCAAAAATGCTAAAGCCTGTCTGTCAGTGAAGGGAATAAACACAAAACCCCAGAGCTCTTCTGTAATGAATTAATGTGCTTCCCTTGTTGGCAACCTCAGGAGCATGGCTAGGTGAGGCTGCGCTCTGCTCGTGCTTGCAGAAGTGACCTTTCAGGCCAAGGCTGAAATGCGTGGACAAGGCAGCATGAGGAAGTTTATGATGACCGTGTTTGTGCTCTACCTGTGCTATAAAAAGAGAGGATTGTCAGTCCAGAAACTCAGCAGAGAACAAAATCCATTGTCTCTCAAACAAAACCAAGAAGCTCATTTGTGAACTAAGGAGTCTTTGTGTGAATGTAAATAAATATTAAACTTTCTATAATAAAACGCTTTGTTGGAGTCAGAGTTACAGCAAATTAAGATTTTTCACAGCAAATACATGTTAAAGCCATTTCTTTTAGGTGCTTCTTCCTCTGTTAGCAAGACAATTGAAGACAACATGCAGACTTATCTCAGAGCTGCTGAAAAATTATCAAAGAAGAAATTATGCCTGCTCCAGACCTATATGTGAACTGCCCCAGGATCCTGGGACCCCTTGAGTTTAGGATTACATTTAAGATCTATCTCTACAAGAACAGACTTGTGCTAATTTCTTTGATTAAGCTGGACTTAAATGTTATTGATACATACCAAAGGTTTAAAGCTTGGATGTTTTTGAGAATATTACATCTGAAAAGACACAAGACACACAGACAAAGCAGATCTAAAATTGTATACCTAATATCACCCACCCAAATGTGATCTTTTAGCTTGCTGTAGAGTATTGCAACTGAAGTTAACAGAACATTAACTTTCAACTTTCTGACACTTTGGTCATCACGTTGACATGGCTTCTTTCAAGTAAGCAGCCTGTTTTTTTGACAGGTGGAATCCCACGTCTCCATTGATTCCTTTTCTAAATTACCTTTTATTCAATGCTATTGATTTTTTCAGTAGACATCTTGTATCTACAAGCCCATGTTCCCTACAGGCTTCCCTGCTCCTCAGTTGTGCAGCAGTACCCTTTGTCAAGAGATGTTGTTATTGTGGGACAAAAATGGAAGCCTTACAAATCCCTTTGCCCTCAGGGTCAAGGGTCTCCTCCTTCTGGTGCACAGAAATGTAATCCTTCTGTTACCACTCAGGTCAGTGAACGCTTACCTGTGGTGCACGCTACAGGAGCCCATACAGCTCCTCTATGGGCTGTATGCCCAGGGTTTACCTCCCACGGAAACAAGAGAGCAAAGACGGCAGTCATGCTGATGCATGCTGAATCTCATCACAGTATGGGACGGGATGCAGCCAGAGGGCACGGCCAGACCTGGGAATTTGGAAGCACTCCCAGGTTCCCGTATACAGTTAGAGCTTTATTGTCTGAAGGGCAAAAATTATCCCACTGACAGCAGGAAGCATCTATGCAGGAAGTCTGAAGACAAGCAGAACGAGGTGTGTGACTGCAAACACTTCCCTGCCCTTCCTGCAGCTTTCCAGCAGCCACAAAGGGGTCACAGAGAACAATGAACGCTTTACCTCATTTCAAAAAGCTAACATGAAATAATTATTCAATGTCTCCGAGTTCTCTGTATTCCGCGAGAATACAGAGGAAAATGTCAGGGCTGATCAAAGAGGTGGAACAGCTTCCACACAAGGGGCAAACAGATAGGGAATCTGCAACCTAGAAAAAGGACAACAGGAGTGAAAGGCAGAGAAGAGAGAGATCTATGAAATCTGGAGTGCCCTGTGGGAGCTGAACAGGGAGTGACTGTGCACTTCTCTTCTAACGTAAGACCTGGAGGGGATCAGACAAAACTAGCAAGCAGCAGGCTCAAAGTTAACAAAGTAAGGTAGTTCTGCACACAACATGTAATTAAGTTATAGACCTCTTTGCCTCGATGTTGTTGACAAAAGTTTAAAAGTTAAAAAAAAAAAAAGATTGGTGCATTCACTGGAAAATTTTTGAGGACTGAAAAATACAAAGGCTCCGTATCTGCCTCAGTCCTGCACTGAATCATCAGTTCCCAGAGGCTGGGAGGACAGTCTGAGACAATATTGTACCTGCCCTCTTTCTGTGATGTTCTCCTGTCACTAAATACTGGATGCACCAAAGACAAGTGGGAAAGCAGCCTCACCCCAGACTGCATCCCTTATGTTTTCCACAGCTCAGATATTGTTGCAGGTAATAAATGATCAGGAGTATCCAGAACTCCTGCAGATGTGGTAATACAAGACTCATTTAAAAGAAATTACTGAAGTAACATGGAGAAGATGTAAGTAAATGCAAGGATAATTTAATTACCTATGGATTAACCTATGGGGAGAAGTAATGAAAATGAGAGGAATGCAAAACCAAACTATAAGAAAGGGATTTAAAAAAAAAAAAAAAATAGGAAGCCAGTCAGCAAAGCCCTACATGAAATGGTATAAAATCTTTGACTCAGCATGGAAATTGCAACAAAAGAGTTGCAAAACACGTGCACAGCCCTAAATAAAATGTGAAGCAAGGAACCAAGAAAAGGCAGACTGGTTAAATGCTCAGGGCTGAGCATTATTAAAGCCTAACATCTGTTCTTTGAGGAACAGCATGAGGAGGAGGGAGATGGAAAGGGCACATCTAAACCTGCGGATGTATTTAGAAAAGAGCTGGAGCATACAAAGAAAAGGTAATATTCAAGATGCAAATTAGGAGGAAGAAAGGTACATAGCTAACAACATGAATCAGTAGGTGTGCTGGACCAGCAAAAAGGGATTTAGATGATAAAGATGTTGCAAAAGAGCCAAGGATGTAAGTGTGCAACATGAAAGATATACTTCCAGCATAACATTTACACACAGATTCAGCAAAAAATCCCCCCTCCCTTTTTTTTCTTTAACTGGGAGCCCAAGCTTTTGTTTTCTAACTAGTGAATGAGCACAAACTAAAAGTTTTCCCAGAGAAAAGAAGTATTCATTTCACTGACTTCTTCAATGTTTTAGTGAACATGGTATTGTATTCCATTAAAATCTCTTGTAAAATCAATGGAAAAGCTGATCCTGCCAAATGGCTTAATGCAATATCAAGACCTAAAGTTAAAACTAATGGCCTTGTCTGCTACACACGTCCCACAGCAAAATTTCAATGTTATACTAGGAATTTTCACTGGGTCTAAAATAGTTGCCCAATGTCGTAGCTAACCCCTACGCCTCTTAGTCACACACTTCTTTGGCATCCCAAGACAGTAACCATCATCAGAAAAACATGAGAAGCATTTGGGCGATTCTATGTTGAGATCGGAGTTGTCAAAGCGTTTCCGGATTTCATTTCAAGGGGCCGAAATTTTAGCGCGGAAGAGCGGCAGGTACAATTAACGTCCAGAGGCGGATTCGTGGTTAAAAAAAAAAAATTAAAANGGAGGCCGACTTCGAGAACAAGCCCATGGTGCTGCTGGTGGGGCAGTACAGCACCGGCAAGACCACCTTCATCCGGTAGGCGTCCCCCCGCCCGCCCCGGGTGCTGCGCGGTTCCTTCGCCCGAGGCCTCCCCCGCGCCCGGCCNATTCATTTCACTGACTTCTTCAATGTTTTAGTGAACATGGTATTGTATTCCATTAAAATCTCTTGTAAAATCAATGGAAAAGCTGATCCTGCCAAATGGCTTAATGCAATATCAAGACCTAAAGTTAAAACTAATGGCCTTGTCTGCTACACACGTCCCACAGCAAAATTTCAATGTTATACTAGGAATTTTCACTGGGTCTAAAATAGTTGCCCAATGTCGTAGCTAACCCCTACGCCTCTTAGTCACACACTTCTTTGGCATCCCAAGACAGTAACCATCATCAGAAAAACATGAGAAGCATTTGGGCGATTCTATGTTGAGATCGGAGTTGTCAAAGCGTTTCCGGATTTCATTTCAAGGGGCCGAAATTTTAGCGCGGAAGAGCGGCAGGTACAATTAACGTCCAGAGGCGGATTCGTGGTTAAAAAAAAAAAATTAAAAAAACAAAATTAAAAAAACCCCTCTGATTCTGAAAAATTAACAGCATGACCCTCAAAAAGAACCCCAAACCCACCCGATGCCAAAGGTATATACCACAGGGAGCGGCGCGCTGCCGGGCGCAGACAGCGCTGCCGGCGCCGCCCCCGCGCCGGGTCCGGTCCGCCCGCTTCCCCCCNTCACCTCCTGCCCAGGGCGTTTCTGCTGTGCGAGGAATAACCTCCTACGCGCTAGCAGCGCAGCCCGCGGCCCGTGCGGGGCAGCGGCCGCCCCGCCTGGCCGCCCCCTACGGCGTGCCGGGCCGGGCCGCGGAGCGGGGAGCGCCCGTGCCGGTGGAGGGCGGCTGACAGGTCCGCAACGGGG
The DNA here is from genome assembly GCA_013397275.1 of Burhinus bistriatus. Classification (NCBI taxonomy): domain Eukaryota; kingdom Metazoa; phylum Chordata; class Aves; order Charadriiformes; family Burhinidae; genus Burhinus; species Burhinus bistriatus. The sequence continues at coordinate 297,538 of VYXH01008561.1, forward strand.
CTGGCAGGGCCGGCGTCTGGCTGCTGCCGGCAGCCTGGGGTAGCGGGGACGCGGCCGGCGTCCCTCCCGAGGAGCGGGGCTTACCCGAGAGCCTCCCGTGCGGGGTCGAGGGTGGGTGCCGCTCCCGAGGCTGGTACGTGCCCTGTAACTCTCCTGCCAACTTCCCGTTTAAGAATATTATCTCGATTTCATGTTCTGCTGAGAAAGTGTAACCTCGTTGTCTACTTCCTCTTAGCTTTTTATTTTTTAATCTCTAAATTGTTTCAAAGGAAAGATAGGCACTTCGCATTAGAACGGCATGACTGCATCGGCCGTCACAGACAATTTAACCTTGTCTCCTCGCTCTTCTTTCCCAAAAGTAGTTTAATATGTAGATTGGATGTGAAGATAAAAAAGAAACGCGACGACAGTTTTGAGCAAAAAACCACACAGTATCTGGGAAGTCTTTTTTTTTTTTCCACCCCAACTCTTTTAGTCAATTGCACTAATAAGGCTACTTAACAATGTTGCTGCTGTTGTACTATTTTCTCTTTCCTGTCTTCCTTATTGCTAAGTTTGTTAGTAACTGATTTTAGGAAGCCAAAGTGTGCCTCGGGTATTAGGAGCTTGTGAATATTTTGCATATATTTGAGTGTGTTTGCCTCTCATATGTCCCTTACAAATCAGGCTAAGATTACACAAAACTCTGCAAAAGACACTGAGGGGTCACTTGGATCAAATTTTTACTTGCTTATTATATCTGAAGTTCATTATAGTCCTTCTACATTTTACAAATGTTTCTCTTTCGGTTCCAAAGGTTACAGGCAGCCTTGCCATAACACTGTTTTCTTTTTACAGTGCGAAAGACCTCCCTCCCTCCTTCTCCATTGAAGAGCAATGTTTACCTTTAACTCACCTGAGAGCATTTCAGATGTTTGCAGAGCTAATCATGTTTCTTTTCTGGTTTTACAACTAGCTAATTGGAAGCTTAAAGTTGAACTGGGTTCTTTACCAATTATTACTGAATTCCTGCAAACACTTAAAAGTGGCTGATTTGGGTTTTCCTAACACTTCTTTAGCCATGCTGATTCATTTTCTTCAAAGGTACGGCTGCTTTGTTAGTCTGTATATCTTTCCAGACAAGTGTTGTTACCTGGCTTATGGACAGGGGATGGTGAGAGCATGGGTAATACAGAGACAGAACGGTCCCAAATATGTACATACCAGAACCTATTCTGCCTGTCAGCTGAGTTGCTGTGTCACTTGCAATTCATAGGAAAAATTTTTCCCCTCTTGGAAGAGTTTGCCTTGGATGAGAACACACATTCTTGATTTATGGATGTTCAACTTTTCTGTCCTTTACAGTTGCCCATATTTGACGGGAGTGGAAGTCAGTATTGCGCTTGGAAACACTGATATTCCTTGCAGTGCCTTAAGTGTATTTTTGGTACTGTTGCTGTGTGAGTAACTTGTTATCACCTTAACTGTAAACTGCTCAGCAATAGGGTTGACTGATACTAATGTACAGTCTGAATGAGAAAAGAAGTATCGCTTATTACAGTCATTTCCAGCTTTTTTAGCATTGGTCACTGGTGGGCGAAGATGCCCAGACAAATTTGACAGAGGTAAAGTTTTCAAAGCTGTTTTCTCATACGTTTTACTAAAATATCTGACTGGAGGAGGTGACTTCTACTGTGATATGCCCTTTGTCCACTTACCTCTTTCTCCTGGCCTTATTTTAGGTAGGTTGCAGAGTGGTTTAATCCCTTACTAGGTATTGGAGAAGACAAGAATTGACTGCTGAGCCCCAATCAGTAATAGAACAGCTGTTACTGCTTCTAAAGGACCACAGTCTGACCTAACCATGATGAACATTCATTACATCAGTGTTTGCTATGGAATAGGTAGTAATTGGCTGAATTGGCATGAGAAAATGCTCCATTCAAGATGGACAGCAACTCAGACAATAGTGTCACAGTGACTGTTACCAATTTAGAGGAGAAAAAGAAAAGCAAAAAAGAGAAGTGCTTGTGTGCTGAAAGCAAGATTTAGAAGAAGAAATGGGAAAATATTATAGTGTCCAGGTCAGCCACAAATAAATTTCCCCTCTGGTAGGCTGAATTTCTCAAGGAAAAATGTCATATACTCTCATGATTGTTATAATTCCAGGTTTATTATAGATGGTTTTTCGTAGAATGAAGTTGGACTATATTTTTTTCCCCATTAGCCTTTTAACAAGCAAACGTTATTTTAAATCTTAATTAAAACTGCTTTTTGTTCCACATTTCTCCATTTCATAGTCAGGAGGGCATACTAGATCTACTTAAGTGTTGCTGTTAGGTTTATATGTCAACATAATATTTGTCAGCTAAACAGAATTGTTCATTTGGGATTTACTTTGATTTAGACATTATCGTGAGAACTTCACATTTTCATACCTCTGACACATCCACATCCACCCAGTTCCTTCCACTAGGTCTTCATGGAAAACACTGTTCTAGCAATGACTGAATGTCCCTGGGGATTAAGATATGCAAACAAACGCTTCCAGGTTTCTAACAGCTCTTCTGGTTTTTCACTTGATGCTGTTTATCTGCTTTGCACTTGGAACAATGCAGTGAAACCGGCCAGTTTTGCTGTCTAAGGTGTAGCATGGTGATACTCTTTTATTTGAGTATCTTACAATGCTGACAATTCAAACAAATATATCCAGGCCCAAATGCTAATACTTGTCTGATTGTTTGTAATGGGGTGGGAAGATGGATGAGAGCCAAATGCTTATCTTGCATGTGAGCTGCTTGTCCTTGCAGCTTCTGTAATTCTCTTAATTTTGCCTGGCTGCTTTAGAGAAAGAAGTGGGGAAAGGAGGGACAGGAGAGGTGAATTGTAGTGTATGAAAAAGAGATGGGAGCTGGTCAGTGCAAGTTTGTAGTTGCTGACCTTTTTCTTTCCTTCTAACAATGAATTAAACTTCTTGTCTAATAATGTTTACTTGTTAATAACTTTTCCATTTTAAAAGTGTAAGAGACTGACTTTTTCTAAAGACCTTATCAAGACGAGGAAAAGCAGAAGTAAATCCCTCAGCTTGCTAGGCTGTGCTTTTACTTTGCTTACAGGTATTACTCAGAGGTTAAAATGGTAAACTTCCTTCTGTTTAATTCAGCGAGAGCTGGGTTTTGTGAAAGCACCCTTTTGTGTGCATAATATCTGGAGCCTGCAAGTAATATGCAATCGCTTGTATGGCAAGGACAGGCTGCATCTATTTCTTCTGGGGGTAAAAGGTCCCTCTTAATTTCTTTGGGTGAAAGCTGGTACTTCTTTGTTACTAGCTCTACATGAAAGTTTTATTTGAGTTATTTAGAGCAGAATTCTTAAACTAAAGCAAACACCTGCTACTTCTGTTGTGTTAAAAAAAAGAAAGAAGCGTGGAGGATTTGGTGCAGTGTGCAGTACAGAGGTGAGCAGTCTCATGGAAGGAGACTTGAGTTTGTCTCCCCATGCATCACATGGTATCCCTGCCTGGTGCTGCTCTGTCCAGCTCACCTGTGTTCGTGGGTTAGTGTGGCTTAGCTGAAGCAGTTAGACCTCAGATGACTATCAGTATCCGCAACTGTGAGTAATCTTTGCTATCTCTGGAACTTAGTAAACCAGTTTCCCATAGTCTGGCTATAGATCTTGCAAAGGAACATAGATGAATGTTTATTGGCAAAGCAGAAAGGTTATAGCCCAGGTGAAAACAAAGGGAGAAGAGTCAACAGGATGTCTGTTGTTTGATCTAGCGTGTCTTTGAGACGTTCACTATTTTTAAGCATTCTTCCTGTGAACCTTTTTGAACTCTCTCTCTGCTAAAAGTTCCTGAGAAGAGCATGCAGTTGCAGATGCTAAAAATCCAGGTATTTTCCTGTGTTAATATAGCATACTGTACAAAAATATTTGCAGCTTTTCAGTTTACAGAAGACTGCTCATCCTTCTTGTGTGGCTAAGTGAAACTGGTATTTTCATGCTGAGAGGAAGTGTGATATAGCTTGTACAGCCAGTGCTCAAGAACTAGGGTTTATTTTAGTCTGTACTGATTCTTGATGTGCAACTGTGAGCCGGTCTTAATGGAAAATACCTGCCTTGCAAAGTGTTTTCTGTGTCTGTTGAATAGCTGCACCTGGCTCAGCGCTGTGACTGTTGGGTGGGACTTGGCATTTGGAAGGAGATCTTGCCTTTCTGGATTGTTACCACTATAAAAGCCTCGTTTTTAAAGCTGCATCTGTGACATTAACTCGGCAGTATCATTGCAGTTCAGTAGCGCTTTATTCTTGCTTAGTCATTTCCATAAGCAGCTAATCTGAATGTGCACTGTTTGAGTTCCAAGCTGAAAATAAAGGTGTTGAAAATCCTGAAAGGTGTTCCATATTTCTAACTCTTTGTAAATTGTTACATCTGCAGCCACTTCATGAGCAGACCATGAGATTTTTTTCTTAGCCATCTAAAAGACCACCACTGCTCAATCTCCATAACCATGCCTGGCAGGTTCATGATCTGACAATGGATAGCAATTATCCTGTTACCCTGGAGGTGTCTTATCCTGTATTCAGATCCCATCATGTAGTTTTCTGTGGCCTAGGATCTGGGACTTCTCTCATGTGCATTTGACTTCAGTACAATGTTCTTTACTGCTGCTCTGGGAGCTTCTTGTCGCATGTGTTGCCACCTTATGACTTGCTGCCTTTGTCAGCAGAAGTCTGGGAATGACAACTCATATCAAGAAAAGAACTTAGTTACGAGTCTCATAGAGATCCTTTCCCTTCTAAAAGTGGGCAATGAGGAGAAGCAGAATTGAGAGACTTTGAAGTAGAACATTTTATTGTGGCAAGTTAAAAATGTTATTTTAGAAGTTAAAAGTATATCTTTCAAAATAAATGCTGTGGACAAGTCCAGTCTGGCTTTAGTGAAAAACTGGTAGTGGCTATTGTGAGTTAGCTGTTGCATCCTGGTTTAGAGGGCTGTAGTCTGCAGTGGAGTTCCGTGAGGAGGCAGGAACACACTTCTGCGTTTCAGGTGAAAGTCTTGGATTTCCATGCATAAAGGGTTCAACTGCTGAGCTGTCAAAGGAGTCTTGTCTTAATTTCGATACTTGATCTACTTCATAAAGGTGAGGAATATGCTGCATTATACACTCCTGCATGTGCGAAGAGATTTGAGTGTTGGGTTTTTTTGCTTTTGGACAAGGGTTAGTTTTATTACCCTGTTACTGTGCATTAGGTACAGCTTATTCCAGAAGCAGAACAAATCAACTTTGGCATGTTCTGGCATGACTATTCTTATGTTCCTCCTTTCCCAGAGTTTTTAGCATGGGGGGGAGGGTTGTTTGTTTGGAAGCAGAAAGCTGCAGGAAATCTCATGTAAATAACTGCTCTATGTTTTAAGCCTCCCAGATCATAGGTTGAGCTGATTGGAGCCAGTTTGCTAAGGCTACTGGAGAAAGATCTTTGAAACATGTAGTATATATATAGTTCCTTAAATTCAGCTTCTCTGTACTGATCTATAAAGTCTGTGAATGTTTGAGTATTGAATTTAAAGGCAAATAGAGATTGTTCAGCAAGTACAGATGCTTTGTAGACTTTTTTGCAGCAAAAGCAGCCTGTTAGTCCTCTCAAATTAGTATTTCTTTATGAAATGATAGCAGAACAGGCATAGTGCTAGTAGATTAAGGGCCAGAACAAACCTATTCAAAGACATATGTTAATATAGATGTGCTCAAACCTAACTAGTGCTGTCATTGGATGTAGGACCATCACCTGTGCCTGAAGAATTCTTGTTTAAGTCCAGCTTTGATTTTGTAAAAAGTTAAATCACAGTTGGTTAAAATTGCGGGTTGTGTTTGTTGTTTGGGGTTTTTTTAAGAACTCCAGGATGACATGGGAATGATGGAATTAATAATTAGTGTATGACTGAAGTTGGTTGGAGATTTTAATGCTCTTACAGCATACTTGAAAACAATTTGGTCTTAGTCTTAAGGTGAATGTTTTCAAGATGTTGCTATTGTGAATGAGGACAATAGCACTCACATTCTTTAATGTTAAGCAGGCTGGTCTGCTCATGTTTTTTGAAAAGTGGCAGTTGTCATAGCATAGGCTAGAGGAACTTTGTAAGCTGGAGGCTTGCTTGATAGGCTTGGGGTTTCTCTTGCTTCTCACTTGCTATTCAGGAAAGGATGCAGACAAGCTTTTTCTGTAAATACGTGCTCCGGTTCTATTAAGTTTTAGCATTCAAATATGCACGCCCTTTGAGTCTTTGTTGTCTGGAAAGTCAAGACTTGGTGTATCAGACTTAGTCCACTGAGTATGTGCTGCCTAAGTCTCTGAGTAGATTACTCAGAGGGAGATGCAAGATGGTTTCTGTTGGTGCAGCACTGCCTGACTTGATGCCTCTTGGAATGACATTACTGTTAGGCCTGAAGTTCTGCAGGTCTGACTTAGTTAATTACTTTTTGATACATGGGTCAAAATAAAAGCTCTTTTCCTCACTCCCAAACAGATGTAACTGTATTGTCTCGTAACTGTGTTATCTCTGCCTGCGGTAAGATTAGTTAAAAGTTAGTAAAATCATACACTGTAACTGAGTTCATCAAAGGGTTAGATATGTAAGCAAAGTGACGCTGCTCATGTCGTGTTTCAAACTGCTCCCTTTTAGTATCAGCAGCACTTGTGTAAGCTTGAAAACACAGACAGAAGCAGCAATGTATTGTAGTGTGAGCTGCAGCACTAGGATCGTTGGTAGAAGCATCCACTTGAGTGGTTCGGGTGCTGTGGTTGAGGGAATACTTTCCACCCTGTTTTTGTAAAGGGATTTACTTTATTTATGCTTTTACCTAGTCATTGTGGAAAAACTGGGATTCAGTTTTGGGTTTTTTTCCTAGTTAACAAAAATAATGAAAGGCAGGGAAAATGTTATTTTATTATTCTAGAGTGTGTATATCCTTGGGAATTTTCAAGCAAACTATAGGTATTTGCTTTTGTCATAGGTCCCAGACATTCATTCTGTTACTTTATGTATTCTCCATCTCCAGATACCTGCTCGAACAAGACTTTCCAGGCATGAGGATTGGTCCAGAGCCTACCACAGATTCTTTTATTGCTGTGATGTATGGAGATTCAGAAGGAAATGTTCCTGGAAATGCCCTAGTTGTTGATCCTAAGAAGCCGTTCCGCAAACTCAGCCGCTTTGGAAATGCTTTCTTGAACAGGTGAGATCTGTTTGCTTTCTGTCTTTTGATTTTAAGTTTAAATTTCTATGTGATACCATCTTCAAGCATCAGTGTTGTTTACTAAGTCTTTTCTGCTGTGTTTGTTTTGAACAGCATGAAATAAGTATTCAAATACAAGCAGGGGCAGTGGCAGTTCAAGTCAATTAAAAAAAAAAGGCAGTACTAGGTAGGGTAGCACTGGTATAGATGTATTCAGTTCTCTGAACAGAAAATCATTGTTAAAACCAGTTCACAGAAAATTGCTGAAATGCTCCACCAGCTGACTTGTTTGTAAGGCATTACACCAGCTGGAACTCAAGATCAGTTTGGGCACAAATTCTACTGCTCAATAAAACTGATAGATTAGTACTATTATTGAAAACTACCATCCAAAAAAAGGAAAAAAAAAATTCCCTTTGATGCTGTCTTCTTCCTTTCCACTGATCTCGGAGGTCTTGGTATAGCTCTTTAAAATTCTGAATTGCTGGGATATGTAAAAAGGCCTAGAAGAATGAAGAATATTTGAATAGGCCTTCCGGATAAATACATAGTCAAGCTGTTAAGTGTTTAATTTTGACTAGCTGGTCTTCAAGCAGCCCAATACACCAGGATGATAGTGTTAGCTTCTGGGTGGCTGCTGTGTATTTGCAAAAAAGGGAAGAGTTGCTAAGGGGCTGTCAATATTGCAGGTAAGTAGCAGGTTAAATATTTCCAGTTAAAAGTTATTAATAACTTTGTTAGCATTGTGTGAGCAATCACCTTGTTTTCTTCCTGTATTTCATGGTAGCTTGACATGGAGGCCTGAATTTGCAAGCCAGTTAATCTAAATTGGTTCTCTTTTAACAATAAACTTTCCTGTTTGGCCGATAAACACTGGCATATGTGTTAAAAGTTCATCATGTACAGTCTTATCTCTTGCTGTGCTTATTCACAGAAGAAAGTTTATAGCTGCTTATAGTTGGCTTGGCTGTCACTTGCTGAGAGATAAGAATATGTGCTGTGGGAATCTGCAGTCAAGTCCCATTTTAAATAATAATTTGTGGTTCAAGACCCCTTTCTGTGAGATTATTGCCCAAGTCCTGTCCTCCAGATCACTGTTCTACTTCTGTCTTTCCCCACCAGTATACTCTCTATGAAAAGTTAATACAATTATACTGTAAATAGTATTTTGCACAATAGTCAAATATTGACACAGAATATTTAATAATACTAACTGTTTAAATGAATAGCTTACATAATTTTTGGCTAAATTATCTGTCTAGCTAGTTGTATCAGGTCCTGAATCTTAGGCAAGCAAGATTGATGGCTAAAAAGATGTACATTCAGAGTAACCAACTAAATTATTCCAGTTCTTTTGGTGACTGTGGTATTGTTATATTGCAGTACTGTAACTTTATCTTCCCCAACATTCACATTTGCTCCTTAGTTTTGCAGTGGAGATCTAGGTTCTTATGTTCCCCTAGCACCGCCCTCAGTCTGCCACTGCGATCAGACTGCTGCTTTTTCAAAACTGTCAACTCATTTCTCTTTCCTACTTTACGTAGTTGAAAATGTCTTAGGCTTTATTTCAGTATCTTTGAGTAACTTCTCCCTGTCTTCTTCACCTGCTATCATACTACATATTTTGCTTTGCTTTTTCTCATTTGCCATACTGGCAGTGACAACGCTTTATAGCCAATATTACATTTTTCAGTCCTGCCTTAATAGATTTCTCTGTCCCCCTTGCCTCTGCTTTTTCTTTTTCTTTTTTTTTTTTTTTATGATTTCACAATCCTAGTGTTTTGTTTTGTGGAAAAACTTAAGGTATTACATTTACAAGGGTGTGGACACTTAGACTACAAAGTTAAGTGCACTTTTTATCTAAATGTAACAGGAAAGGAACAAGTGACTGAGGTAATAGAGAAACCAAAAGCTTATGAGAACACAGTAGCACAATCAAGGCTTGTACTTGCTAATTAGCCTCATTCATTTATTGATGTTACCTTGTCTCTTTTTTTTACCATGACTGCTTCTTATTTCCCCCTGTATCTCACTGCTTGTGATAGAAGTCTCTGTAAGGCTTCTAAGTGTAGAAACTTGTCTTTTATTTCTCTGTGTACTTTTAAGGAAAGTTGGGGGTGAAGGCAACAGGGACAGGACCTAGTGTGTTAAAGTAAGTGAGGGAAGAATATTGCAGTATACCAGAAGATCATGGAAACAAATTGGTGCTGCTGAGAAGAAACACATAGTCCTGCTCTATTCTAATGGGTATCTGAATGGACAAAAAAATTACTGGATTCTTTGAGTCATCCAAAGTTAACCTAGAAAAAAAATAAATAAAATCAACAGATAATTACAAAGTTGTTGATTTTATTTTTGCAAACTGTAACTTACTTTTGCAAGGACAGTCTAATATTGCTGGTTTTCTGTAATAGTTTTATAATAACATGACAAACATGACAGTATCAAAGGTCTAATGTGCCACAAGCAGTTACACACAACTGCTTAACAACAACTAATAAGCAGTTACAACAATTCGCACAATTATTTTTGCAAAGCTTTTTTTGTGAAGGCCTGTTGTCATTGGGGTAGACAGTATATAGTTTTGCTTTTTATGAGGCAGAACTTAAAATCACACTTCATACAGGTCATGTAAGAAATAGTGGTTCAGAGCCAAATCTCAATGTCAAAAAGAGAAATTCAGATACAACTAGCATTACAGCTTTAAGTTGTCTGAAATATTAGTTTGATGTAACTATTTTTAACCCATCTGTTGTCTTTAGATTATGGATATATTCTAAAAGCTACAGCCAGTTAATTCTGAGTTTATCCTTCTATATCATATCCTTTTCCTATATACTTTCCTCCTCCCTTTGCCACTAATGACTGCTGTGAAGACTGCAGTGTCTTTCCATTTGAGGCCTGTATTCTCCATTTTCTTGCAGAGCCTTTTCCAGCTGTCCCAGTGTGGGTGATGCCTAAGTCAAAATACTGCCGTATTGTTCAGCTGAAATAATGGTGCCTGTCTTCTCATGAGATAAGCCTAGGAACATCTTAGTGATACTAAACGAGCGCTGGGCTTTCTAAAGTGAAATAAAGCAGTAAGAAAAAATATAGATGAAACCTCAGTCTTTACAGTGTTTCAAATTTATGAAAGCTACTTCATGTTGTATGTACTAGTGATGTATATTTTTGTAGTCGTTAACACGGTCAAATGTATTTTCTTTGTCCCTTATGTGCGTCCACTATGCTTCCAAAAAATGCATTTGCTTTTACATAGTGTCTCCTTTAGCTTTTGGAAAGTTTAAAAAAAAAAAAA